>BMAC01000028.1:2842377-2916846 GCA_014905375.1 Phtheirospermum japonicum | reverse complement strand
AAGGTAAAAAAAAAAAAAGCCCTATCAGATTTCTATGCCTGATATGGCGTGACTCAATGTTTTTTTTTTTTTTTTAATTTAAACATTAAAAATAGAATAAAAACATAATTTTTCTATTTTGCCCCTCCCTTGGTCTAATCTAAATATAAAAAAATTATTATTAGATCCCTTAAGTATGTCTAATTCTCAGAACACACCCCTCAACGTTTAACTCTGTTCACATCTACCCCTCAAACTCCAGCCATCACCTACCACCCTCGCTATCTCCTCTCTCCGACGACCACTAGCCCCTTCAGTCGCACCTAGTACCAGCCACCACCTCATTCCACACAAACAATGCCAAAAAAACACTCGTATGCTGACGACTTTTACTGACGGCAAAAAACCGTCAGGCATATGCTGATGGCCTATGCTTTGCTGACGGCAAGGCATTTTTAATCCTCGTAATGGTAAATTATACACCAATCAAAATATTACAGGAGAAGTATTAGAGACGTCTAGAGGAGGCTCGTGCTTCATAACAGGATCCTGCCGACGATGACAATAACGCGGTCTATCTACAGACCGTCGGGGTGAAGAAGGGTCATCGGTTTGGTACAAAAATCTTAGGAGGTCTTATGGCTTCGAAGACTTCTAGAGGCGGTACCTCCTCTATTCCAGATAGCCATGTCTCGAAGCTCCATACGTAGATAGAGGTTTTGAAGAGGCAGGTCGAGAATCAGCTCGAGGTGAGCCAACGGGCACATCAGAAGCAGCCCCAGGCAATGCGCGAGGAGCATGCATGTCAGCAGCTCCAGCTGGAGGCGACTCTCCGTGAGCGGGTGATGTAGGAAGTCGCCGCAGTGATGATAGCGCGACATCGGCGGTCGTCTTCTGATTCTCCAGGTGGTTCTCCAGCTGATGATGATGATGACAACACAGTGTAGTTATTTTAAGAACAAAAAATATTTATGTTTGATATTTTCTTTAAACTTTATACATTATACGATATAATTGTTAAGTAATTTTATTTTTAATTTTTTTGGGGGAAATGCAAATTAGTTTTCGTATTAGATTATTGATTTGTGACATAAATATAGGTAAAAATAACAAATTAAATAAAATAAAAATTTAAAACAAATTTATTTAAAAATGCTGTCGTGGTGGGACCCACCATCTTCATTTGAAAAAAGCTCACGAGTGGATCCTGTCAGAAAATGCTGACGGCTAAGACCCGTCAGCTTTATTTAAATTTGATGACGGGCATTACGCGTCAGCATATGCTGACAGGCACTACCCGACAGCAAATGCTAACGGGTATCGAATTATGGGTAAGGGTGTTGATGACGGGGCGTACCCGTCAGCATTTGCTGATGGGTACGTTAATCCCATCAATAACTTTTGTGCTGATGCCAAAAATACTGACGGGCGTGACCCATGAGTAAATTGATGCTGACGGATCACGTTCGTCGGCAAACAACATTTTTTTTGTAGTGAAAACCCATGGCTAATCGCACAAATCACGCTCCAAACCCACGACCCATCAAAAATCAATATCACTTCACCGCCATGGCCGCAATCCATTGCTTTTCTATTTGCCATCACCACTACAACTCACTTTCATGACACCCTGCACCGAACATTTGAAGCACTAATTGAAACACTATTCCCCAAATCAAACCCCAAATTTTGAATTCAAGTTGTAATCCCCAAATTGAAACTCAAATCTTAATTTTTACCATCACTACACTGATTATGGCGAAACGTGCCTATGACGAAAGACAAGCAGAAGTAGCAATGGAGATATGGGCGGCGGAGGTTGTGGTAGTGATGTGTGTGTACGTCTATGTGTGTGTATATACATATATAGTGATATATTGTATGTGTGTGATTATTTTTATTATTATTATTTATGGCTAATTTGATTAAAGGAAAAAGAAATGGGCGGGAAAAGTTGATTTTTTGCCTTCAATTTAATGTTTAAAGTTAAATATAAAATGGTAAAAAAACATTGAGTCATGTCATGTCAGTAGAGAAGTTTGATCGGGATTTTCTTTAGATTTTATTTGATGAATTTGTCAATTTAAAAAATATATTTTAAAATGACCAATATTACGTACTTTGTTTTAAAAAGTAGCCATTATAATGTATTGAAAATGAATTTATTCCTCCAAAAGACAGTGAAAATATCTATCATTTAAAATATAATAAATAAACAAACTTGGGAATGTAAAATATGGTGTGTTATATCTTGTTTTAAGATTTCAATTTGAATTTCTAATTTTACACTAGATCAAATCTATACTATAGAAATAAACTTTTTAGTGTAGTTTACTCACTAACCAAATTTGTAAGGTAAATTTATTCACTGACACCCAAAAAATAGTGACATTTAAAATAAATAAATAAATAAATAAACATGTGACTGATTAAAGTATGATGTGTGAAAGAAAAGGTGCAAGCTCAAGGCGAGCTGATGTAATAAAGAGCTATAATAAAGTGAGCTAAGGAGAATATGCTGAATATATTTTTGCTAATCTATTTCATATAAAACATCAATGAAATACACTGCTATTTATAGCTACATAGCTAACTAGGGTTGCCCTAGATCCTATGGTCAGAATTGCTACATTACATATGACAACGGCTAGCTATGATCGTGTGTGTAACATTGCTACAACACTATTGACAGCTGTAGTAGACTGGACTTATACTAATCTAAGGCTCATGTCATCCGACGTGATGTGGGCTCCATGCAGATCTCTAGTGTTGAGACCTGTCAGGTCGACACTCACTCGACGTGAACCTTTCAGGTCGCCAAGCCGGTCTGTGATCATGCGACCTGAATCCATCAAGTCATTGTGACTTATACTGTCGTTTAACACGGCCTCTAAATTCGAACGAGCTCTTGGGCCTGATTCTCAATATGTCTCTGAGCTTGGTGAAGAATTTCTCGCTTAAAGGTTTCATTAGAATATCACCTATCTGGTCTGAAGAAGGAACATGTTGCACTGCGAGCTTTTGTGAAAGAATCTTGTCTCTAAGAAAGTGAAGATAAAGTTCAATGTGCTTGGTTCTTGCATGCAGGACAGGATTTGATGCCAAAGCAATCGTGCTCAAGTATCTCCCCAAACGGTAGGCGTGAGAACTGATCCAATTTTCAATTCCTCGAGCAGATATCCTATCCATGGCATCTCTACAGCAGTGTTCGCTAAACTCCTGTATTCTGCCTCATTGCTTGACCTTGATACAAAACCCTGCTTCTTCGAACTCAATGATACAATATTATTGCCAAGATAGACACATGAACCAGTAATAGACTTCATATCATCGAGGTCGGCAGCCCAATCAGAGAAAAAAACCCAGACAAATTGAAGTTTGGAGCTTTCGTTATTCTCAGTTCATGATCAATAGTCCCTGCCAAGTATCTTAGAATTCGTTTTAGTGCTCTACAGCTCGTGTTCAAGGGATTAGCCATGAATTGACTAACTTTGTAAACGCGGAAGGAAATTTCAGGTCTCGTAATAGTGACATATTGTAGACCTCCGACCAAACTTCTGTAAAGAGTAGGATTTATGCTCGTGCTGCTCCCCTTGAATCTGGACAGGTTGTTGAAAGTAATCATTGGAGTGGGAACCGGCTTAGATGACAACATATTAGCTCGCTTGAGAATCTCTCTTATGTACTCTCCTTGACTTAAATACATTTCATCAGCGGATGTGGTGAAATAGATTCCCAAAAACTTTCAGTGACAAAACCTTTTTCAAATTGGCAACTACTGAAGCGACGTCATTCTCATTGTTCCGTAATTAGTATGTAATCTACATAGATGAGGAGATTAATTCTTGATCCATTCTTCAACCTGTAAAAACGAGAAGCATTAGCTTTTGAACCTGTGAGTCCAAGACCTTGAAGTATTCCTTGAATCTTGCCAAACCATGCTCTAGAGGCCTTTTTAAGCCCATAAATAGCCTTGGTTGATTTTGCAGACGAGCTGTTTGTCTTTATATTGTTCATAACTGGGAGGTTGTTTCATATAGATCACTTCCTGTAAATCTCCACGCAGGAAAGCATTATTAATATCAAGATGCTTAGCATCCCATCCACAAGAAACAACAATGCTTAAGATTATCCTTATTGTTGTTGGCTTGACAACTGGACTGAAGGTTTCAGAGAAATCAAAACCAGCTCGCTGAGAGAAACCTTGAGCAACCAATCTTGCTTTGTGTCTAGCAACTGAACCATCGATGTTTCTCTTGGTCTTAAACACCCATCTGTAACCAATTATGTTTCTCCCCTCAGGTGTTGGAACTAAAGTCCAAGTGCGATGTTTAATTAGTGCATTGTATTCGGCCTGCATAGCCTGTTTCCAAACTCCAGTCTTAAGAGATTGATGAACATTTAATGGTTCATCATCCTCATTGATGACTTCGGCAGGGAGTATTTTAGGTTTGTGAATACCATCTTTCGACCTGGTCAACATGGGATGTAAATTCTGAGGTGGATATGGTGGAGAAGGTCCAGAGTGATCATTAGAAATGGGTGGCAGTTGAACAACGAGTGGAACCGTAGTGTTAGAGCTTTGAGGTGTGTTGAAGTGAGTATGCTGAGGCGATTGGTGAAAAGGAGCGGTTTGATCAGGTAATAGAACTGGAGATGTGGGAACATTATTTAGAGGTGTTAATGGTGTGTCTATTTGAGAAGATGGGATGGGAAAAGTATGATATTGGGGTGGTGAGAGTATGGATGACAAAGGTGACAAGGTGAAGTGTGGAGAGTTAGCGACCTCTTTTGCCCTGTATGGGAACTCATGCTCATTGAACACAACATATATGGAGATTATCACCTTCCCAGAAGGTAACAAAACTTTGTATCATTTGTACTGAGTGTTGTAACCAAGAAAAGTACATGGAGCCAACCTGTATTGAGGTTTGTGGGAATTGCAGGACCTGATATGGGGATAGCAGAGGCAACCAAACACTCTAAGAAATCTGTAATCAGGTCGGTGATTGAAGAGACACTCAAGAGGGGTTTTATAAAAAATTGTTTTGCAGGGAATTCTGTTGATAATGTAAGCAAAAGTAGTGAAAGTATCATCACAGAACCTAAGAGGTAGGTAAGAAAGAGCAAGCAAAGATAGTCTCATCTCCACAAGATGTTTATGTTTCCTTTCAAACACACCATTCTATTCTGGTGTGTAGGGACAAGATATCCTATGATTTATACCATTATCTTGAAATTTTTTAGTAAGGGGTTTATATCCAGTGCCACCATCAGATTGAAAGTTTTTGATCTTGAAATTTAATTGATTTTCAACAAGGTTTTTAAAATGGACAAAGGCATTTGAAACTTCTGACTTGGACCTTAGGAGATAGATCCATGTATATCTACTGAAATGATCAATGAAGTTAACATAGTAAAAAAAAACCATTTGAAGATTTGACGGGTGCTGGTCCCCAGAGGTCGGAGTGAATGAGTTCGAGGGGTTGCGAGCTAGTAAATTGGGAGTTTGGAAAGGGAAGCTTGTGACTTTTTGCTAACATACAAGAGAAACATACAAATAAATTTTTATTACTGCTGTTATAAGGAATATTACAGCTTTTCAAGGCCTTATCTATTACATCTGGACTAGAGTGACCTAATCTAGAATGTCATAGATCAAAAGTAGGCTCGTTATTCTAAAAACTGGAAACAAATCTAGTTTGAGCAGGTCGCATGATGAAAGGTGATGCAGATTGAGGTTGATAAGTGGCTGGCTTGGTGGTGTGAAAGTTGAAATGATAGAGTCCATCTTTAACTGTCCCTCTGAGCAAGATGGTCTTGGTGGTTTGATCCTTAATGAGGCAATAAGAAGGATGGAGTTCAAAAAAGACATTATTATCAGAGGCAAAATTGGAGCACTAAATATGCTTTTAGTGATTGAGGGAACATGAAGTAAATTCTTAAGCAAGAAGGTTCTAGAATTGAGAGGAGCTTTGAGAAAAGAGTTACCAATGTGATTGTTGTTTACTCCAACTCCATTTCCCATTTGGAGCCTGTTTCCTCCACCATATTCAGAGGCGATGTTCAAAATTGAAAGGTCATTTTTTACATGAGCAGTTGCTCCAGAATCAGGAAACCAGAGACTATCTGAGTCATAGTCTGTATGCGAGCTGATGCTTCCACCATTGCCAAAGTGTGCCATATTGAGCGAAGGACTTCTGGATGACTGTGGTTAGATTGATTGTTACTGTAAGAGTTGTCATTTCTATACCAGCACCTATCTGTTGTATGTCCAGAGACATAGCAGATCTGGCAAACAACTCTGTCACCTCCATTTGATCGTCCTCCGCGACCTCTTTGATTTCTGCCTCCTCTTCCACTTTGAAACTGTTCCTGCCACCCCTGTGACCTCGTGAACTTCCTATGCCTTGTTGATAATTACTGTTGTTGACTCTTCCGGTGTTGACGTGTGTAGCAGCATTAATAGAGGGTTGGGATCCTTTTGTAACATACGAAGCATTGTTGTTGTTGGTCTCCAATTTGGCTTCATAGTTGAGCAAGAAGGCATGCAGTTCAGCTAGTGTGTAGGGTTGCGGAATGGATGTAATGTTAACCATCACTGAGTTATACTCACTTCCTAATCCAGCCAAAATGTGCAAGATCTGATCTTTTTCAGAGACCTTGTTCCCTGTAGAAGCTAAAACATCACAGCAAGACTTCATCTTTCCCAAATACTCTTTCATGGACAAGGCATTTTTCCTCAAGGACTGCAACATTATCCTATACTGTATTATTATCTTGGCTTGAGACTGCGTGGCAAGGTTTTTCTCAAAAGCAGACCATAATTCTTCAGATGTATTGAATCCAACAGTTAAAATAAGAATACTCTAACTTAAAGAGGACAGGATCTATGAGGCTAAGATCTGATCTTGCCTTTTCCACGTAAAAAAGAGAGGGTTTATTTGATTTTCTCCTTCATCAGTTATAAACTGTGGTGGAGCTGTAGATCCTTTCTTAATGAATGCTTCAAGACCATAACCCTTGATGGTGGTCAAGGCTTGTTGTCTCCATATCAAGTAATTATTTTCATCTAATTTGGTTGAAATGAGCTGACTTTGAGGATAAACGATTGGAGGTAGAGGTGGAGAGGTTTGGGTTGAGGAGGGAGAGCTGTTATGAGACATTTTGAAAAAGAGAAACAGAGTCAGGCCCTCAAACCTGCTCTGATACCATGAAAGAAAATGTGCGAGCTCATGGCGAGCTGATGTAATAAAGGCAAGCTATAATAAAGTGAGGTAAGGAGAATGTACTGAATATATTTTTGGTAATTTATTTCATATAAAGCATCAACGAAATACACTGCTATTTATAGTTATATAGCTGATTAGGGTTGCGCTAAATCCTGTGGTTAGAATTGCTATAGTACGTACGACAACGGCTAGCTATGATCGTGTGGATAACATTGCTACAGTACTATTGACAGCTGTAGCAGACTGGACTTGTACTAATCTAGGGCTTATGTCATCCGACGTGATGTGAGCTCCATGCAAATCTATGGCGCTGAGACCTGTCAGGTCGGTACTCACTCGACCTGAACCTATCAGGTCGCCATCCATGTGACCTGAAATTATTAGGTCGCCATTCATGCGACCTCAGGTTATCAGGTCGCCAAGTCGGTCTGTGATTATGCGACCTGAATCCATCAGGTTGATGTGACTTATATTGTCGTTTAACAACGTGTTATATGATTATATATAATTCTTGAAATTTTCAATTTAAAGTTTTGATTTTACACCAGGTCAGACCTTTATTATAGAAATTATTTGCTTAAAATAGAGACTAGGTCAATCATTTAAAAATAATATTTATAAATAAATCTTATAAGTACTCACTTCATCTCATTTTATACGACGTTATTGATCATTTCATGCAAATTAAAAAGGATGAATGTTATAATTAAATGGTCAATATTTTTTTTTAAGTTAAAAAATAATAAAAAATATCGTAAAATTAATAAAAATAATTTTTATTAAAAAATAAAAATAATATTAATTTATTTTGAAATATAAATATAACAAAAGAATTTCTAAAATACTAAAATAGGAGTAAGGGACTGCATAATATATGTACAATATCGGTGGAGGTGGAGTTGGGAGGCGTGAAAATAAGGTGTCACGCCGTCCAAAACAAAACTTTGATCCAAATATCTGCCACCCCACTCCACGCGTAATCAATTATACTTACTAACCATTTTGCACAATCTTTGTATTACTATTAGTCCATCTATATAAATATTTACTTCCATTAATACCTTTTGGTATAGCTATCCTCTCATAACTTCAAACGCATTATCATTTTTATTTTTCTTGTTGACATTCACATTCAAACTTATATACTGTTTAATCTGCTTATCAATTAATATATATATATACACACACATATCCCTCTAACTACCAACACTAACGAATATACTTTCCAAGAAACTCTCTCTCTCTAGAAATCTTTCCCTCTCTCTCTATCTCTGGGCAATTCAAGAATTTAAATCTCGGGTTAGTTATATTTTCTTGAATATGATTCTTTTTTTGATCGATCGATTCATGCATGGATTTGTGTTTATTATCCAAATTCTATTAAGCTGACACATGCAAGTAAACTTCAAATGCATTGTTCTCTCCCTTGTTACTTAGTGTCTGTATATGTGTGTCTTTTCTTTTTTTTTTTCCTTGTATGAAAAATAATAAATATAGGAAGTCCCTTGAGAGCCATAGCATACAAAAACTTGTGTTGACAGTGTGATGCTTTCTTTCTTTCTTTTTTAAATAAAAAAACTAATATTTTTTAAAATATAAATAAATATTAGTTTTGACTAAAAATACTATCAAGTATTACTTTAAACAATAAAATATTAAATTTATATTTAGAAAGAAAAATACATCTCACATTTGTTTGACCGTGAGACGGTTACACAAAAGACATGCTCATACTATTATTATTATTATATGAATGAGGTTTCAAAAAATTCATAAATTATGGAACAAGAAGGGGACTAGGGTGGGTGTGAAAACCCCATGCCCAACAGGAAATCATGGAGTGGAATGCACTCAAAGAAATCAACATGCCCATGTCTCTAACATTTTTTAAAAAATTATTTTAATAATAAAAAAAAAAGTCAATTTTTACGGCCACTAATATATAGTTACTTGTACTTTTGTGTTCAATATACTTTGCCTTTTAACTACCACTGTACATGCAACTCAAAAGGATTTTGCCCTATGTTTTAGCTTCTTCCTACTCTTGGATGTGGGGTACCACATTTGGTCTGCCATTTAATTTTTCTCCTCATAAAACACACATTTTTCATTTTACATTTTACATTTTTTTTTCCAAACACATGCATTTGAGAGTTGGGACCAATATTCATCATCATTCCATTTTGCTCACGAATGGATATGAATATGAATCATGATCACAATTTCACAAAAAACACAATAGTGTGAATTTTACTCTCTTTGATTTCTTGAAAGTTTATTTATTTCTTTTCATCTGCACCCCATCAAGATTGGAATGTCTTTCAAATCAAAGTAGCTTTACAAATAGCCCACAAAATATCTTGTAGCATTGCTCACTTCACCTCATGTAATCAGTACAACAAGCTTGAGATAGACTATAGCTTATATATATATTTGGCATTGTTATTCTAGGATCAAGATCCAAAACCTTCCAAAAATGGAAATTGTGGAGTCGTCGTGTGTACCTCCGGGCTTCCGATTTCATCCGACCGAAGAAGAACTAGTCGGCTACTATCTCAAGAGAAAGATTAACTCTCTCAAAATCGATCTAGATGTGATCATCGACATTGATCTCTACAGAATTGAGCCATGGGATATTCAAGGTACACATCTTTTTGCACAAAGTACATGGTGTAGCCAAAATTAGTCGTTTTTGAAATTCGATAAAAGGATCGATTTAAATCCGAGAATATTCAAGAAAAAAAAAATAGTTACATGACTAAAATTGCAATTAAATATCTGATGATCAGTACTTTATCTGATCAATTTGTACATTTTGATTTTTTTTTTATATAGATAGGTGCAAATTGGGGTATGAAGAACAAAATGAGTGGTATTTTTTCAGTCACAAGGATAGGAAATATCCGACGGGCACACGGACCAACCGGGCGACAACAGCTGGGTTCTGGAAGGCGACGGGAAGGGACAAGGCGGTGCTTTCAAAGGACAAACTCATAGGGATGAGAAAGACGTTGGTGTTCTACAAAGGACGAGCGCCTAACGGAAGAAAAACGGATTGGATCATGCACGAATATCGTCTTCAGACGTCCGAACACGACCCTCCTCAGGTATATAAAGCATATATGATTTTTTATTTTCTTTTTAATTAAACTGATGTTTGAATGTTTGAATTTCAACATTATACATATTTGATCATTTGAAGTTGGACTCCTAGGATTTATAATTTTTTTTCATATTTAATTTGTGCACATGATTATGTCTTGCAATGATTTTGAAACATGACAGCCGTTCTTTCCAAAAGCATGCACTTTGTGAGGTCTAAAATCACAGTTGATCAGAAGCAATTGGATAGAAAAAAAATAAAAAACAACTCAAGTCTTTAAATATAAACACATACAATTAATTAAGCATGCATGATTAAATTCAACAAAATATTTAACAAAAGCTAACTATATAAAATAAATAATAATCTTATGCAACATGCAGGAAGAAGGATGGGTGGTTTGCCGCGCGTTCAAGAAGCCGAGTCCGAGTCACAAGCAAGGTGGGTTCGAACAAGCTCATTGGAATAACATGAGTAGTTGTTACTATGGCAGATTATCAGACTATAATAACAGACCTCCATCATTTCCCAGCACCTCGAGCTCGACCACATTGTTGCATAATCTCAATCTCCTTAACCAAGGGACTAGTAATAATAATAATAATAATCAGCCTCTGTCTAATTTTGATCAAAATCAATTAGTAGAGCTTCCGAATCTTCATGACAGCCCCTCCATATCGACGAGCTTCGCAGCGAACGATAACATGTTCGAGGACACTAATGATCATCAATACAGCAGTGAATGGAAAAGCTTTGATAAGCTACTTGAATCACAAGTTATTGGGACCTCATCATTTGTGCAGCACCCAAACATGCCCTTACTACCCCACATCAATGATGGTGATGATGTGATCGATGCTCAAACTCATATGAGTCATCTACTTGAATGTTTTCCAGACTTGTAGTTGGAATATATATATATATATATATATATATATGCTTTTTAATTCGAAGTTGTAAAAATGACAGCCTTTTTTTTTTCCTTCTGAAAATGAGCTTAGAGCTTATGCTTAATGATGTCAAAAGTGGGGCATAGGATAAAATTGATGGTTTTACTTTTTTTATTTTTATTACTGGTTTTTTATTTTATTTTATTTTTTATGTAAGCAATTTATTATAATTTCATGATATGTTGTTGTACATTTCAAGTTTTTGATTGACCTACCTAGTTTTATGAAAATAACAATTAATGTCAAGGGGAAAAAAAATTCTTGCATGGGAAATGTAATTTCTGAGACCTAAATGTAAATTAAAGCATTTTCTTTTCTTAAAAATTTGTGTGCGGTAGTAGAACATCGGGTTTCAGTTTAAGGGCCCGCTTGGTTGAGATGCTCGTATTAGTTTATTAACTATTAATCAGCTCTTTTATACGGTTTGACAAAAGTTTTTAATCAGCTTCTGATAGCTGATTAAGCCTAAAAAAACCTCTAAAAAAGTTAAATTTCGTAATTTTTTCTAATCAGCTGATAGTCGGAGAAGATTTCTTTTTTATTCTTTTCCTTTATAAAATACATATTTATATACTAACATATTATTTTATAGTTCTACATAAATATTTTTTTTTCAGAAAATCTTTATTTATTATCCTATATTTATAAATTATTATTTTATACTAGCATATTATTTTATAGTTCTACGTAAATATTATTTTTATACTTAACGAATTGTTTATTTATCGATATAATTATTTTGGTATCATTGTTTATATCTTTTCTCTTAATTTTTAAAATATCTTTAGTAAGTCTTCATTTATTATTCTAAATTTGTTTTTTTTTCTTTATGTATATTATTTTTTATATCTCTCAATCATGTGTATATTGGTAAATTAACCTTCAATCTGTTGATTTACCAAGTAGTACAATCAGCTACCAACTATTAGTTATTAGTTATGAGCCACCACTGAATCAAACTTTTTACACTTACTTTTTTTTTAAATAAAAGTTCGTCCGCAAGAGAACGGAGCAATTGTAAGTGAGAAGTTTGACTCGAGTCGAATCTCTCGAGTAAAACTAATCGGAAAGTTTCGTGTTTAATTCACTAACGAGAAAATGATAAAAAGCTATTCTAAACAAGCGGTCAAGTTTCATTTTGAAAAGTTGTAATGACCAAGACGGCAATTTAAATGACGAGCAATGATATCAAAAACTTTTAAAAGATTAATAAAACGGGGGTTTAGAGCTCTAAAATCGTCTCCACGACCAATCGGTATTTTATCGAACACTTATCTACGAGTTGGGTTTGAATCCCAACTTTTAGATCAAACACCCAACAATCCCAAACAATTCTAGTCACTAGACCCATGAATTCTAACCAACAATCGTCAACAAATCCAATAACAAAAACTCAAAAAAACCAAGAACCATGAACACAATGAAGATGAACTATCAAGAACATTGAATATTATCATATGAGTTTTTCAGAACTAAACACTTAAAATCATGAGAAATTTCAATAAAACTAACTATCAAATCAAAAACATCATAATCTCAACAAGAACATATAAACAAAACAACACAAATTCGGAATAATAAAATAAGGGAAATTGAAAGCTTACTAAAGGAAATGGAAAGTTTCATCGTTCAAATGATAAGAACACGAACGTTACGATTCTAAGAACTAAGCTAAGATTCGATGTTTGAAAATGAAAGAAAGAAAATGAAGAACACATGAGATAGTTTGGGCTGTCAAGCCCTATATACACACACACACACACACACACACACACACACACACACACACACACACATATATATATATATATGTGTGTGTGTGTGTGTGTGTGTGTGTGTGTGTGTGTGTGTGGTGAAAATGGGGGCAAAATAGTCGTTTTGCCCAAAAATGGTCTAGCCATTGATACTGGAAAATAGCTTCGTCGATGGCGTGTCGACGGGCTGCGTCGATTGACAGTGGATGGGCGTCGACGGGCGTGTCGATCGGTGATTGTGTTTCGCGGGTACAAGTCGTGTTTTCGTCAAATTGAGTCGGTTGTGATTCTCGGGAATGTTCTTAGGTTTGATTGACTATTCTAAAATAAAGAAAAGCGAAATAACATAAAAAACTATAAAGAGTAAAAAGAGAAATCTGAAAAGTATTAAAAAGATGATAAAAAGTTACAAAAAACAAAATAAAGAAATACGGAAAAATCTAACTAAAGCACATACGACAAGATATAAAAATACCACAAAAATCATACACAAATATGTACAAATCAACTACGTATTGACTTCTCAAATTTCAATCAGATGGACCCAAAAATGCTAGTACTCTAAAAGATAAAGATGGGCATTTTTATTTTATCTTTTTGTCAAAATAAAATGGAGATTTCTAACTGGTTCCATTGTATTGTATCCTCAGTATTCCTAATATATCGTGCTTATCCCACGCAAAAAGCAAAATAAAATTAAATAAAATAAAATAATAATAATAAATAAATAAATAAAATCCGATGTGAGACTAGAAATTTTGTTAACGTAGATGCTGGAAAATGTTTGGGGGGAAATCCATAGTTGGCCATTAATTGATCGAAAATGAGGTTTTAAAAGGCGTGAGGTATTTTGAGGCGACAAGGTCGAGTCTCAAACTTTAGAAATACATGTGTGTTTAGGTGAAATTTAGGCCGAAAAAAGGCGTTTTATTTTTATATTATTTTATTATATTCATTAATAACTAAGTAAAACTGTACAACGTGTAAATAATTTTTGCAATATTTTTTTTAATTTTTCAACGAAAAATAATTTTAAAATATATAAAATTAAGATATTACTTAATATTATTAATTTAGTAACAATCTCGCACGATTCAATTCAAAATAAATATATTAAAATAGTTGAGTTTAACAAAAAAAATAAGAAATAAAATACAAGCATAGTTATAACATAACAAAAAAGTATTACATACATACGAGACGTTCAACTCTAAGTTGACTTTCGTCAAACCTTTCGCAAGGCTAGACGTTTCACTGAAGTATCAAACTTAGGTGAGGTTAGGCAAAACCTAGGCATACCTTTTAGAACACTGATCGGAAATCTTAAATTTAGGCCGGAAATTCAAATATCCTTTCCCCTTTGCTTTCACGTATTTTTGGACCAATTCTGGAATTTCCGGGGGGATTGATAATCAAACCCGGTTCAAAGATACGCAAGATGATTTTGCAAAATGAAATTAAAAAGTACAAATTTACATCGGGCAAATATCAATCCAAATTGACAGGTTACGATTCTAGTCTGTTGCTCTGTATATCGCAAATATTTAGTTACACTTGTACATTAATTATAAAGAAACTCGGACCTGAAGCCCACGTTTTTTAAGAGCGCCTTTTTTTTTAAACTATAATTTACCATTTTTTAAAGCTTGCTTTATTTCTAGTGCACGACTCTTCATATATCTCATGTTCGAGCTTTAATTGTTATGACAGAGTATACAGTCAAAGTATTTATCACTTATACTTGATTGCATTTTAGTTTCATGTCACGGGGAGCAAATTAACGTCCTTGATAATCATAGGTTCAAAATTCAAATGGGTCGATGCAACATTGGAAGAATTTCAGGTTGAATTTTTGAAGCTAATGATAAGTCAGGGCTTTGACCTTTTTTTAGAGCTAAACAATGTTTCGAATAATCTAGAACTTGATGTTGATAACATCAGAGTTCAATGATATGATAACAAGTTGAGAATAAATGTAGTTGAAAAACTTGAGATTAAAACTTAATCAATACTTTGCTTCCAAAGCAGCGAAACGAGTGACATTTGAATAAAAATATAAATATTTTTAATTTTATCAGTATTTGATTGTAATATGCATAGTGGGCCCAACATACAATAAAGGTTCCTATTTTTTCATCCTATGTGCATATTTATAATTAATAAATGTCCAATAAACTTGTTTGTATAACATTTTTTTTTCACTTTTTCATGGCGCGGGATTTACCATCATTTACTGTAAATTTAATAATATTTGTGTAAAACACATTATTTATTTCACGTGTAAACGGCTCTTGGGCCAGTTTTTTAAGGTTGTTATTTATGCTTTTAAATAATTTGAAACCACAAAATCTCATTGTGTGTATATATTCGGCCCAATTTTTTTTCTACATATGCGCGCAATTAATTCATTAGAGAATTAGAAAATTACCCAAACACACCACCTTCTATAATCCATCAAATTGTTCGTTTGTTAGAAAAATAGTTGTTAAACTTGATTACATTGATTTAATTGAAAATTATACACAATAAAAGACATGAAGGTAACTTTTATCGGTAGATTCAATTAATGTTACATTTCATTATATTTTAATGAATTTAAATGTAGATTGTCTGAACATATTGAATATTGGTGATATCTTGTGTATTCAATTATCAGTAGTGTTTAGTAGTTTTACTAAATAAAAATTTTTATTTATAGGACCACATTTAAATATTTTGTTTAGGGTCTCAAAATTTATGTAGATGCCCATGTACTCCGAATTTATCAAAGCTAACAAATTTCTACTCATGTCATATTACCAATTACACAATAGAAACTTTTGATGCTATCTAAAACATACATACATACATATATATATATATATATATATATATATATATATATATATATATGGGTGGTTCAAATAGAACCATGTCATTATATACATTATATGCGAACCTGCGAACTAGTACTTTTATTATATATCAGAAGTGCTTTTATTATACAATCACAGTACTTTATTAATATTTTCAGCTATATACATCAGTAGTGCTTTTATTATAAATTTTAATGTTTTTAATTAAATAAGGAAATACACAAAGAATCTGATCCATCCATTTAATTAGATCTAAAACCCATAGTTGACCCTAGATTCACATATAGGAACATGGATCTCTTTTAGAGAGAGAGAGAGAGAGGGACTTAGGATCATGTGAGAATAAGACCCCCAGGAAAGAAATGGAACGAATCTCGACCTTCAAATTTAGATATCAACACTCCACAATATTTAATATTAAAAATTCATCTGGTGGCATTCTCATTAATTATGACAAATTTTAATTTAGACGGTAGTATTCTTGTAACTTTTAAGTTACGCTGGATCTGTGTTAGGGCTATTCACAACGGAGAAACCATCCCATCGAAAGTTTCAGAGAGAGAAAGGGAGAGCGTCAAAAGTTTGAGAGAGAGAGAGAAAGAGAGAGAGATGTATCCTTAAAGAAAAGTTGCTTAAACATCAAAAAGAAAAACAGAAAAGCTGCAAAGCTGCTATTTTAGGGTTGCTCTTTATGCTGCGGGTTTCATTAGCTTTCTTCAGGATAATTACAAGAGGAATGTTCACAATGCATATATAGACTAGTTTAGGAACTATCTAGAATGTTACAGCACACATGTACACGTGTTTAACATCCATTTGAGGGCACAATAGTAAAACTACCAAACCCTATTGCTGCTGTGTAGTTCTTGGACGTTTGTGACTTGCTTGGCTGGATATGGACTTTTGCATGATCCTTGTTTCTTGTCTTCATGTGTGACTCATGACCTGCTGGCTTTGTGC
Source organism: Phtheirospermum japonicum (assembly GCA_014905375.1). NCBI lineage: Eukaryota > Viridiplantae > Streptophyta > Magnoliopsida > Lamiales > Orobanchaceae > Phtheirospermum > Phtheirospermum japonicum. The sequence continues at coordinate 2,900,013 of BMAC01000028.1, read as the reverse complement.
TCATCTTTTCATTCCCCCTCAATTCGAGCGAGGTCTTAGAGAATACAGTCAGTTTGTTTCTTAAGTGAGTAAAGAATTATCCAGCAAGTGGCTTTGTCAAAGTGTCAGCAATCTGATCAAGTGAAGGCACATAATGTACTGCAATGCTTTTGTTGGTTACCTTTTCTCTGACAAAGTGAATGTCAATTTCGAAATGCTTGCTCCTTGGACTATTTACAGGATTGGCAGATAATGCTATAGCTCCTTGGTTATCTACCCAAACAATGGGAATTCATGATTCACAAACCTTTAACTCACCAAGTAAGGATTGTAGCCAGATAACATCACACACGGTTGAAGCCAAGCTCCTGTATTCTGCTTCTGTGCTGCTCTTTGACACTGTTGGTTGCTTTTTAGAGCTCCAAGAAATCAAACGGTTTCCCAAGAAGATGCAAAATCCAGAAGTGGATCTCCTATCATCTAAATCAGAAGCCCAATCTGAATCTGAATAAGCTGTGACTTGCATTTTCTCAGATTTCTTAATCACAAGTCCATGATCAAGAGTTCCTGCCAAGTATCTTAAAATCCTCTTTACAGCTCTCCAATGTTTATCTTAGTGATTATGCATGTATTGACTTACCTTATTCACACTAAAATATATGTCTGGCCTGGTGAGTGTAGCATATTGTAGAGCACCTACAATTTTTCTATATTGGTACTGACTCTCAATTGGACTCCCTTGAGTCTTAGACAAGTTAAGGTTGCTGATCATTGGTGATGGTTGAGGTTTTGCTTTAGACATGTCTGCTCTATCCAAAACATCTTCAAGATATTTTCTTTGACTCAAGTGCAAAATATTATCAATCCTTTTGACTTCAATTCCCAGAAAATAGTTGAGATTACCCAAATCTTTCAATGAGAAATTCTGACCAAGCAAGACAATCAATTCCTCCACCTCAGCATTGTTGCTTCCTGTGATGATGATGTCATCTACATATGTGGCAATGAGAATGCAGGTTCTATTTTTGTGTCTGATAAAGAGAGAATTATCTGATTTTGAGGCATTGAAACCAAGGGAATCTAAGACTTTACCAAGCTTAAGGGACCAGGCTCTAGAGGCTTGTTTTAAGCCATACAATGATTTTTGAAGCCTGCAACACAATTTCTCTCCAGTTGTCACCTCAGATCCTTTTGGCTGCTCCATGTACAATTCAGTGTCAATCTCACCATTTAGGAAGGCATTGTCAATGTCTAGCTGCCTCATAGTCCATCCTTGACTGAAGGCAATAGACAACACAACTCTTAGAGTAGCTGGCTTAATCACAAGACTGAAAGTATCTGTGTAATCCAATACAGGCATTTGAGTATACCCCTTTGCCACCAACCTTTCTTTGTGTCTGGCTATGGTTCCATCTGAGTTTCTCTTCAGTTTTTAAATCCTCTTGCAAGCAATCAGTTCCTTATCTGAAGGTAAAGAAGTCAGTGTCCAAGTGTTGTTTTATTCAAGGCATCATACTCCCTTTTCATTGTAATTTTCCATTCTGGAATGTGCATTGACTCTTCGACTGACTGTGTCTCTTCAGGACATCTTTTCTCTATGTTGTAAGCCTTAGGTTTATCTAAGAGATAGATAGTATGGTCGAACTGCATTGGATGTTTGTTCTCTGTCCTTCTCTGTTCAGAGTTAGCAACAATACAAGTATCAAAATTCTCAATGGGCAATTTAACAATTAATTCACCACTATTTATTGGTTGAGTATGACTAGAGGAACTATGAGGGTTGTTTAGGGTGGGAGTGTTTCAGTGTGAAGATTTGGTTAGACTAGTATTTTGGCTAAGTGGAGAGTATTGAGCAGGAGGATCATGTTGCTTTGAGTCATGGTTGTTCATGTGCTGAGTTTCAATTAAAGGAGGTGCAATTATGGGTTGTCTGATGTTTGTGTCTGTTATGGTGGATTTATTTTTTTTGTCAAAGGGATATTTTCCTTCATAAAAAATCTCATGCCTAGTGATCAACACTTTCTTGTTTGGTAAAAGAACCTTGTAACCCTTGAATTGTGAACTATAACCAATGAATTTACTAGGTTCACTTCTGAATTCCATCTTATGCTTGTTATAAGGTCTGAGAAGTGGGTAACATAAGCATCCAAACACCTTTAGATGTGAATAGTTTGGTTTCTGGCCAATTAGAACTTCAAGGGGAGTTTTAAAATTGAGGAGTTTAGAAGGTGTTCTGTTAATAAGGTATGTAGTAGTGGTGAAAGCATCATCCCAGTGTATTTGAGGCATTTTGGATTTGGACAAAAGGCTTAAGGCAACTTCTATAATGTGTCTGTGCTTCCTCTCTGCCAATCCATTTTGTTCTGGGGTGTAGCGACAGGAGATTCTAAGAATGATTCCACTATGTTCAAGGCATTCTCTCAAGGGTTTGAATTTAGTTCCTCCACCACTCTGCAATATTTTGATCCTTCTGTTATATTGATTTTCAACCAAGTTCTTGAAGTGAATAAAGGCATTAGTAGTTTCAGATTTGGATTTTAACAAGTACAGCCAGGTGTACCTTGTCTTGTGATCAACAAAGCTTACATAATAGATATATCCATTGTTAGACTTAACTGGAGAAGGACCCCAAGTATCAGAGTGAATGAGATCAAGAACATCATAATTATCAGAACAAGAATTGGGAAAATGCAGCTTATGAGATTTAGCTTGTAAGCAAGAGTTACATAACAGATCGTTATTATTAGAGAAAGGAGCATTACAATACTCAAGAGCCTTCTTGACAATATCATAAGAGGGATGTCCTAATCTAGAGTGCCACAATTCTAGACTATCTTTATTTTTGGCTCTAACATAATTAAAAACAGTGGGCTGTCTTGGATGGTGTAAGGATGGCTGGCTTGAAATATGATGAGGTGATAGGTTGTGTCTGGGCAAGTTGAAGTAGTATAGGCCTTTCTCAAGATTCCATTTGAGAAGAATTTCCTTGGTTGACAGATCCTTCACAAGACAATATTCAGGGTGAAATTCAAAAAAGACTTTGCTGTATTTTGCAAATTGTGAGACACTTAGAAGACTTTTGCTTATTTTTGGAACATGAAAAAGGTCTTTGAGGAATATGTGAGAATTTAGTGGTGATTTAATAGAAGAATTGCCATAGTGAGAGATTTAGATACCTGAACCATTTGCTAGCTGAACTCTATCTGCTCCTTCATACTCAGATGCTATGTTCAGATTGCTGAGATCATAAGTAACATGATTGATGGCCCCTGAGTCCGGATACCACCAAGATTCACCAGATGTTTCTTCATTTCCCACATTGGCCAGATGAGTTGCTGTGTTCTGAAAATTTCCCTTGCTTGAATTCTGATTATTCCAGCTTGGAGGTGAGTAGATTTCATCAAATCTATGATAACATACATCAACAGTGTGGTTTGGGAGCTAGCACACTCGGCATCTTGGTTTATTATTGTTATATTTTCCACCTCTTCCTCTGAAATTGGAGTTTCCTCTGAAATTTCCTCTTCCTCCTCTAATGGGTCCATTGAATTGTCTACCTCCTCTGCCTCTGTATGAGTTGGTTGAAAAAATTGACCTTCCTCTGTATTAATGTCCTTGACCTTGCTGAGTGTGATTAATGGATGGTAAGGATCCCTCAGTGTTGATATGGGATTGGCCAATGCCTTCAAGTCTGCTCTCAAAACCAGTCAGCAAGGCTTGAACCTCTCTTAGGCCACATGGTGGGATCTGCAGCTTATACCAACCATTACAGGGTTGTATTCATTACTTAGACCACCTAGGATTGTCATGGTCTGTTCTTGCTCACTGATGTGTTATCCTGCATCCCTCAAAAGATCACAATACTGCTTGATCTTGTTCAAATAGTCTCTCATACTCAAATTTCCCTTGTTGACAGTGCTAAGTTGATTCTTGTAATCCAGGATCTTAGCAGTAGATTCTTGAGCAAAACTGATTTCAAGATTTTCCTAGATCTTCTTAGATGTGGTCAAGCCAACAGTTGAGATAAGCAGATTCTCAGATAATGAAGACAATAGCCATGAAGCAAGCAATCGATCTTGCTTTTTCCATGAGGAATATGCTGGATCAAGGTCATCAGATGTGCCTGTGAATCGTATTAGAGGATTTTAATTTCCATATAGGTATCCCTCTAGACCATAGCCTTGGACAGTTGTTAATATTTGTTGTTTCCAGATTAAGTAGTTGTTTTCATTAAGTTTGGTGGTGATCAATTGGCATTGTGGTTGTATTATTTAATTTTGTTCCAGTGTGTGGCCAGATGTTGCTGCAGATGAAGCAGGCATCTTTGTGGGAAAAATGTGAGGCTTTTATTGTAAAGAAACAGATGAAAGGGATGGCACAGAGACAATAGGATACCCTGCAGCTCTGATACCATAAGAAAAAGGTGCTTAAACATCAAAAAGGAAGACAGAAAAGCTACAAAGCTGCTATTTTAGGGTTGCTCTTTATGCTGCAGATTTCATTAGCTTTCTTCAGGATAATTACAAGAGGAATGTTCACAATGCATATATAGACTAGTCTAGGAACTATCTAGAATGTTACAACACACATGTACACGTGTTTAACATCCATTTTAGGGCACAATAGTAAAACCACTGAACCCTAGTGCAGTTGTGTAGTTCTTGGACGTTTGTGACTTGCTTAGCTGGATATGGACGTTTGCATGATCCTTGTTTCTTATCTTCATGTGTGACTCATGACCTACTGGCTTTGTGCTCATCTTTTTAATCCTCGTCAAAATTCCTTGAATCTTATTGATTAATTTGTTTTTAAATTGCGTAGCTTTGTATCATCGATGAAATTTCTCCATTCTCATAGATTAATGTCTTCTGAATCTGTTAGCGTTGAGTTTCAAATTGTTTAGGCCAACACAAAGATATCAAAATAGGGACCAACACGAGTTTTCCGTTTGGGAGATTGTAATGGAAAACCAACGACCTAAATTGCACATCCAAAAGAAAGAAGTTATGTTGTCTCGTGTTATTGTTCGAATCGCAGATTTATTTTGAGTTATTAGGGTTTAGCATTTTTGATTATTTTTTATTTGTCGAGTTCAAATTATTTTCATTTGTTTGTATTGGACAGATGATTAAGATTAATACTAATATTCCATTTATTTTGTCAAAATAACTATGTTTACCTTTTTTAGAATTCGTATTTCAAGTGTTCATGAAGGAATGAGATAATTATGTGAGATTATTTTTCGAAAACAAGCTGTTCTTAGGTTTACAGACTTATAGTTTACTTACCCCCACCTTACATATCTCAGTTAACACCATTGTATATATATGTACTCAGTAAGTGAGTAAGCACTTATTCTTGAATATAAGTATCATAGTTTTGTAGCTATAAATTGGGTAAGTTGGCAAGGCATTTATGGTGGTTTTCTAAACTCTACTATTATCTAAATGAGAGCATGAACACGCCTGATTTCATGACCATGATAGAAAGAGAACTTTCTATGACATGAATTATATAACGGGATGCACCTAATCTCGTTTATTATTATTATTATTTTATTTTTCCGTGGAATTATCATTAAATTGAACATGTCATTGTTTAATCCTTTCAAAGTTTTTGAAAGACCTCATGTGCATATTCATTGTGTTGTAAGAAAGAATAATGAAATGGGAAATTGTGAGGGTTCTTAGTTTGTGAGCCTTCAATGGGAAGACAACCATCGAAGTCACAAGTGAAAAACAAACTGGGTTACAGTCAAGAAATTTTAATTTTAATTTTAGTATTGTGTGGTTTTGATATTTTTATATTTTACGAGCACGTAGTTAATTTATAATTAATATGTAAAATCATTTATATTAATGTGTATATTTATTAGTGTACTTATCACATGTGTGCACATTAGGGGTGAGCGGAATCGGGTACCCGGTCAATTTTCTTGGAACCGGAACCGGTCAAGATCGGGTCCAAGAAAAGAGAATTGGTCCCGTAACAGTACTAACCGGGTCCAAAATCTTTGGAACCGGTTCCGAAACCGGGTACCCGGTACCATGCAATCACCAAAAATAATTTAATATAATATTTAATTAAATGGATTTTGTGTATTAAATTATGCTTCTTAATTAAATGACAATAATCTCATTATACCATGCAATCACCAAAATTATACCACACAGTATTTAATCAAATCTTACTATAAATGTTAGCCATTTTTGTCATCAATTTTCTACCAGAAATAATAACACTTAAATTTTAGCCTAAATTCATGAATATTTTGAAAAATAAAATCTTAGTGCATAATTAATTATATAGATAAACTATAACAACAACAACAACAACAACAACAACAACAACAATAACAATAATAGTAATAATAATAATAATAATAATAATAATAATAATAATAATAATAATAATAATAATAATAATAATAATAATAATAATAAAGACTTGGTATCGGGTACCCGGTTCAAGAACTGGTACCAACAGGTACCCAGTCCCGGAACTGGTCCCACCGGGTACCCGGTGGGTACCGGGTCTCGAAAGTGTGGACCCAGAATCGGAACCGATCATAACCGGTTCCAAGAATTTGGAACCAGAACCGGTACCGGCTAGTCTGGTTCCGGGGCTGGACCCGGCAGGTCCCATGCAGTTCCGGGTTCGAAACTGGGTACCCATTATCTCAACTTACCCCTAGTGCACATACATTAGATTAAGCATACAAGGAAATTGTGAGATGTTAGTTATATAAATATCAAGGTGGTACCTACTCTAGTTGTTCCTTTTATGATTAATCATATAATAAAAATGTGATTTATTTATATTAATGTGCGTTTTTTGTTTTATTATTACTGTTATTGTTAAAGTTTGAATCAGGTCTTTTGTAAATGGAATGGACATCTAGGGGCGAAACTGTGGACTATGAAGTATTTACGTTGAGGCATATGGAAGCATATATGGAGTCTGGCATGAATAAGTGGGAATGTGGTCTCAATAATGGAGATAAAAAACATGTGAAGATTTTGAGAAAAAAGTACTGTCAAGCCATTGAACCTAATCCTAATAAATAAATAAATATATATATATATGATTAGGTTCAAATGAGTCATCCACACCATTGATTAAATAAGATCAATGGTTAACATTAAAAAATAGTTTTGACTCTAATTCAAGCATAATAGGGTTAATTTTGTATTTTTGAAATATGTGCAATTAATACATCCCATAATAACGTATACTCCTTTTCTATAATAAAGTATTAGTAAATCTCTCTCATGCGAATCTCCATTATCATCATTTCATCGTTCTAATCACATTGACGGAATAAATCAGAACATGGAATCAACAGGTCGGCGTCCATCTTTTTATAGTTTCTGTTTTTCTCGAAAATATTTTTTTTTATAAGATTAATCAATTTTTTTTCGTTTCCATCAAGCTATTTTACAAAAGCTATCGTAAAAATTTACACGGTATAGAACGGTGCTGTTCTGAGGTGATCTGAGAATTCTACGAAAACACAATTGTTTGAAGAAAAAAAAGAAAATTTGTTTATCGCTTTTTTGAAAGCACCGTATGATAACTCAAAAGGCACCTATATATATATATATATGTAGTGTGTGTGTGTGTGTGTGTGTGTGTGTGTGTGTATTAAAAAAAAGCACCAACTGTTCAATATCATGCTGTAGATTTTCCTATTATTTCTCAAAGGCCGTCAATTTAATTGCGTTGGTTTGCTGAAAGCACCGTCCGATAACTGATAAAGCACTGATATATGCTACAGATCTTCCTCTTTTTTTGTTTCAAACATTTGTGTTTTTTGTATTGCAGGCAACAACGATTACAGTGGCTGGACCGAGTTTCACGTCTAGATATCTCCTAGACTAACTGAGTATTATGTGCCATATTTTGAATTGAGTCATAAGCCTTTCGAGGGAAAAATATTTAAGTCGTTAGAAGAAGGTATCAAGTTCTATAGAAATTATGCCTCCAAGTGTGGTTTTGATGTTCGTCTAGGATTGGAGAAAAGGTTTTGTGATAATACTATCCAGCTTAAAACTGTTTTTTGTAATAGAGAGGGCGAGAAGCAAGTCGTGCCCCTTAATACAAATAGTGTCGTATGTGAGAATGAAAATAATAGTGGTAGTTCTTTAAAAAAATACGGCGAACGTCAAAACAATGTGGGTGCATGGCACGTGTCAAGTTTAAGTTTTGTCCCGGTGAAGGTTATGTGGTTAACGAGTTTATCGAACATCATCGTCATATGTCAGTTTCTGATCCATACAAGTAATTCCTTTAAGAGAATAGAAATCTAGATCCTGCTCATAAGCAATTCATGTTGAATTGTGCTAGGGCGGATATTGGTGCAATAAGATCGTATAGGCTTTTTAAGGGAGTTGTTGGTGGGTATTCGAATATAGGTTGTACGAAAGTTGAATTCAAGAACTTTGCACGTGATCTGAAAGCATATGTTGTTGGGTCTGATGCTCAAATATTATTGGAGAAGCTATTTAGGAAGAAAGAATTGTATCCGGCATTTGTGTTTGACTATGTTGTTGACGAGCAGGATAAGTTGACTCGATTATTTTAGGCTGACCCTACGTGTAGGAGGAACTTTGCTACTTTCGGAGATGTTGTGTCATTTGATGCCACCTATTCGACAAACAAGTTTTAATTCTTAGTTGATTTTTGAAAATTCTATGTGTTTTGCATATTTCTATAAATATCTAATTTTGTTTCACCCCTGCTTAGATTAAAAAAATTATTATTAATTAAAAAATAAAATTCATTGGTGCTTTTTTCTTAGTTGTTTTACACCTGCTTTTTTCAACATAATCAGACGATTATGTTTTAATATTTTGTTGCATGTTTACATATCAAATCAGTGCACTAAAACTAATAAAAAACAAGGTTTAATCTTATTTTATATATTTTCATAGTAGGTATAATATGATATTCACTCTGTTTATTGGGAAAGATAATCAAGGTAAATTTGTTTCATTTGGTATTGGGTTGGTGTCAAGCGAAGATGTTGGCACCTATGCATGGCTCTTTGAAAATTTTAAGGCTTGCATGGATCGTAGTCCACCAATGATTATAACCGACCAAGATCCGGTGATGAAGATTGCAATCGAGAAGGTACTTGTTGGCTCTGTTCTAAAAATCGTCCTAGGCGCCACCAATCTGCCTACGATTTTCAAAAATCGGCCAAAGAAATCGCCGGGCACCCCAGGCGCCAGGCCAGATTTTTTTTATGGCCTGAAACGACGTCGTTTTTGGGCCTATTTTTTTTATTATTTTAATTTTATAATATATGTTATGGTGTTTTTATTTAACTAATGAATTTATGCATCTATGTTGTTTTGAACTTTGAATCAAACAATAGCTTTAAACTTGTGAATTATAACTTGTGATTATTACTTTTAGTTTTGAGTTGTCATAAAATGTATTGTGTAGCAAGTAGTATGTTGAACTATTAAATGGTTGGATGTAATGTTGTAAATTAAGGTATTTATTCTCAAATTATAGGCCCCGCTTAGGCCCCCTAGGCGCTAGGCGCTGGTCTGCCGCCTAGCAGGTCTGGGTACCACTTTCACCCCGTGGGTACCCGCCCCAACCCGTACAATATTTTATATCTATATTTCTCATATGGTTATTTATAATTTTATATATTTAATATTATATTTTACATTTATACATTGATAATGATATTTTTTGATAATACATTAATAATATAAAATAAATAAGAAATAAACTTATAAATAGGCTAATAAAATATATAATAATTTTTTTATTACTTTAATGTTGTTTTTATTAAATTTGGCGTGAGACAGAGCAGGTCAGGGCAGTCTAGGCCAAAGTTTCCATCCCTAGGAACCATCTGCCGAACTGAAAGAAGGTTGGCACGAACAGTGGTCAACCTGAAAGAAGGTTGACAGGAACAAATGACCGACCTGCAAGAAGGTCAGCTGAAACATTAGTCAATTTGAGAGATTGTTAATAGTATACATGGGTCGTACTATTTTACATCGGCAATAGTTATGACATCATGGTTTATTTGTTAACATTTTTTAAGGCGCTTGGTCCTTGCAAAATATATAATCGATCAGATAGGTTAGATTTATTTTCATGGTTCACTTTTTTGGTCTAATTATGTACATAATTATGGATTTATCCAGCTGATATAGGCTAGAGAAATGGTCTAGGTTTTATGGTTCGTGTTTCATGGATTGAAGTTATATCAGATTATTCATGGAATTTGTTATATTACTTCATATTTTTACATTAATTGCTTATGTGCCAAAGGTTTTATAGGATTATTAAGGTTATAGGCAGACCAAGTCGTAAGAGAATCAGGAGGTTGCTCTTCTAAAAGTCAAACTGCAGAAGATCCTTCTTGGCGGTCTCAATATCCACCTGGAAGGAGGAACCTGAGGCTTGAATATGCTGGTTAACCCTCTCAATGGCCCTCTTGAAATACAACTTGGCTCTAGCACCAACCTTGTGAAGAAAGGTCGTCGTATGGTGACTGGTTGCAAGTAGATATTTGCGGTAGGCCTCAAGGAATCTATGTCGTATAAGGTTCGGCGACCCAGTTCAATCCCCTTATTGTAAGCTTCCTCTTCCCTCTTTTTTGCGTCTGCTCGGAAGCTAATCAACTCGGCTTGGAGATTGTTTAGCACCTCTTGATTGGCCTGCAGCACGGTCTCCAAGGTGGTATTCGTTGTTATGCTCATATCCAGCTCCTCTTGGCAGGTTCGCAGCTGTCGTTGAGATTCATCCAGCTACCCTTGAGGCAAAGAAAGATGATGGGTTTTTTCCTCCATCATTCGAGTGGCTCGATCTTCCCACTCAGCTTCCTTCCCCACTTGCTTGGAGCTCTCCAAATGCTGGTTTTCTAAGGACACGAAGCTAGGGGTAATCTATAAAGGTAAGTAAATGTCAGAGGAGAAGAACTTCTAAAACATAAATAAAATAAAATAAGTAAATGGTGAAAGTCATGAGTTACCTAAGCAATGTTCCGAGCTGTCAGGGCAATTTGGTGGGGTCTGCTCATGCCCTGTAGAAGATCCTAGTTGGCACGAAGCACGTAATTGTGGAGGAAAGGTATGTAATTAGGGTCATCACAGCTAATTAACCCATCTGGCATGGTAGGGGACGCCAGGCTGGATGATTTATGGGGGCTTCATTTTTATATTAGAGGTTGAAGAGGGAGGACAGGGGGATTTAGTTCGCACACCTATGTTGGATATAGGTCCTAGCGTGCCTAGAGGTTAACAAGTTGTTCAGAGGCTGAGTTTATTTTTGTTTCCTTTTCTTGATGTTCAGGTCCTCAGTGATGTCCGTAGGTAGATCCTCCGTAACCTACATAACTTGTCAGTAGCCTTCGAGGTTTTCCAGCTTGAATTCACTTGAGAAGATAATGCTTTCTGTTACAAATAAAAGAGGGAAGTTATTATTGCATATATGTGATAAGGTAGGAAATGGCAGTAATAAGATAGTGAGTAATTTTCCCATTGAAAAACATACCGAGTTGAGATGGTGATAGGGGAGAGAAAGATCTCCTATTCAGACCAACATAAGAAATGATCAGCTCATAACTTATTAGTAGCATCACGTCAAAGGGTCGCTTGTTCCATGTCGCTATCTGAGCTACATACCTGGTTTGATTTTCGGGAGAGAGGTATCTATGGTGATTTTTATAAAATAGAGATGGTGTTATGCCATTCGATGAGGAAAGGACAAGGCTGGAAAGATTTAAGGAAGAAAGATTTAGCACGCCAATTATGCACCTTAGGAGAATCATTAAGGAAAAGGCGGGCTTGGTCTTGGCATAAAGGTAGAAGAACCCTTTCTACCTTTTTTAAATAAAACAAAAAAGAACTCCACATCAGGTTCTACTTGATAAAAGGAGCATAATATAATGTATATGATGATAAATTGGATAGAGTCGAAAGTTAGCTGGAATAGAGGAATATCATATCCATATGATAATTTAACTAAGAACTCGTGTGAAGGGAACATACGACATGTAGAAAGGTGTTCCTTAAGGTTAACAGGTGGTTGTTTAGAACATTTCATGCCCGTTGAAGAAAAAAACTGGTTTCATAAAGTCAGGCAGGCTAAGATTTTCAATAAAAACATGTAATAGCTTGCGGTTAAGTAATAACCAGTTGTTCGTGGTCGCAATTCTGATACCTTTTGAAGGAAGAGGTGGGAGATGGGCATGCGAAGAGAAAAGAACTATTGACACTAGGTTGGGATGAGGAAAACTAGGTTTCGAGGAAGAATTAGGAATGAGAGACTTATTCCCTGTAGGAAGTCTATAATGCCTTGTTGGAGATGAGTTGTTTGCTCTTGGAGCTGGCCCAAATTGGGATTGCCTTATGGTTCATCTACTAAAGCAGGTTTAGGTCCTCGAATCTAAGATTTTTGGCTATTTTTCGAAAAAAGGGAGCCTCAATCGAGGTATGTTAGGAGCTAGTGGATATTTTGCATCTATATCGATATTAAGGTTATGAGAATCGGTGTCTGAAGAGGTTACTACAAAAGAAGAAGAAGAAGAAGAAGAAGAAGAAGAAGAAGAAGAAGAAGAAGAAGAAGAAGAAGAAGAAGAAGAAGAAGAGAGGAAAAAGTATATTCTATAAGTACTGAGAAGTTGTAAAATTGCAGTAATTGAAATAAGGGAGAAAACTTACCCATGATCGTAGGTAGTGATATGGCGATGAGTGTGTTCCGCTAAAAACTGTTGTGTAGTGTTTATCTCCAAAAGACGCGAATATTTCAATGGCGGGCGTAAGGATTGGTTTTTTGTATTCCGAAAAAAATACAAAATGAAATTAGGGTAAAAAATATTGGGGCGGTCGAAGGTTACTCACATGGGCTCATTGAATATGGGTTGTTCATTTTTATGGGGCCAGAAAGTTAAAGTAAATTTTATGTGAGAGGGGAAAGACACCAGTCCACCCGACACAATGATGATTATAATTAATGTTGAGATATTTGAAATGGCTTTAGCGGATACAGTATATCCGAGGTACTATGCGCAGATTCAACGGACAAGTGGCATCTAATACTTATAGTTTTTATATTCTATCTAATTTTCTTGCTCAATCAATTAGAATATGAGAGACTATTTAATGTTGCATCAAATATTAGGTCGACTATGTAAGATGTAAAAGCTGAATAACAGGATGGTGGAATGAGATAAGGAGGTCCTTAGGAAGTTTAGTTGTCAAGATCAGGTGTCATGGGCTCTCAAAAGGCCCAGCTAGTTAGAACAGGTCACGTAAATAAAGTTATGGGTAACAGGTCGCATAAATTAGATCGCGTATAACAGAGTATATAATACATGTCGTAAAGAAGAATTGTGGGGCCTTGATGGGCTGAGAATAAGACAAATATGGATGAAGTATCTAGATCAAGGGTATTCCAAATCGGGATTGTGCAGTTCTACCAGCTGGAAGCAAAAGTGCGGCAACACCACTCGAAGAAACATTGAGAACAATTTCACCTTTTGAGCGTAAAGTCGTAGATAATGTTCGCCAAACGAAGGTTTTACCTGTACCCCCAAAATCGTATACAAAGAAAATACCAGCCTTGTCATCTGTCGCAGCACTTAGAATTTCTGAATAGATTGTCATTTGTTCATCTGTTAGCGATGAGCATAATTCCTGGTGTTCAACTTCCAAAAGACCTCTATCAAAATTAAGTTCTTGTTGGATAAGTTTGTTATTTCCGTCGGTCATCAAAGCGTCATCGGGCAAAGGCATATCACAGAAATTCCTTAGCGATTTTTCATTAGTTTGGAGAAGTTTTTCCAATTCAAGCAAGGTATAGTTTTTCAACATATCATCACTTAGTTGAAGATCTGAACAATGTTATAAAAAAATCTCAAGATTTGACTATATAAGTTAATTATATTAGTAGACAATTAAGTGTCAGAAAAATAGGAACATCTTAAATTTATAAAAAAGTAGTTCATCAAAATAAAGACTAATTACCTTCTATACCCAGCAATCTACGTTGTCTACGCAAGATGTCATCTGCAAGTAGATGACATGTCTTTTCCCATACATATTCTGGTCTTGAAACACTTGAAGACATCAACAATGATGCGAAGAGTTTTCTTAAGAATGAAGGTAAACCCTAGTAACTTGCTTCGACAATACCGTCAACGTATTCTCTATCATCATCTAACAGTCCCAAAAAATAACATGCAGCCTTGAAAGTTGGGTAAACAATGTTGTTAATGGTACGTCTATCTTCGTGACATCTTGCTCCTCGGGAATGGTGTAGCATTATTGACAAATAATATGTTTCTCCAATACCGGGCGGAACGTAATCCAACCTACCAATTTTAAATCAACGTTGTCTTTTTCTCCATACACGATCAGTGGCATTCCAAACGAATTTTATGGGGAATCCTCTATATGACAACGATCTGGCACATGAATACTTCTTATTACATGCCATCCAAGCAAGAAACATTGATTCTCTTCCATCCTCTTCGACAACGACTCGATCAATGGTGTCATCATCATTATAGAAGACTGGTTGCTCGTCGGGTAGGTGGAAGCTCAGTCTCTGGACAGATGGTTTCCTATAATGGATATCCAATCCAAAAAGACGTCAAACAGCCTCGCAATGAGAGATATATCTACAGTTATAGTAGTTTTTTATCTTATCAACGACTTCTTCCTTTCAAGTTTAGTTGTCAAGATCAGGTGTCATGGGCTCTCAAAAGGCCCAGCTAGTTAGAACATGTCGCGTAAATAAAGTTATGGGTAACAGGTAGCATAAATTAGATCGCGTATAACAGAGTATATAATACATGTCGTAAAGAAGAATTGTGGGGCCTTGATGGACTGAGAATAAGACAAATATGACAGAAGTATCTAGATCCCGGTATATATATATATATATATATATATATATATATATATATATATATATATATATATATATATATATATATGACTTTATGGTTAAATATGTTTATGAGATCTCGACAGGTTAGTAACATGGTAAGGGTTCCAAATTTGTATCGAAATATGTTTACTGTGGTAATTTTCGGAGAGCGAAAATTCTAATATGTGATGATTTTTAATTATAGAGATTGAGTTTGATTTGGAAAGTGAAATCCTGATTTTGAGCGTATGTCTCTAACATTTGACCCAAACCTCATTTATTTTTTCAGTTGAATTATTCTTATTTTCGTAAAATCTCTTATTTTGTTAAATTTATAGTTAATAATTTAAGTATCGGAATTGTAATTAAAGAATCTACGATCTCTTTCTTGTTAAACTAGTTTTTTAAAGTAGTGTGTGTGTGCTTGGCACGTGTGGGAATATCAATACCCAGTACTCTATTCGTCACCTCTCTCATATGAGGTTCCTTTTTCGCCCGACCATTGACTCTCTCTCTCTCAAGAACACAATTTTGAAAGTGAGGAAACACACATTTCACAGCTCATCTCCTATTTCTAGGGTTTAATTATTGATGAATTTTATTCATCTTTCTTGATCTGTTTTTCTACAACCTTACCAAATTCAATCAATTGCCCATCAATTTCAATCTCTTATCCCGGATCCCCCTTCTCATAAATTTTACTTCTTTTTGCGTGAGGGATTCATTTTTCTTGACTTTTGTGCCCATTTAATGCCCGTAATGACCTAATCCCCAACGCTTTTAATTCAATCAGTAGCTACAATAGCCGTAATAATGAGCCAAACCCGATTGTGTAATTGAGATCGAAAATCCTGTGCTTACATCGTCGTTTTCACCGTCCGATTTTTCACATGGCGGCGCCGCGGAGTGTGGTGGTGGAGACCGGCAGCTGGCTGTTGGACAGGGATGAGGAGAAGAATGCTGAATCTCCGTCGGAGAAGAAGTTGAAGGCGGACAAATTCCCTCTGTCGCGGTGGGAGTTTGCGGCGGCTCTAGGGGTATTTTTGGTATTTTCGACCGGGCTGTTGTGCATTTACCTTACCATGCCGGCCGCGGAGTATGAGATGCTAAAGCTGCCTCGGAACCTCGCTGATCTTCGCTTGCTCAAGTAAGCAATTTTATTGTTTTCGAGCATTTGGTTTTGGATTTTTGGATTTTTGAGATCAGCTGAAATATATAAATATATATGTATATATATTGAGAATTCGATTTCTTTGCTCCCATTCGTTATGTATTTTGGCCTGAATTGGTTTGTTCTTTTGATTACGATTTCAAGGTTTTAATGGATGTATATTAGTTAGCAAGCCTATTGCTTTTATTTTCAATTTGCTGTAATATGTAATTGCGTCTTTCTGTGGCCGAATCATTTACAACTAATTCGTTACATGAGGATGTGTCAAGACTTTGATAATTACATTATGCCATTGTTTAGATTTCTCCGTTTCAATTGTATCTCACGCCATTTGAGTAGCATAACTTGTTTGAATGTTGATTGATGAGTTACTTTCGTAGTGGGTTGGGTTCACTATTCCCACAATGTAGTTCGATAAAAACTTACTGTTTGAGGTGTCCCACAGAAATAACTATGGGAATATCTTTGTCTTTGTGGGACAAGGGGGAGTATACCTTCGTGGATTAGGTTTTCATTAGAGTGAACTGAGTTGCATAGAATAATTTTACATCATCTCCTTTCTGATTTGTGATTTACATTTGTTGATATGCTCTAGAGATCATCTCGCAACGTATGCGCGGATTTACCCGGCAAAGTTCATTCTCGGTTACTGCTCAACATACATTTTCATGCAGACGTTCATGATTCCCGGGACGATTTTCATGTCCTTATTAGCCGGAGCTCTTTTTGGTGTCATCCGAGGCCTTTTCTTGGTTGTCTTCAATGCGACAGCTGGCGCATCGTCCTGCTATTTCCTGTCCAAACTGATCGGCAGGCCTGTTGTTAACTGGCTATTTCCTGAAAAACTTAGATTTTTCCAGGCCGAGGTATAACCTTTTCTTCATCTTTAGTTTTTATTATTATTATTATTATTATTATTTTTGGCTAGTAAGAAACTGAGTTTATTTGTTTCAGATAGCGAAGCGGAGAGAGAAATTACTAAATTACATGCTATTTTTGAGAGTAACTCCGACGTTGCCAAATCTGTTTATCAATTTGGCATCACCGATTGTGGACATACCGTTTCATATATTTTTTCTGGCAACTGTTATTGGTCTCGTCCCAGCTTCTTACATTACTGTTAGGGTAAGATTATTTCTTGTTTGATTTATCTGAACTCACCAATTACTGGATTAATCTTTTTTTTTTTTTTTTTTGTCCACTGATGTTATTAGGCCGGACTTGCTCTTGGCGAACTGAAATCAGTCAAAGATTTATACGATTTAAAGACATTGGCCATACTATTCCTCATTGGGTCTATTTTATTATTGCCGACCCTTTTGAAGAGGAAGCGGATATATGAATAGAGCTCGTTTTTTCTATAGGCCATCATACAAGTGAAGAATTTTGAATTTGAACTTTATATATTGAAATTCATTTTCACAGGGCAGAAATATCGAATGTGTACTGTTATGGAAATTGAAATTTAGAAACTGACTAGATAATATAGGCTGTGGTTTGAGATATCGGTTCTGGTTGATGAAATCTCATCTCATAATATTTCGATAGCAAAGGTGTAAAATGTTATGTGATGATGTATCTATGATACTGTGAAAGCTCACACCTTTTAGATCCAGAGTGAAAAGAAACATAAATTATGTTGTACTTTTATTTACTTATTTTGCATCATTTTAATTTTCTTGTCTTGCTTTTTTGTTACCCAACGAAACCCAGTAAGCTTCACGATCAATTATAATTCCCTTTTTGCCAAGATTTGGTCACGTGGAATAGCCACAAATTTATAGCATTATTTACTTTGGATGGTTTTGATAATTATTTGGAAAATTCTCATATTGATAGACGAATCGGACGGATATATTTGTCTCATCTCTGAAAAATTAGGATGAATTACAATTACCTCTGAAATTTAGTCTGGTTACGAAATGTTCATCTACTTTTCAACATTACAAAATTACCTCAAGTCATTATAAACACCTTACTCCTTAAGGCCAATTTGTGAAATAGAAAACAATATAAAGAGGGTGGTGGTTGTTTTAAACAAGTTGGTGATGATGGAAAAATACAATTAGTGTGGATTCGTCAATAAGTAACTGATGAGGGATAATTTAGGTATTTGTTATCTTTATGTATTATGAAAATATGTATTTGATACTTTATATAATGAGAGTTTTTGATGAATAAGAGAATATAATTTCTACCGTCTTCTTCGTCTTCATTATGTGTTTCTTCTTTTCTATTTTCCAAATCCTAATTTCTACTCTCTCCTTCGTCTCATTTATGTCTTTTTTTTTTTCTATTTTTTCAAACCCTATTTGCTACTATCTCCTTCGTCTCCTTTATATCTTTCTTCTTTTCTACTTTCTCTTATACAATTTTCATACGTCAAAAATCTAATTACGCTGTAAGTTTGAAAATTTATTTTTTCACATTTCAACCGTTGGATCGCGTTCCAAATTTTACAAAACTTTCAAAATTCGTTGGATTACGTTTGAACGGTGGAAATTGGATTCTGATATACAAGTATCTATCTATCTATCTATTTATATATATATATAGGGTTGGGTTCAAATGAGAACCTGTCATTATATGTGAACCTAGAAACTCATCTTGACCATTAGATTGAATAATCTTGATGGTTGAGATCATGACATGTCAGCATGGTAATAATGTAAAAAAATGTATTAATTAATTAAAAATGGTATTTTGGACATATATCAACATTTACAAAGAGCACTACATTGTTCTTTGGAAAGCACAATAGGTTTAGAAAAAAAACACTACAATTGTATACAAAAAGTATCGCAAATTTCGTCTATAAACGCAAATTCAAAAATTTGAAATAAAACTCAAATCTTCAACAAACCATAACTTTTTTAAATTTTATTTGTTTTAAATGAAATATATATCAAATTAATCACATTCTCAAGATCTACAATTTAAGATACATATTGCATGTTTTAAAACGTATAATATATATATTATATATATATATATATATATATATATATATATATATAATTAAAGAAACTGGACTGATTTTAGCACTACAGTACTGTGTAAAAGCACAATGAACCTGGACATGTAATTGCATTGTGCAATATTAGATCTAAGGCCAGGATTAGTCTCTAGGTTCACATATAATGACGTGGTTCTCATTTGAACCTAATCATATATATATATATATATATATAGGGGTGGGTTCAAATAGAACCATGTCATTATATGCGAACTTGCGAACTATTGCTTTTATTATATATCAACAGTGCTTTTATTATACAATCACAGTACTTTATTAATATTTTCAGTTATATACACAAGTAGTGCTTTTATTAGACAATCCTAATACTTTTAATCAAATAAGAAAATACACAAAAAATGTGATACATCCATTTAATTAGATCTAAGGCTCATAATAGACCCTAGGTTCACAATCTAGCAGAAATTTGGATATAGTGTTCAAAAGACAGTGTTTAAATCTGTACGGTGGAGATCGGGTTTTAAGGTCATCAAAAATATATCGTGGACAAACCATTTGAAAAAATGAAATTTAAGGAATTCCCTAGGAAAGAATCGTGTCTTTCCTCCAAGGTAATTTGAATTACTCTATTATTTATTAAATATAAATAATAATAAAAAAAATTGTATGGATATTTGGCATGTTATGTATTATTGTGCATTCTTATACAAAGCATTTGTGTGTGTGTGTGTGTGTGTGTGTGTGTGTGTGTGTGTGTGTGTGTGTGTGTGTTACCTATGATTATATGCATGTGATGTTATTTACAATATTGATAAACATGAAATTTTGAAATACTTTAATGATATTCATAGAGTACATAATATATTATTACTTATACTTTTAGATAATTTCTTATTTAAAAATCGTAAAAAAAGTTATTTACATGATTAGATGAGAGATTGATCATGATTTTGCCAATATGTTTAGTTATTCATGAATTTCGATGAATTGATAGATTCATGTATGTTGGTGATTCTCTTCAAGTTGATTTTATAAGCTACTTTCATGAATTTCGATGAATTGATAGATTCATGTATGTTGGTAATTCTGTTCAAGCTGATTTTATAAGCTACTTTCAATATATGTATCATTGATTGTATATTTACATGTTTTCATGATAATGAAAGTTCATGGACGATAAAAAATTGTATAAATAAGTTTTGTGATAAAGTATATTCACATAATATCAAAGAAAAATTATGACATATATTCTTCAAATCATTATCTAAAAAATTTGATTGAACGCGCAATCTAAATCCAAAATAATATTCTCAAAAGAAATTGAGTTCTACCATCATTCATTTGATGTAGAAACTATTATAAATTCCGCAATAATATCATACACAACCCCAACTGATAAAGAATCGTGAAACTAAGTCAAAGTCAATTCCCTAATGAATTTGATACTTCATATTAAATCCAGATCTTATATTGGAAGTATACGTAATCACAAAATTCTAAAAAACTTTGGGATGTGCTTTAAATGAATATTTTGATAATTTTATAAAATATTAATTCCAAGCCTAAGAATTGAGTGGGAAAAAAAATTCTTTGCTTGATAAAAAGTATCAATGACTTTGATATGTTTCAATTAAAAATATGTCTTACCATATGTGAAAAAGAAAGTCACTTTAAATGACAATAAGTAGTCGAGAAATAAGATCTCACTCTATTTTTTGCACTTGAGCAAACATACTAATGCAGCTGCATAATATTAATTATGACAATAAGTCATTGAGAGACGTGACATTATTCTTCATAATACCAATATTAGACCTCTGGATAAAGAAATTTATTGAGGCTAATTAGGATCGATATGAATAGTGAAAATAGCCCCAAAGTAAAGGGGAATATACATGTTGATCCCTACCTATGTGGGAAGAATGAATCACAAGGTAAGATATGTAAGAGTTTGTGATATTTATTGATCGTTGTAGAAGTCATGGAGGTTCTCCTAATAACCTTGCTTAGTCAATGGATATACTCTATTTTGATTGATAAAATTTGTTTGTTTCTTACTTTATAAAGAACTTGTGAAAGTATAATCAATTATTCATATTAGACTATTGTATTTGGTCTTAAAGTTTATTTTGAATTAAATTGATGTGATGTGGCCTGATTTAAATTACTTATTATTTTTTTCTTATTGGTAAGTTTTGTATTTCATTAAGTATCGAATATAATTGACTTTATTTACCACACATTCACATACAAGGTTCAGAGGTAAACTATTAGATATAATGTAACATATCTAGTAAATAATGTAAAATGTTAGAATGAAAAGTTATTTCTTTCAAATATATCTATAGAATGTTAGAATTTATCGATGAATAGACAATTATTCACTGAATTGATATTTATATGTGACAAAATCTTGATGCCTAGTGGCATATTGATTAAAGTCATAAAAACTCAGTATGGACCAAGAGCGAAATGAACCTTGTTACGTTTGACATATTCATGTTAATGATTATCATTAGGAAATGCATTATGAGAATGGAATGATACCTTTAATTGAAGAAAGCACGTTTTAGAGAAATTAGCGAGTCAATCTGATAATTTTACATTACTACTTTTTGATTATTGAATCATAAGATATGACTAACAAATAACTTTTGGACACTGTCTCATTCAAGTTTTGACACGACTAGCATGGATTCTTTGATCGTGATATAATGCACATTATAAGAAATTAACATGGACATCTTTATTTTAAGTGAAGCACAAAATGAGATAAAGATTTGATGCACAGTATAGTGTCGAACTAATGATATTCAATTACAGTTAGTGCATTCTAAAGTACTAGGAGCACTACATACATTCATATCTCAAAAATACATCACTCTTTTTTCAAAACATGTTCATTAGCAAAATTGTATGATTGGAACCTGCATATGTTAAAAATACAAAGTATAATATTTCATTCTTATATTTGATAATTGATGATACATGTGGACATAACCATTCAAAATGCGGACCATTCAAGTATTTTATAATTTTGGTCAATGCTTGGACACGAATTGTCCATAAAAAATATTGCATTTGCAAAACTTTTAGCACATTTAATGCTAGAGGGTTTACATCAAAAGTATTTGATGTCTGTTGCGTTTTAATAAAAATCGATGATGCATCTTGTACCCTAATATGCATATACAATAAGATCTCAAAGAACACAATGTCGAAAAGAATATAGATGGTGACACTAAGACAATATTTATGCTCACTCATATATTTGTCTCTGTATAGGGTTATGCAATATTGCACGCAACTCTTACTTATTCGTTTATGAATCTCTGCTAACCATAATTTTGCGTACCAATTGGTAATTAGATATAAGCCTGATAATACATATCTACGCATATTTGGTTACGCGATATATGTGCCTATTGCGCCTCCACAGCGCATTCATATGAGTTTTTAAAAATGATTAAGTATTTATGTTGGATATGAATCTCCAACAGTCATCCGCTATTTGAAACCTTTGCAAACGATCTCTTAATCGCTAAATTTTCGGATTTGTCACTCTAATGAGACAGTCTTCCCGCCGTTAGGGAGAGATAAGAAAAAGTATTTTCTAATGGAACGACAGGAACAGTTTGACACTATGTCTCATTATAATCCCCGCGTTTTACAATGTAACGTGAAAGTAAAGTGACGAGATCATAAATATACCAACTGCAAATGTATCTGCAAGGTTCAAAGTCCACATAAGGGGCACAATGTTACATATGAAGACATTGCAACCATACTTAGTGGAAGCGTGGTTGAGGTCGTGACTCCCAAAAGGAATAGGGACAGGTCACTTGGTTTAATTAATACTCGCCCAAGGAATAAAAGAACATGTATAGCACAAATTCAATTAATCATCAATAAAGATAATGACTCTCATTGAATTATCTCTGGTTATACTTTTGTAAAATAATAAATAAATAAATCTCATTTTACCATAATGAATTGACATTTATCGGAGATGAACATTTATCATAATGAAAATGGCATCAGCACGTGTCAAAATTTATAATTGAGTGTATGTTTTTATGCGCAATCGGTGTAGGTCGCCTTATCGGCCCATAGGCCAGGTAATACGCCCCCAGGTTTAACTTGTTATTAAATAATAGTATATATTAATTAATAGGATTAGGTTTGGTAATTAGTAGCAGTAGTATTATGGTTGTTATTTCTATTATAAAAGTATAAGCCCTTGGAGCTATTTGAAGGATGTCAATCAAGTCAATGAAATTAATAAGTTTCTTAGGTTTCTTTTAGGAGTTTTGTTGCTCGAACCGACCTTGGAGTAAGCCCTCACTCGGAAAGGGATTATCCACTACGATCCTCAATTTGGGTCGTATCAATTGGATACAAGTGAACTTGTGTGTAGGTCGCCACATCCGCCCACAGACCCGGCCAAAAACCACACTAAAACTACAACTTATCATTTCGCGAACTCAGAGGCTCGTGCGCATGGTTCAGAAAACCAAGAGATAGATCTCCACACAACATATTAGTGAACTTTATTCACACGTCAAAAGAGTGCATACAACAATGTCATTCATTTATTCAGATCATTATTAGGTATCCAACATTACATTACATAAGATGGTTTGTTCACAAAGCAAAAACAACACATTTTTAAAAGATGCCGATATTGTCTTTCAAACTTGCATCCTCCCAGGTCCTGAATGAAGCTGGAGAGTTTGACTTTCGACGACCTGAAGAACGCCGGGTTGTTCTACCAAACCAAACACAAAATCAATCAACACACATATATCAGCTAGCATTTGAATGTTTAAAAGAAAAAAAAAACGATCATCGGATAATACTCGTGAGCTAAGATATGATTCCAAAAATAAATCAATCTTTCCTTTGTTTAACAAAAGTAGAAGGCTTAATTTGCTAATATTGTTTGGACATTAATTAAATTAAATTCATCATAATCGTGTAATAAAATTAAAAACTCATAATCCAAGCACAAACACAGAACAATCTGGTTTCTGGCAATTATTTAATCGGAAAAAAAAAACTTACTTGAGAGCTCAGAAACCTGATCAGCAGTTAGCTTAGCAGAAAAGCCACTTGCAGCATGCTTGTAACTGTACACCAAAGCCTCCTTTGCAGCATCCTCACTTTTTCACAATAAGTTAAATAAAAATCGAAATCAGGATTTTGTCAAATCAGCCTAAATTAGAAAAATAATCAATAACCATTTCACATAATCAAATTCATGACCAATTTCAATCCTAAACCCTAACCCATCAAATACAACACCGAAATTTCACAAAATCACCACACTTAAACCAAAATTCCACTCAAAATCGGCAGATCCAGCTACTTATTCATTTCCCATTCAAAAAAATATATATAGATATTATATATTCACCTTCCAACAACAGAAGCGAGGGTTTTGATATGATAAGCCTCGGGCTCCTGGCCTTCAGGCCTTTCGGTGTAGACTATGTGAACTTTGGCTTCAGATGATGATGAATCAGCAGCCATTGATGGGATCAAGAACGATAAAAGCAGTAATATCTGTGTTAACACAATTGTTGAGGATAAATTGTTTTTCTGCATTGGGAATTTAAAGGGCTTTTTATGATTTAGGTTGAGAATAGATGGCGAGCCTGTGTCTGGGCTTTTTCTTCTTTTCTTATGCGTTAAGGACCGCGTTAACAATAATTGTTCTTTTTTATCTCTTCACTCTTTTGTGACTTTTTTGCTGACTTTCTTGTCCTCTTTTATTTTTTAAGAATTTCGATTTTGCAATTTATTTATTTATTGTTATTTTAGGTTGTTGATTAAATGAAAGATGACATTATTAAATTCTTAATCTGGTGTAATTTTTTTTTTCTTTCTTAGCGAACAATTTGTTTGGTTCTTTTGTTTTCTAATTGATAGATTTTTAAAAAATTAAAAAATTGACATATAAAATGGCATTACCCCGTCTCTCTCCCTACATCCCGTTCTATCTGTTCGGAATTTAGAAATTCTTTTGTCCCGTTTTATCTGCCATATTTACATTTTCAATAGATAAGCATTGTTATTTTTTATTTTATCAAAATAAATGTTATTTACTACTTTTACCTCAAACTTTATTCATTCACACTTTTAATTATTTTAAACAAAAAGATATTGTGATCATTTGACACCTATAATTATAAAATCAATTATCTTTTTTAATCTCTGTAAAATGGTCAATTACGACAGATAAAACGATACGAGAATTGGTCAAACAACCTAAGTGGATATTACCGAATAGTGGCAACAAAACAAAAGAAACAAATTTGCCCCAAACAAAATGCATGTCCCGAGCAACATAACTAAGAAATAAACAGTAAAATACCCCTAAACACAAGTGTGATTCTTACATTTGAGAAGATATTCAAAATTCAAGATCCATGTGATTATTAAAAGTGTAAATCCCAATTCTTTAGGGGCAAAATAGGTATTCTCATAAGCTTTGACTCTAAGATTTAATCGTCCGATCCATCATCCAGCCAATACTTTACATCTTCTTCAATCACTTGCGAAATATTGGGTTGGTCTGCAAAAAAAATTGAAAAATAAAATTAATTATAGTTATGCGCTAGGCGCTCGACCAAAATTGGTATAGAAATATTTATTATCTGAATTGCATGTTTTCTAAAATAAGGAAATAACAAATTTAGGAATTTAGAAAACGATCAAACCTTTTCTTTTAACCAAAAAAAAAAAAAGGTGAATTATCTTACTTTGGAGACGAGTGGCTTGATCAGGAGTTAGCTTGGCAGCAAAAGCAAAGAGTACTTTATAGGAGTACACTAGGGCATCTTTGGCTGCCTCCTCACTACAATTTACATAATTTAATAACATGAATTTAAAACTTAGATAACAAGAAGTACATAATACTTATATACTATTTGAATTGTAAATGAGAAAACCTTCCAAGAATAGGGATTAGAGATTTAATGTAATAATCCTCTGGTTTTACGTCCACGGGTAATGATGAGTCGGATATAAAAACAATGTACGTGTGTTTTGCATGAGGTGATGTTTGAGGATGCGAAGGGGGAATGGAAGCATGAGCTTGTGTGAGTGTGACCAAAAATATTGTTGGTAAAAATACTAAAAACAAAGAAATTATGGGGCCTCCCTGCATTTTTTTTTTTTTGCTGGCAAATCAATGTATATTAGAAATTGTACTCTTGGAAAGTTTATTTGGATTGGGTATTAATAGTTGGAATGTAGGAAGCTTTAGTTTTGGATTATTGGTATATTAAATTGGTACATTAAATGAAAGGGTGTTTCAACTTTGTTTTGCATTTGTCTTTTGGTTTGCAACTTAATTAGGTTTTTAAATGTTGGAATTGGTAATGAACGGCATTTGATTTTAATGACACGTTACGAGGGATATATTTTATGGCGCAAAGCAAATTAACCTTAAAATAATGATTAATCTTAAATCTTGATATAATGTCATAAAGTAAATAAACGAGCGTAATTTTGTGACCACGCCTAGATTTTCTTCTCTTAGTTTTTCGCTTAAGTTTAGTTTTCAAAATTGAAACAAATGACAAATCAAAGTACAAATCAATCGGCCATAGAAACAAACATTTTCGAAGGTTTGGATTCGCCAAAAATAACGTAAATCTTAGAGAGATATTTTCGAATTTGGTATGTGTGAAATTATAAATTATATATATGATTAAATTTAAATTATACATTGAAACTTGACTTTGGGCAAATAGGAAATCGATAAACAGAAATTTGTAATTAATAAATAAATAAAATTTAATACTTGCAAAATTCATTTACGTACCAACAAAATCTAAACTAAAATTAAATATATTTAGTCCAAATATATACAAACTTACCACAAATATATTGTATTTCTAATTAGTGGTTAATGTTGAAATATATTGAATAATTAATATGTTGCTATATACCTTAAATATTTTTATATCCATGTTGTATCATAAAAATATTACTATTATATTAAAGTTTTATATTAGAAGTTTATAAAATGTGCGTGTTTTAAGATGTGTATATATACTCGGTATTTAGCTATCTATTATATATGGTTGTTTCTTGAAAATATCAATTAGAGGGGATGTGATGACAAATTACGAATAATGTCGTATAAAGAAAATATCAATAATTTATATTTGTATGGAATTATATGACTTTGATCTATCCAATTCACGTAATGCGATGCAACACACTATGTTGTAAATATGAAATATTTGTTAAAATATACTCCCGCCGAATGAGAACCTTCTATTATTAGTAACAGTAATTTAAATTCATTAATTAATATTAATATTGTATGTTTGAAGGTTAAAATTTTTAATTATAATTATTTTATTTAATATTTGTCTAAATTATATTAATGATCATTGTGTGTTTATTTTTCATTTTTAAAAAGTAAATTTTTTTTATTGTGTACCCATTTTTTATGTATAATAAGTAAAATTAATTATCTTTTGACGATATTCGATTAGACATCCACGTATCATATATAACACAAAAAACTATAATTGTCTGTGTAAAATTAAGTTTATATATATGTGTGTGAGTGTGTGCACACACAATTCAATATTATTAATGAGTACAAAAACACATACACACACATACATAAATAGATATATTATTTTAAAACAAGAATTTAAAAAATGAAAAATTAAAAAAATTATTAATAGACAGTGACTAAAAATAATAAATCGACAAGCCACATGTTCAGTTCAATTGACTAAACATTGAGTCAACTACTAACCCGAACAAAAAAATAAAAATATAATAATATAAATATTTTTATGTATTGAAAAAATAAAAACAAGTAAATTAATTATTTTTTATGAAAATATCATATAGGAACATTATGATATTTCATCGACCTACAGAATATATTCAAAATATGTTAATCAGGTTATTCAAATCTACAAAAAGAAAATACTGAAAGACAAAAATGAAAGAAAGAGAAAACAAGTTCTATTGTTATTATTTTATTACATTGGTGTCTTTGTCACATGTATGAAAAAAAAAATAGAGTTAAATAAAAAAATAAAAATAAAAAGATTATAACAATCATTCAAAACATTAAACAAGCCGCTTAAAAATATTACCGATAGGGCAAATGTTCGGGTCAATAAATGACCCATAACATCAAGCAAGCAACTTAAAAAATATTACCGATAAGCCAAATGTTCGGGTCAATGAAAGGCCTAAACAACTAACATAACTTATATACTATTCTTAGAAATTAGAAATAAATAAATTAAATTTTTATCTATTTATAAATATCATATTTAAAACTCATAAACATTCATATTTCATAAACCTATACATGATATTATTAAAATATAATAATTTATATACTAATTTAATCAGTTGTCATAAAATATAAATTAATAAATCAAATTGAATTGTATCAAAATGTTGATATGTTAATCTTATCGCACAAGTTTAACATTAGTCTAAATTAATAAGTCTAATCTTATTTTATCAACCGTATAATCGTTTTAACATGCACACCATTCTAAGGACATCAAGACAGTTTCGAGTCTTTAGACTTGTTCTACATTTCCACATTATCATTTATATGAACATATGTTAATTTTTTAATATCAAAATACACTATTTCCACCAAATGAGCTATGTCAAAATTATATAATATTTCATTATATCAAAATGCATCGCACAGTTAAAAACACTAGTTATTTTTAACAAAGTTGCATCAACATGGAACTTATATATCATTTCTAAAACTTGAAGAAAAGAAAAAACGAAAAAAAAAAAAACAGCTCATCTCATAGTAACCCAGCGTTTTCTAGAGCAACCCGAAATTCCTTCTCGCTATCCCATGGGCTCACCTACATTTCATAACCATATTATTCAATCACTGAAATCTCTTAATGAACAATTAACATACTAGTAATCATTAGAAAATATTTATTTACCTCAGTTATTTGAGTGTCAAAGTATTTCTCAATCTTGCCCATAATCTGATCATCTATATCTTCACAAAGCAAGTTGAATACTGCACCTGTTCAATTACAATCAAGCGAGGAAAACATATAAGACACGCTCCTGACTGACGGTCTGATGGGTAAATATATATTTTAAATTAAAAGGAAAAAAATACCAAAAAATCTGAAAAAATAAAATTCAGGCTCCCCTGACAGAATTAGTGTGCCCCTAAAACGGTCTGACACAAGCTTTTGTCGAACATGTATATATATATGCTAATAGAGAAAAGTAGCGTCAAAGCAAAATACCTTTACGGCCAAATCGTCCCGCTCTACCAACTCGATGCAAGTAAACTTCAAAATCAGGTTCGGAATGTCGGTTATATACTACTGGCAAATCATAATTGACTACCAAATTAACCTGCATAAAGAAAAATAATTCAAAACTATAATAATAGGTTCAACAACATCCACAGAATTAGGAGAACACGACATATGTTAATGTTACCTGTTCCTGGTCAAAGCCTCGAGCTAGAAGATCGGTTGAAATCAGGACATGAGTCAACCCTTCCTTAAACTCTTTTATAATATTATCCCTGTCCTCCGTCTTCAAAGCACCATGGATCGTAGTGACCTCATAGCCCATCTCAACTAAGGATTTGTGCAACATGGATGCACTGTTCCTGGTCTGAACAAATACAATTGTCTGGCCCACTTTGTCTCCGAGTTCGAGTATTTGGTGTTTAATCACCGCCCTCTTTGAATGCTCGTCGGGACAATGCACCTTGTACTGTTTTACGGATTCTAATGACAGCTCTTCCTTTTTGACGAACATTTGATTATAGTCACGAACGAAAATGCCCTCGACTATTTTAGTTACGAAAGCTCGGACAGCATCATCGAAAGTGGCCGAAAACAGAAGAACCTGATCACAATTTTTCAAACACAAGGCCAAATACCAAAAAAAATAAAAAATTGTCAGTTTAATAATGAATATAATAATACCAGATCACAATTTTTCACAACACAAGGCCAAATAAGCAAATATCTGAAACATATTATTTTTGGGGCAAATAATTTAAAATTGCATGACTTTTTTATTTGGGGGGGATGAGGGGTCAGAGAATTGCATGACTTTATACATTCTATTAGAATTCTACTTATTTACCATACAAATAAATAAAAATTGTCAGTCTAATGAATATAAAAATAATACCATTCTTCACATATATTAAAAACTCTTTATCAATACATTTTTTTTCACATATATTAAAAACAACTTAATCAGAAAAACAAAAAAAAATAGAGAGGTACATTCTCCACAAAATCATGAAAAACATATGTAGCATATAGCTAACCTGGCAATTGAGATTGGCTTGCGCGATCGCCTTCATTATCCTCACACTGTCGTCCTTAAAGCCACCCTTCATTTGAGAAAAAATTCATAATAAGCACAATCTCAAGAGAACACACAGAGAAAGAAAAAAAATAAAAACTAAAAAAGAGGAACAAGAACAATAATGATGAATTTAACAAATTTTGGAGATATAAAATAATTTTTTAATCACATATAATTAAATGATCCATTACAGTATTATACTAATTTCTATTAAATATACTGAAATACAAAACTAACTAGAATATCTAAACTAATAAAAATATACACAACTTAAAAAACAAAATAACAATTATAAAGAAAAAAAGATACCAAAATGTATGATTACCTGGGCCAACATGTGGTCTGCCTCATCAAACACAAGAATCTTCATTTGACTCATATCCAGAGTCTTCATGTTACGTATCGTACCAGGCGTGCCAATAATTACTTGTGCCGTAATCGGTGGCCTCTTTCGACTTGGAATGTAGTTCGCAGAATCGGCTTTTATGGCTAATTCCGACGTTATCCCACTAAATTTTCCCATCTTCAGAAGCACTTCCATATTCTGTAACACTCAATCGAATTTTCAAATAAAACCCAATATTTAACTGAATTGCTTCCAAAAAAATTAAAAGATTATTAAGCAAATAACCTGAATGGCTATCTCTCTAGTGGGGCAGATACAAAGAGCCTGGGGAGCCTTAATTTGGGGATCAACACGACTCAACATACCGAGCACGAAACAAGTCGTTTTCCCGGACCCGTTGTGGGCCTGAGCAATTAAATTCTTGTGGGGAGGAGTGAGAATCATGGGCAAACTAATTGCCTGTATCTTACTGGGTTTCTCAAACCTCATCTCAACGTACAAACCTTTCAACAATTCGGGTGATAAGTTCAAGTCCTCGAATCGCTTAGCCGATGCATATGGAGTGTCCCCGGATGTAACCTGTACACAGTTTAATTGCAAAACCGTCAATAACACAAAACGTAATTCCGAGATAAAACCCTAGATTATTGAATTAAAATAAAAATCCGATTTTTTAAAAAACACCATAACAAACACAAATAACTAATTGAAGCTGAGTTTATATGATTCAAATTACAAAAACCCTTTATAAAATTTAAAAAATAAAAAAGGGCATCAGGTCCGTAGAATATGAGGATTACAGCTTCAATTGTGGAGCTTTCGAGATCTTTTAGCGAGTTATGTACGATTTTGGACTCGTCGATAACCAATGAGTCTAAGTTAATGTTAATGGACGAGGCTTCATCTTTCTCTTGCTCCGGCGGGACTGTGGCGGTGATAGAGGAGGTCGCGGGCTGGTTGTCGGCCACTGAAGAGATAATTACGAGTCGTAGAGACGATTGATTGATTGATTGATCGATTGAAAGAATGCTAAATAGATTTTTCTGGCTTGTGCAGGTACATAAATAGAATCTCCCGCCTAAAGCGTACGATGTAAGCTTTTTTTTTTTTTTTTTAATTAAACTAAAACGATTCGGGTTAGGAATTAACAAAATAAGTTAGATTTTCAACTTATGGAAAAATACTCGAATGTGGCAAACTTATTTTACTTACCAAATATACATGATATAAACTCATCCTTTTTTTTTATAAGTCGGTGAGTTGGTAAAAAATTTCAATATTTTAAAAAAAAATTAACAAGAAAAATAACGGTTTGTTTAGATTAGATTTCGTTGAAATTTTAAATCCTATTATTTATAATCTTGAATATTCAGAATTTCGGAAATAATACGAATGTGTGATTGTTGTAGGATTTAGAATCCTTTTACTTTTTACTATAGATATCAAATCATGTCTGAAAAGTGATTGAAAATGTAATTTTATATTTTATTTTATAAATGTAATAATAACCGAATAAAAATGAAAAATGTGGGGTTGGGTGTAAGAAGTTATTGGTTGAGTAAATAAATTAAATTCAAATATTTACTTAATAATAATATATTCAAATTGTTCACTTGGAATTTTGAAATATTTCCTTGTAAACAATATTTGCCGTCTTATTAACAATATTAATCGTCGTCGCAACTTAGAATTATTAATCATTTACAACTCTTGACTCGAGAGATTTCGACGTAAAGTTGGTCGTGGCTAAAAACTGGTCTTGGACACTTGGCAAATACAAACTCATATTTGAAAGAGTTTGACCACATCTCTTGTTTATAGTCATTACGAAATAAACAATAAGCGAAAATTGTCTCCTTTGAAATTTGAAAATCCTACTGTCTGAAAGGCTCAATGTCATGCGTGGGATAGTAGCTGATGTGAATATTATATATATATAGGATTGGGTTCAAATGAGAACCTCATCATTATATGTGAATCTAGGGACTAATCCTGACTTTAGATCTAATAATGTGTGTGGACCAGATTTTTTCTATTTTTTAAATTTTATTAAGTTAATTATACGGTAGGAAAGGGTGTTTATGTAATTTTACATA
Source organism: Phtheirospermum japonicum (assembly GCA_014905375.1). Lineage (NCBI taxonomy): Eukaryota > Viridiplantae > Streptophyta > Magnoliopsida > Lamiales > Orobanchaceae > Phtheirospermum > Phtheirospermum japonicum. The sequence continues at coordinate 2,867,164 of BMAC01000028.1, read as the reverse complement.
AACCCAATCTATCAATTTAATCCCAAACCTACCAACCCGTCTCTCACCCAAACCCTTTCCCCAAATCCAAATCCCGTCTTCTCCAATATCCAGAATTCGGCCAACCTCCCCGCCGCCTGCGCAAAGCATCCCTGCCACCTGCGCCGCCCTTTGCAACAATTCGGCCAACCTCTCAGCCGCCTCCGCAAAGCATCCCCGCCGCCTGCGCCGCCCTTTGCAACATGGGACCAGCGTCCCCGCCGCCTGCGCAAAGCCTTGCAACATGGGACCAGCCTCCGCCGCCTGCGCAAAGGCCACTGCGAAGGGCTTGCCTTTTTTGGGGATTTAGGGTTTTGAATTGTTTGGGATTTTCATGGCGGAGACTCTTCTCTCCATCATTTTCTTTTTTTTTCGGTTGTTTGGTTTTTGGTTGTTTGGTTTTGGTTGTCGGAGATGAGCTCGGCAGTGGGTGGCGGAGGGTGTTGTGGTGACGACGGTGGTAAAGTGGCACCGGCGGAGACGGCGGTAGTAAAGTGGTAGCGACGGTTCTGGCCTTCATGGTGAAACTAGGCGGCGATGTTGGCCGATTATTTTTTCATTCAAAAAAAGCAGTGTTTAGTGTAGTTCAAAAGCACCGTAACAATATAAGAAAAAGCACTCCAAATATTGGACAGTGCAATTATGTCCAGATTCATTGTGCTTTTTATACAGTACTGTAGTGCTAAAATCAGTCATGTGTGATGCTTTTACTATCCAGCTTTTTTTAATTTAATTTATATTTTTTTTTACGTTTTAAAACATGCAATATGTATCTTAAATTGTAGATCTTGAGAATGTGATTAATTTGATATATATTTCATTCAAAACGAATAAAAATTGAAAAAGTTATGGTTTGTTGAAGATTTGAGTTTTATTTTAAATTTTGAATTTGTAGTTTATAGACGAAATTCGTGATACTTTTTGTATACAATCGTAGTGTTTTTTTTTCTTAATCTATTGTGCTTTCTAAAGAACAATGTAGTGCTCTTTGTAAACGTTGATATATGTCCAAAATATCCTTTTTAATTAATTAATGCATTTTTTTACATTATTACCATGCTGACGTGTCATGATCTCAACCATCAAGATTATCCAATCTAATGGTCAAGATGAGTCCCTAGGTTCACATATAATGACGGGTTCTCATTTGAACCCAACCCTATATATATATATATATATATATATATATATATATATAGAGGATTAGGTTCATGTGAGAACCAATTCCCTAGTTGAGAACTTTAGAAATCGCTATTTTACATTCACTAGTGGAAAAAATCAAATTGGTGTCGCCTTATAAGTAGCGTTTTAAACTCGAACCGCCATAAAATGTACAAAAGTGGCGGTTTTTACATATAAACCGCTTCTTATGTTTAAAAAAAGTTCACTCGGGTGGCGGTTATTAGTTAAAAACCGCCACCAATAATCGTAAAAGTCGTGGTTGCCTTCGGGAGCGACTCTAATAAAAAACACGGGTAGCGGTTAGTAAGGAAACGCTACCAATAATTTTGTTCTCGGGTGGCGGTTCTTACTAAAATCGCCACTTATAATTGATGGTTTATTGGTAACGGTTCTTAGAAAATCCAGGCTGCGATTTCGGCCCAAACGCTTCTAATAAAGCCCATTCATAACCGCGACCTATACTAAGATATATGAGAAACGCAGCCCCAAATTAGAATTGAAATAACCTTCAAACACTTAGCCGGAAATTGAAACTTAGAAATTTCTCCAGCGGTGACGATGGCATCTTGACGGTGAGCAATCGGCCAGAAGTTCCTCTCTTCCTTCCCGACGACGGCGGCTCCGGTGCTTGGCGGTTGGGCGATTATCCAGCGATGTCGTCACATAACGACGGCAGTAATTTTTCCCCTTCTTCGAATCGTCGACGAGCAGCAGCTCTCCGCCTTCTCCGGCGTCGACATGGCGGCTCGATTCAATTGTGTGTGGGGGAGCATCGGCGTTGGGGCTGTCTGAAGGTGGCGACTCGCGGTGGATGTTCGGCTATTGGGCGGTTGGCTTCGTGGCGGAGATGGTGACTGAATCGGAGGCGATCGGTACATTTGCGTAAAAATGTAATTAGATCGCTATTGTTAATGACATGCCCTTCTTCTTCTTTAATTATAAGAATATTATAGTAAGCCAAAAACCCGATAATTGATGGAACACATATATTTAAATGATTGGTACTTGCACCATTTCTGCATAATTTTCTTTCTTTTTTATTTTATTTTATTTTATTTATGTTTGTATTTTTTTCGAGGCTTTTGTTCTTACTTTAGTTTAACTTTATATTTCAATTGCCTACTGATTGATTATTAGAAGGGAGGATGACAAAAACAAGAGAATGGGAGATTGGTGGTTACTGAATGATGGCATGAATAACTTCGAGCTATTAGTCATAGGAGTTTCAATGGATTTTTGTGTTTTATTTTGCATATGCTGATATCATTTTAATACACTTTAATCATAGGTGGATCAGGTTATTGTAAGTATGGATGGAGTAAATATTCCTCTCCATCCGGGCGGTCAGCCACAATTCTGGTGAGTTTTCTATTTGTACTTGTAATATAATGCTTCCCTAGTGGAACCTGCTATCTGGATCTCCATATCCTTTTATATTAGTGCAGTCTACTATCTCAACTAATCCTCCCCCCCCTCTTTTTTAATTTCAGGAATTTGGGAATATTGAGTCTCCAAAGCCTTCTAGACTTAGACATTTCTATTCAACGATTTGCAACAGGTATATAATCTTTTCTATTGGTAGAATATGACCGTTATTTATGTAATGAATATGTTAAAAACTTAAAAACCTCCTGCATTTTATATATAGTTTTTCTCTAACTTGTTTTTTTGACCCCCACACCCTCCCTTTTTCTGCTACATTCATATTTATTATCATTGTTTCTATCGAATCGATGGCCTAGAACGAAATAACTTTAGTTTATCGATTATGTGCTGAATTTTTTATCCTATTGAGTTTTGTTTGCTCAAACTTTATATGATGGAGGAAGTGCCTGATTAAATTATCTTTTCTTTTTTGGAGTACTTTATTACCTTGGTACCTGAAAGCTTTGTTATTTGCAAACATTGTTATACTGACTTCTTGGGTGGATTTATTGTTGAGTAAATGTGATCTAATTTAGGGTTCGTTCCATGTCTTCAAATGACCTATATGTTCAAGTACGACAGTGTTCACGGTCAATGGAAGAATCATGAGCTTAAGGTTAAGGATTCAAAGACCCTACTCTTTGGTGACAAGCCAGTTGCCGTCTTTGGTGCGAGGTACTAATATCCCTAATCAGTAACCCTATCGTCTTGGCTTTGACTTGTTCATATGTTTCTATCTGTGCAATTGACATTTCCTTGTGATGCATCATAGGAACCCAGAGGAGATCCCATGGGCTGAGGCCGGAGCTGAATATGTTGTGGAGTTCACTGGGGTGTTTACTGACAAGGCCAAGGCTGCTGCCCACTTGAAGGTGTGCATTGAACTATTTGTTTAATTTGATATTTTTTTGAATGTTTTGATATCAACTCATTAATTTATAGGTCTTCATATCATCTTTGGTTATGTTGTCTGATTTTTAGGGAGGTGCAAAGAAGGTTGTAATTTCTGCCCCAAGCGGTGATGTACCCATGTTTATCGTTGGTGTCAACGGGAAGGAATTGTTTACTTTAGTAATTGCTCATTGCTATTTAGGAGTATTAGTTATGCTGTGTTAAATGTTAATGTGCTTTTGTTTAATTGAACTTTGCATTTCACCATGCTCTGCATTTTGTATTTTCTTACCTTTTAAATTTTCTACCTTTTTAGATTACTGCGGCCCACAGCTGGACATGCATGGATTTGTATGTATTTGCCACTCCTTATAAGGTGACCTGGGACTACTACGTTTTCGCTCGAGACCATACATTTAAAATCGAATCATGGGAGGAACCTGCTGAATTGGAATATGTAAGCACAATTTTGTCTAATAATTCAATCAATGGTAGGTTTAAAAAGTAGAGTTGTGACATTTGGAACGCCCTGAGCAGGTAAAGCAGCATGGGATCTCGGTTTTTCTTATGCCGTCCGGAATGCTTGGGACATTTATGTCAATAGTCGGTGTCTTGCCTTTGTTCTCTAACACTGGTTGGGGCCAGAGTGCTAATCTGGCTTTTCTGGAGAAACACATGGGTGCAACATTTGAAAAACATAGTCAACCGTGGCGTGTGACCATCAATCCAGACGATGTGCACTCTAGAGAATTTTTAGCTTTTTCGAAGATCCGTGGACGATGGGGTGGTTTTGAGACGCTTGAGAAGTGGGTCACTGGTGCGTTTGCTGGACATACGGCTGTGTGCTTGAAGGATGAATCAGGTAATCTTTGGGTTAGTGAATCTGGGCACGAGAACGAAAAGGTTTGTGGTGTATATTATATATGCTACCCTCATTATATGTGGTATACATTCATGTCGACAGTTTAGTTTTTTTTTTTTAAACTATTTCCTCAACTAATGGAATTTTCCCAAAACATTATAACTTAAAGAAGGAATTACAAGTGATTACTTGTTTAGTTGATTTTCTTATTTTTGGTCAGGTTGTGAATGATGTTTCATCTATTTTTTTAATTTTTTTTATAAACGTCTGATGTATTATTATGTTAGCTCTAAAAACTTGACATGTTGGTTTAGTCCATATCTTTATTTTATGTACTCTATCTTGTCCTTTTAATTACACGACATATTTTTAGTGATGGTTCAGTAATATGATTTCAAAACTGTCTGCAGGTTATTTTTGTCATGTCTATGTGGACCAGAATGCAGCCAGCTTATGCTGCAAACATGTGGAATGAAGCTCTTAATATGCGCCTCGGGACTGAGGTGCGTTATGTTCTCTTGTTTCAAACTTTTGATCACTCTCTATGTGGGTCTTCCGAGAAAGTGTTATTAAGGATAAGCTAACACACTACAAGCTTCTGATTGCTTGATGTGCTAATTAATGACCTATCATATGTGCGTGGAGTACATTGACTATTCTTAGGGTTAATTACAAAGACTAACCCTGAAAAAAAATCAAAAAACAATCTTAAGGGTGTTTGTAATACTTTAAGGGGTTATTTGTATTTACATTTTTTTAATTAGGCTAAACCTCAAGGTAGTTTTGGTAATTATCCCCTATTATATAAATAAATCGTGGAAATATTGAATGAATTGAAGTTCATATTTTGTTACATTTGTTCAAAATTCAAACAACTGTAGATTCATATATGATCTTAAACTTGTATAGGTTTCCGGATGTCTCATCTTGTTTTTTATTTCCTGGTAGGATTTGGACTTGCATGGAATTCTAGCTGAGACTGAACAGCAAGGCATTACTTTTGATCAATTACTCACTATTCCTGAACAAGATGAATGGGTGTACAGCAATGGTAAATCTACAACATGTGTCGCCTTTAATCTCTCGATGTATAAAGCAACTGGAGTATTTGTCCCATCTCCAATTCCATTAAAGTAACTGAGTTTACGGTACGTAAAACTATGATTTCGCCTTTTCTGACTGCAGTTTAAGGTAATACATGTCTATTTTTTTAAAGTTAATTTTAGATGTTTCATGTATTAATATAACTAATCTTTATTATTTACATTTTTTTTTCAAGTGTCGCAAGCAACCGGGGCCTARCGAGTGTGGTTACTATGTGATGAGGTACATGTACGACATTATCAACAATTTTCCCAATAGTCGAGATATTGGAATGGTAAGTTGATTTATGTATTATTATTTTTAATGTTTATATAGTGAGAAGTTCAAGTCATAATTAGTTAGTATTAATAAATCTAATTTTTTGTTTCAATATTTTTAATTTAAGGATTGGAGATCGAATCAAGACCCTTACTCACCGTTGGAGTTCGATGATATCCGTAATGTGTTTGCAAGATATTTTATTGACATTATTCTAGATTATTAGTTGTAAGCATTTGTTGAGTATATTGATAAGATTGAATTGTTATGGTTGAAATGATATATTTGTTGTTTACTTGAATGATTTGTGTTTGATATTTATGACATTTGTTATTTATTTGGATAATTTGTGTTTCCTATGAATATTTTGGTTTGTTTAGTTGTATATTTACTACGAATAATTTGGTTTGTAGGATTTATAATAAATTTTGGAGTTTTTTTGGGTGCTGAAGCCAGGGAAAAAAAAAAGAAAAATTTACACTTTAAGTGGCGGTTCAAATAGAACCGCTGCCAAAAGTCTAAGACTTTAAGTCGCGGTCCACTATGAAGCGCTGCCAGAAGTCGCTGCCAAAAGTCGACATTTTAAGCCGCGGTTCAATGTGAAGCGCTACCAAAAGTTGGACTTTTGGTGGCGGTTATAACGAGAACCGCCACCCGGTTTAGACTTTTAGTAGCGGTTCCTACCCAAGAAGCGCCACCCGATTTAGACTTTTGGTAGCGGTTCGTAGCTAAGAACCGCCACCCGCTCCTGTTTTAAGTAGCGGTTTGAACCGTTACCCGCGTGAATCTGACTTTAAGTGTCGTCTCAATCAGAGGCGGTTCAAAACCGCCACCAATAGCTATTTTGAACCGCTGCTAATCGTGTTTTTTCCACTAGTGATTATATGTGATGCTAATTTAAATAATGTAAAATGCTACTTATATTTTAGCATTCCTATTATTATTTTCCCGTGATTTTTACTATTATCTTAATTAGCATGTACATGATTCATAAATAGCATAACATCTTATGTAATATAGCAGGTTTATAGTTCTCACACAGGGATTAGTTCCTATGTGATATATATATATATATATATATATATATATATATATATGATTGAGTTCAAATGAGAACCCGTCATTATATGTGAACCTAGGGACAAATATAAATCGTAGATTAATTTAATCCAAAGGTCAGATTTTATTCAAATTTTGTGTTTAAAAATGGGAAAAATGGAATTTGCACGCTGCTTTATTAATTTGGAGGGTCAAATTAGGCCTAACAAAATATTGTACAAATTCCGCCACTTATGTAGCCCCCGTGATAGTTGGAACACCAAAAGGCAAGTAAGATATGAAGCTTCTCGTATCATATATTCATCCAAAAAAAATCCCCCGGATGTGTGTCAGGCTTATAGAAAGAATTTCTTCAAACATGCAATATAGATAACCGCGGGGTAAAATTCCCACTGTGCGTTTGGAGAAAAAGATTGAGGTTTTGCGATGGAGAATGACGGGCGGCGGTCCAGAGGTCTTCGGCTGACGGCGACTGCGGGCGTCACAGGTACCATTTCAACAAATTGAGTCGTAATTTCTCTGTAAACCCTAGAAAGTAGAATATAATTGAAGTAAAATTCRCCTGWAGTTGAATAATTGAATTTCCAGTTAACCAAAATAATTCCAATTGAATTCTTGAACTTAGTTTTGCTGGGCCTCCTCCTCTTTTTTTTTTTTTTGTGCGGTATGAAAAAGGGATTCCCGGAGTTTGCTTTGGGTAAAAATTGATTTTAAAAATGATTGTTTTTACATTTCTATAATTCACACACTAATTTTCAAGAGAGCCATAGTGCGTTTTGGAGTATGTTCGCACTGCTTGCATATTACACAATGTAATAATGATATGTGTGTGGTGCTTCTGATATGTATTTTAAGTGCTTTTATTGTTTATGGTGCTTTGAATCATGCTTTGTTGTGCTTTAGATAATATGTTTGTAGGAATACTTTTTGGAATATGTTTGTAGTACTTTCATATCACACCATGGAAAACTGATATGTGTGTGGTGCTTTTGATATATATTGTAAGTGCTTTTATTGTTTATGATGCTTTGAATTATCATCTAGTGTGCTTTAGATAATATATTTGCAGTGCTTTGGAGCTAAGTGTACAAAGCTTTTATAACATATGTATTTGTAGTGTTTTGAATGATGTTTGATGGTGCTTTAGATATGATGGTACTTTGAGTGTGTGTAGTTGTTGATTTTGAATATGTGTGTTTGGATGCGTGCATTTGGTACTTTGAATATGTGTGTTTGTAATATCCAGTGCTTTGAATATGTGTGTAGTTGTACATAACTTTTGAATATGTGTGTTTGTAATATCCAGTGATGATATAATAGTTTTATGTACGAATGTAGTTTGATCATAGTGCTTACATATTAAGTTGTGTTAGTATTATTAATTAATTTTTATTTGTTTAATATGCTGATGTGTATTATGCTTTTAGTTAATGGATATGTGTATTAATTCTTTGTTTATAGTGCTCTTAGTATATATGTATAGTGCTTTAGTTTTATCTATGTAATAGTCTCGTTGAATGTGTACAATGCTTTTAGTTTCTCTATAAAACTGCTTTATTAATAATATGTTTTCTAAATTAGTATTTGAAATTTCATTGTGTGTATTTGTGTAGTAGTTGGTGATATATATGTTTGAGCTAATTTCAGTATGCTAAGAGGTTTGTGAACATTTTTATTTTTAAATGAGAAGAGGCTTCAAGGTCATTGACAATACGTACTGCAAATTCAATGCAACCTTCAGTTTTAAATGAGAAGAGGCTTCAAGGCTTCAATTCAGTTTTTTGATAATTGTCCATTTGAAATTTATATTTTTTAATGGTCGTAATTGGGTATGGCTGTCAAGTTTGAGTTCTTGATTTTCTTGTTGTGAATAATAAGTTCAGTATTCTTGTTACCTTTCCATGATATGATAATTTAGTAGCAGCAATTACTGGTGATAGTAACGGCGTTCGTGTTGTCATATCATCGAGGCCGTCAGAGTATTGTTCTTGTTTCAGTACGAATCATGCAACCACAGTTGTAGCATTATTGTTGTATAAATTAGCACTTTTAGATAATAAAAAAAACATTGCTAGTACATGTATAGTATTCTTACGCTCAATTTAATCTAATTGAAACTGTTTTTGCAAAGTTGTGATTAATATATATTGTAATGAATCATTTAGTTGGTGTATTGATTGAACTATTTTTTCTTCCCATGTTTTTCCCCCTTTTGTATTATACAAGTGATTCTTGCTTTTATATAATATACTAGTAAGTGATTTTATAATATATTTTTTATTAAAAGTTGTGCTTTTAACGCATAGATTCATATGTCAACAATATTAATAAATAGAGTAAATAATAATGATATACTCAATTGGACTCGGATGAATTTAATGACTAATATGAAAAAGTATTCTCATATTATTTGGAAGAAGGTAATGGAAAATTATAGAAAATATAATTGGCATTAGACTAAAGTAAATATAATTACCAATACATGGTGCAACACATATACATTGCCTTTCTTGCTCATATCTCTAGATTCCAGACGAATTCTATTTTTAAACACACATATAAATATTAGTTTTCTATTATTTAATTATAAATTATCATTTCCCACACATGCATTTTAAGTTTGCCTACACATGACTACTTTCCTCTGCCAAAAAATTATATACAATATATCAAAAAAAGAATACAAAAAATCCATTTTACCTGTAGGCTGTATAAAAAATCATATATTATTTATACAAAAAAAGGGGGAAACTTAGTACCATTAATTGTCAATTTTTCATCCCACATTCCTAATATGTCTCTTACGTATATGTCTCTTACGTATATGTGGCAATAAATATTTTGCAGAAAAAAAAAAGAAAAATATTATGCCATTAATGGGATGAGAATGGTTAAACGATGATTATGGTGCCGCGTGATTTAGATTCCTTATTGTAGTAAAGGAAAATAAGTTATTATGGGATGTATTAATTGCACAGATTTCAAAAAGACGAATTAACCCCATTATGCTTGAAATAGAGTCAATTTTTTTTTAATATTAACCACTGATCTTATTTAATCAACAGCGTGGATGGGTCCCTAGGTTCACATATAAAGACGTGGTTACCTAATCCTATATATATATATATATATATTCTGTGTTCATTACTTTTATTCCTCCAAATTAATAGTAAACTGATTCATATAACTTAAAACAGTCATGAAAAAAACATGAAAGAAGCCCTCTCATATCCATTCCATATTGGAAATAACTGATCTACATAAAGAATGTTATTTAGAAGTTTGTAAAGAACACTGGTATGTATTAGAATAGTGTACTAATATAAAATAACTACTTTGAAGTAGAGGCTAGTTGAATTATAAGGGGGATAAATAAGTTCAGAAGTACAGCAGTTTCCAATTCTCAAGTTGGTACGACGTAGAAAATCAAGCACACCACCACAAATTAATATTGCACAGGCCTTCTTTTGTAATTTGACAGTCCAATCAATTAAACGATGATTGAGAGTTGCAATTGTCTCGTTCACCATATTAGTCACATGAATGTGTTTCATCCAAGCCCATAAGAATAGGTTGTGAAAAAATAATATAAATACAAATAATATCAAGTAGATGTCATTGAGGTTTTATTAAATAAATAATATATTTTTAATTAGGAATTAAAAAAATAATACATTTTGGGAAAAAGTTGATTTTATGGAGCGGGACGCTCTTGGGAATGGCGTACTGCTCACAATCTAATAGGTACAAATAATAACCGTTCTAGAATGTGAGCGGGACGTCATTCCAAATGGCGCCCCGGACCTAAAGTGACACTCTAGAAGGTAGATATAAAAATCGTTCTAGAATATGACCTAAAGTGATTTTCTACTTTTTTGGGGCTGAAATGAAAAAAATTAAAAAAATTAACATTTTCACTAAATTAATAATTTTCTCATTTACAAGTAAAATCAATTTTATTAAATAATTAACAACTAAACAAGAAACGAATAAATTCGAATTTTCACATAATTAATGATTTCTCACAAAATAAATAAATTAAGACTTTTTTCACATAATTAACCATTTCATATAAATTTAACTTTTCACATAATTAAGAATTTTACACGAAATAAATCAATTGACATATTAACAAATTTAGTTATTCACATAATTAATAATTTCATCACAAATCAATAAATTTAAATTTCACAAGCACTTAACAACTAAAATTAACAAAAATATATAAATTCACAAACATATAAATTATTAATTATGTGAATAATTAAATTTGTTAATATGTCAATTGATTTATTTTGTGTAAAATTCTTAATTATGTGAAAAAATTAAATTTATGAGTTGTATGGAGGTGGGAGCTACATCGTCCCAAGTGCCCCCCACCCCCCATCCGCACCATAGACGATCTTTATTCTAGTACCAATGAAGTGTGTGGGGTGCTTTCCCCTAAGGAGCTTGATAAGGAAGAGAGAATTGCGGCTTTGGAGGCTCAAGTTGAGAGGTTATCTCGCCCAAGTTCGGTTCCCCTGTGTGCGTTGTGTGGATTGTTTGGTCACGATACCACGTCTTGTCCTTCATATCTCTTGTTCAATATGCAGATGTCTCAGTCGGAAGGGGTATATGGAGTCCATGGATATCCGGGTGGGCCCCAGTTGTGATATACCATCTTTTGATCTACCGCCAACTCACAACTCTCTGAAACTCCTCACGTAGGCCCGCTTCTTCCGACTATTCCGGTCACGATCCTCGATAAGTGTGGGGTGGTTGATATTACGGATGTCTCACCGTCGGACGAGGGCGTGGTCTCTTTTCCAAGTGTTTTCACTCCTCTTGACCCTTTACCTTTTACTTCAAAAAAATCTTGCGAGGAGTGGATATATATGGACTTCATTAAGACTTTGGTCGAGCGAGTTTATATGGAGGATAGGATAATTGAGGAGGATATTGTCCGAGAGGCCTATTTTGAGGATCATTGTGAGGATGATGAGCCCCTTGTCCATACCGACGAGCCAATTATGTTTCAATGTGCCAACGACGTGAGTGAAGGAGATTATGATTGTGTCATTGAGGGCACCGACATGTTTTAGGCGGGGGAGGTGGAGATTTTTGATGAGAATATTGGAGATCTTGAAGATTACCTTGAAGATATCGGTGATTTGCTCGAATTAGCCTCCAACGAGGTCGGGGGGAGGCACAAGCCCGAGCCTAAGCCTTTCCCATCTCACGTCGAGCATGTCTATTTGGAGGAGGAGGAGAGAAAGACGATTATCATCTTTGCCGGTCCGAATCGAGAGAAGGAGGAGAGGATGGTTGAAATGCTCAAAGTTTTTAAGGGTGCTATTGGTTGGAGACCTGGAGTTGTTAAGGGAGTTAGCCCCCATATGGAAATAGCCGGAATTTGGAGGTTGTTGTGGGAAGGATTGATGTTTGTGATCTCCAAGAGCGAGTGGGTGAATCACATTGACTTGGTGCCCAAGACGAACGGCATGTTCGTTTTTAAGGATGAAAAAGGAGAGTTGACGGCTACAAGAGATACAATGGGTTGGAGGATGTTGATCGATTCTGAGAAGTTAAATGCGATTACCAAGAGAGATCTTTTCCTTTCCCCATTTATCGATCAAAGGTTGAACAAGCTAACCGACCATTATTCCTTTTGTTTTCTCAACGAGTCATCGGGGCACTTCAAAACCACCATTCCACCCGAAGACCTAGCCGAGATGAGCCCCATTTGCCTGTTTGGAATGTTTGCTTTTTGGCGAGTATTATTCGAGCTATGTAATGTGCCGAGAACGTTCCAAAGAGTGGACCCTCCCGACAAGGAGGAGATTGTATTGGTGGATCCTCCCATTATCTTTCCACCTTGACCAAAAAGGGAGTTCGTCAAGCTAGTGACGTAAAACAAATGCTTCTTGGGAAGCAACCCACGTTCTTTCCATCTATTTCTTTTATTTTCTTCTTTATTACCTTATAAAAATCCAAAAACATTTGAAAATTAAAAAAAAAAACTTTTTGTGTCTTTTGGGTTCTATCTAGTGTTTGGTCTTGTTTTATCTTGATTTATGTACATATTTTCTTGAGTTTCGACTTTGTGTGATTTTCTCTTTTAGTGTTTTATTTTCCGACTCCAACCTTCGCCGATTTGATAAGCTAATAGCGTTCATGGAGCCGGGAGAAAAAAGCCATGCTCAGTTATCGCCTCGATTGCTGGAATCTTAAGTGGGCCCCACCGAGCTCGACCCGAACTTGCCCGGTTAAGGAAGTTTCTATTTCACCCCCTTTTTTTACTTGATTTTCATTAAAATGCAATGAGGGCATTGCATGGTTTAAGTGTGGGGTAGGTAGGTGGTTAGGGTCCGGGTGTCACATAGCATGATTTGTCTTTCTTAACTCGAGCCTTGGCGAAGTGATGCATTCTTGGCGAAGTGACGCATTCTTGGCGAAGTGACGCTTAATAATTGTGCTTTTATATGGTTGAGTCGTCTTTTGTGTCTTTATTACATTGTTGAGCAATCACCTTATGCTTGGAGGTTTGAATAGTTTACTTGTCGGGTTTTTACATGTTTATTATGCTCTCTTGTGTAAGGAGTTGGATTTTTGTGCTTCGTCCAAAACCCGCCTATATATATATATTAATTAACATTTACTCGTGAAAATATTTCAAAGCTTTAAAAGCTCTTTCTATTTAAACTAGTGAGTAGTCTTGTGTGAATTATCGGTTTTACTTGCATTTTTATGGAAACTGCATTGAGGTGGCTTGATTTTCTCATACATGATTGAACTTGGAAATGACCTCAAGGCACATATATCACCCTTATTCCGGCCATATCCAAATATATAACTACTTAAAAATCCCAAATGAGCCCCCTTGAGCTTATGTCCGTCCCATTTCTTGTTGGCCGAGCTCGATTTTAGCTCTTATATCTTCATAAATTGTGATGTGAGAGTGAATGATTAGTTGATGAGAAATGTGAGGGAAATCGATTGTGGGTTTCGAGTTTTGAGTTGCTTATACTCACAAAAATAAGGGAAAAAAATAAGGGGAATAAAACTCCAACACAAATCACGAAAAGTGATAAAGAGTGCGTTCAAGTGAAAAGCCTAATTTAAAGGCTAAATTTAGTGAAAATAAGCAAATTCAAAAAGCTTCTAAGTGTTGTGAAATAAATTCGGAAACGCGTGTGAGTATACGAACAAAAGGGCTTTGAATGAAAAGTTAAATTGGGAAGGGCGAAGCAATCATAAGCTTCGAGTTTTATAAATTAGGGTTTAGCCACAATATCCAAATATTGCATACCTTACCAAAGAGCCAACATTACAACCCGAAATAAAGACCTCTTTTGATTTTTGTTTGGTCATGTACAATGGGTAATTGTGAGTTTCCAATTTGTGAGATCTTGTCGAGGTGCATGCATTGTCCGATTCGAGCGTATACACGTCCCATATAAACAAACACTCGAGCGAATTGAGCGAACACCCTCAAAATTCCATTTGTGAGGAAGTCATCGATTTGGTTTTCATTTTAGAAAGAGTAATACGAGCAATGCTTGACGATAGTGAGTCTATGTTGATAACCCCATCATATTAATAAGGATAAGCACAAGGATTTTTCTTTTTACATAATGCCCATTGCATGTACATTCTCGATTTTTTTGGTTGTTCGAGGACGAACAAACCAATAAGTGTGGGTTGGTTGTTTTTCATGTAGTTTTGGTGTTTTTATCATGTTTTTAAGTCGGGTTTTATAATGGTTTTAGCGGTTTTTGATTCGATTAGTTAAGTTATTAGATTGTTTCTCTCGTTTTATTATTTTTCGTGTTTCTTTTCGATTTTATACTTAATATGGTTATTTTAATCATAACTAATTAACTTTATGTTTAATTTAGGTATTTTAAAGTATTTTGGTGTGTGGATGGTCAAGTGTGGGCTTACAAGTGGAGTTTTGGCGAAATCGGGCCTCGATTTGAATTATTATAGCTGACACTGGGTACGTTGCTGACACTGGGTTACCCAGTGTCCGAGTCACACCGTCGAGAGCCTGCAGAGAGCCCGTGCGCGTCTACCGGCGTCGGTCAACACAGGGTCGACGCCAACTCTCTATTGCGTCAATCCTGCCGCGTCGATCGACGCCCCGCGCACGTCGATGCCGAGCCTGCCGAGCCACGCCGAGCACTGCCGAGTCATACCGCCGAGAGCTGCGGACACTGGGTACACCGCCGACACTGGGTTACCCAGTGTCCGAGCCATCTCGCCCAAATGCCGAGCCATGCTGAGTCATATCGAGCCATATCGGCCCAAATGGCAAATGGTCTATTTTGACCATTTTGGGTCAAATTTGGTCAAACATGGAAAATCCAAGCTTATAAGGCTTGCTTGACCCATTTACCCCTAATAAAACCTATTATAAATAGAATCTCACTCTCATTTTAAAGACACCTCCTCCCAACCCAAGCTTGGGTTTGGAATTTATTCTCTCTAGCTTTTAGACTAAATTTTCAAGCTTTTTGCCTTGGGTTTGTAAGCTCAAGAAGGATTCAAGTACTCCCTTGGATTTTTAGTTCCTTGCAATTTCAATCAAGCTTTTGGATTCTCTCTTCAATTCTAGTAAGCTTTCTTTCAATTTCATGCTTTGTTTTTCATTTGTTTTATGCTTTTTGCCTTAAGTATTAGAATTTGTGCTTGATCTTGTGAATCATCTATGGAATCTAGTTGAGTGACACATCTAGATCATAGATCGAGGCCTAGATCGTTTAATTTCACGCAATTTCACATGTTTCATGCATTTTCTTCATTTTTATACTTTTTGTCTTAACATCTTTAATTCATGTTAGATCTTAAGAATTGGCTATGGAAAATAGATGAGTGACACATCTCTAGATCATAGATCGGGTCTTGGACCGTCTTGATTTTGAGTTTTTCACATGCTTTATTTTGAATTAAAGTTTTGTGCTTTGTTTCATACTAAATCCTGAATCTATGCTTTGTTCCTTGTTGTTTTTCATAAAGTTTTGAACTTTCCCATCTATTTTCATTGCTTTATCTATTTGTGCTTTTAATTTACGAAAATTTGCATTATTCAAGTTTTTATGTTCATGCGAGCACGGTTGTACCTTGAGCATGCATGCTTGTACTTGATGAAACATTGCTTGTTCTTGCTAAATTTTGATTTTGCTTGCATTTTCAATTAAGGCACACGACCGAGGCATCCGACCAACTTGCAATTTCAATTTCTAGTTTAGAATAATAGGTTATTTGCTTTATTTTTATTTTCCTTTTATTTTTTCAAACTACAAACACATTGAATTCTTTAATTGAATCGATATCCGATAATATCAAGCCAAATGAACCTTATACTTTCAAAACCACGAAAAACTTACACTTCATTAGGTCATCCAGATTCTATCTAATTAAGGGAGAGCTGTTCAATAGGGGTTTTGGACAACCCCTCCCACGATGTTTAAGTCCGAAAGAGGGTGACCACATTCTCAAAAAAATCCACGAGGGATGTTGTGGTAATCACATGGGTGTCAGGGCATTATCGAGCAAGATAATGAGAGCGAGGTACTTTTGGCCACAATTGAGGCAAGACGTGGAGAACTTTGTGAAAACATGTGACAGATGTAAGAAACACTCTTCCCTCATACATCGACCCACCGAAGAGCTCATAACAATGATCTCTCCGTGACCTTTTTCCAAATGAGGGATAAATCTGGTTGGACCTTTTTCTATAACTCTATGCCAGAGGAAATTCATGATAGTGGCTACAGATTATTTTAGCAAATGGGCAGAGGCCGAAGCTATAGCCGAAATCAGGGAGGAGGTGGTAATGCGATTTTTGTGGAAAATTGTATTGTGTCGATTTGGTATCCCAAGAATATTGGTGTCAGATAATGGCATGCAGTTTATGGGAGCTCGAATACAGGCATGGTGTGCAAAAATGAAGACAGTTTAGCACTTCACATCTGTATATCATCCCTAGGCGAACGGCCAGGTCGAGGTGACTAATCGTATCTTAGTGCAGGGGATTAAAGCGCGCCTAGAGAGGTCAGGGGGCAAATGGGTAGAAGAGCTCAGTTCGACCATATGGGCATATCGGACTAACCCCAACGAGAGCACGAGAGAAACACCGTTTAGTTTGGTATACGGCATGGATGCTGTCATCCCTGCAGAAATCAACGTGGGAACCCATAGAATACAGAACTTCGATGAAGGGCAGAACGAGCTGTTGAGGCAAGATGCATTGGATCTAATAGATGAGAAGAGGGAATGAGCTTCCATAGCACATGAGGGGGCGAATTAGGGAAAATTATAATAAGTCAGTGGTCAAGCGGCAATTCCAAATAGGAGACATGGTTCTTCGCAGGGCTGATTTAGGCAAGACTAAAGGAAAGTTGGATGCTACATGGCAGGGACCGTATAAGATCACCAAGATTCTTGCAAGAGGAGCTTACGAGCTTGAATAGAGTGGAGTCAAACTGTCATGAGCATGGAATGTAGCAAACTTGCGAATGTACTATGTGTGAAGATTAATGTACCAGGGTTGTTTATAAGAAAAATTGTGATTAATTTGATATGTGCTACAAAAATTTGCCCGATTGGCCAAGGGGTAGATACCCCAAATGCCTGACCTGATTGTCAGTTAAGGACATGATCGATTGGCCAAGGGGTGGATACCCTAAACGCCTAACCTGATTGTTAGTTAAGGGCACGAGCCCCAAAAATTGGCCCGATTAGCCAAGGGGCGGATACCCCAAATGCCTGACCTGATTGTTAGTTAAGGGCACAAGCCCCCAAAATTGGCCCGATTGGCTAAAGGGTAGATACCCTAAATGCCTGACCTGATTGTCAATTAAGGGCACGAGCTCCAAAAACTGGCCAGTTTGACCAAGGGGTGGATACCCCAAAAGCCTGACCTGGTTATCAGCCGAGGGCACGAGCCGCAGAGATTAGGGGCAAGAGCTCCAAAAGCTGATCAAAAAGTAAACACCCCTTTGAACAAGACAAGCATAATTAATGAATGCCCTTATGAGTGATCGGAAAAATTCAATCATGAAAGTTTTACAAGTCCGAGCACGATATAAAAGCGTGAATTGAGATTAAAAAAAAAAGATTTACGAACACCATAAGGCAGGTCTCGTGTTATTTGATTCAAAGGGAAATACTAAGTACAACGGTGTGAGTTAATATGAAATGCAAAAGTCAGACATCAGGCTTGATTGAATTTATACAAAGCAGGGGAGCCCTGGGGTAAAGATCGACTATAAGAGTTTTAAGGATGGGAGGAGGAGACCTTTCTATCCGCGGCTAGGACTCGGCGAATGTGCCATAATTCTTGCTCAGTTTCATGAAGGCGGAGACAATACCCATTCGCACGCTCGGTATCAGATTGGACCTCGCCAATGGCGGTAGATAAACGACAAACCGATCTTAGTAGATCGGTGTGCTCCTCTCGGAGTTGCCGAATCAACTGGCGAAGCTCGGACCACTCACGTTTATAGTTATAGTTTTTTCTGCCTTTTGCTTTCCTGGAGTCTGCGCAATTGGGAAATTTTTTGCGAAGGTTGGCATTTTCCTCTGAAAGGAGGAAATTCTCGTTGAAGAAGGAGAGATTTTTCTTCTTAAGAGTATCTATTTCTTTTATCAGAGATTCGGAAGCCATAATGATAAGCCAGAAAAACAGAAAAAAAGATGCTTATATAAAGAACGCGTAAGTACATAGGATAATGTTAGGGTTTCCTTGATTTAAGGAAACCCTAAAATACAACAGACAAAAAAAGGAAAAGAGCAAATTGTCCAGTACAAGCAAGATGTAAAACCACAAATCGACCGAAAAAGACGAGAGTAGATGACCAACCTACGCGCCGTAATCTTCAGTACTCAGTTCTCCGCCGACCTGCCTAGTCGCCCCGGAGCCCTCCCTAAAGTCTTTCTCGAACTGGGACTCGCCCTCCAGCTCGCCCAGACCAGCGAAGGTCGGGGAGGAAGTGGTTGCTGGCAAGGCAAGAGTAAAAGCCTGCTCTGGGTGAGAAGAGGAGTCTTAAGAAGGATCATTGAAGATCTAAAGAATGTGCTCGGGAAATTCTGTGGCGCCAAGCTGGTGAAGGCGACCGTCATCCGCATCATAGGTAAAACATGTGGGCTCAGGAGGATTGGCTAAGGTTTTCTCGCGATCGAAGGGGGCAGAGGGGTTATACTTGGACCAATTCTCATAAGCGTCCAGCCCAAATTGATAGTAGGCTTCAGCTTTTGGGAGGAGAAGTTTGAATAGCTCTTGTGAGCGCGAAAAGGCTCGCCTAGTCACCTCCTGGGCTGTTTGGATAAGTTTAAGCCCTTCTACCGAGTTAAGGAACTCGGTCCGCCCCTCGACCCAACCTTCAGATAGGCCCTCCGTTCGAGCCTCAGCAACCCTCTTTTTCGACTCTTCCGCCTGAATAAGGGATTCAGCACAGGCCTTCCCCAACTCAGCTTGAAGCTCTGCCACCTGAGCCTTGAATCCTTTAGTCTCAGCTCCTCTCTCTTTGCAGAGATTCACCAGCCTCTTCTCCTGCTCCTTAAGGGTCGCATGCTCCTTGACGAGGTCGGCATTCATTAGAGAACCCCAAGCCCATGCAAAAAGGATGGCCCTCTTAGCAGCCGCCTAATGCAACCAGAGTAAAAAAGGCAATCGTCATCCGCATCATAGGTAAAGCCTGTGGGCTTAAAAGGATTGGCCAAGGTTTCTCGTGAAAGAAGGGGGTAGAGGGCTTCTCCTTGGACCACTTCTCATAAGCGTCCAACCCAAAGTGATAGTAGGCTTCAGCTTCTGGGAGGAAAAGTTCAAATAGCTCTTGCGAGCGCGAAAAGGCTTGCCTAGTCACCTCCCGGGCTGTTTGGATAAGTTTCAGCCCTTCTTCTGAGTTAAGGGACTCAGTCCGCCCCTCAACCCGACCTTCAGATAGGCCCTCCGTTCGAGCCTCAGCAACCTGCTTCTTCGACTCTTCCACCTGAAGAAGTGCTTCAGCACAGGCCTTCCCCAACTCAACATGAAGCTCAGCCACCTGAGCCTTGAATCCTTTAGTCTCAGTTCCTCTCTTTTTGCAGAGATTTGTTAGATAATAAAATCTTAGCGAAAGTCATCGCTATAATCCTGGACCCATCATATTAAATTATTAAGAATCATTAGTTAGTTTACGGAAGCGTACCTGAATCCATATGCGATTGAATTTGGGGTTTGACCTTTGATCGAAGAATTCTTAGCACTCTAAGAAATCTTCTCCGCAATATTACGAAGTCGATTGTAGAGCGGTAAGTTTTCTCGAGTCGTGTCTCTCGAGGATAGATATTATCGGCGGTCGATGTTTTTACTTACTCTCTTGTTAATCGAAATTACACTAATCTACTCCTAAGAAAGCATTAAGTCATTGAGTGGGTTTTGAGTTTTATGTTAAAGTTTGAATTTAAAAGAAGACTTTAATGAAAATAATGAAAATGAGGGTTTAGGGTGTTCGGTTCGTCTCCACGATTAATAGGTTTTTGCCGAGCACTTAATCCATGATTCGGGGTTGTCAATCCCAAATTGTCGACCAAGTGTTGGAGTCGTCAATCCCAATTCTCGACAAGCTCCGATTAATAGTTTTAAACGAACCTAAACCCTAAACCCGTAATTACTAAACTAATTGCATCAAACCTAGCTCACAATTAAAAGATAATTCATGGAGGGAAAATCAAGCTTTTGAAATTGAAATAGTCAAAGAGCATTAAATTGAACAAGACAAATTGCCAAAGAGGAAAAACTCATACATCTTTCAAGAGCTAAAAGTTTGTCTAACTAAAAGAGGTAAAAAGCTTGAAAAGAGCATTAATGGAGTTTTTGCAAGAACATGAGCAAACTAAAATCTAGAAATGAGAAGTTGAAGAACAAGGCAAGAACAACAACACAAACTAAATCTAAAAACCAACACAACATCAATAACAACATTCAACAATAACAACACAAGAAAATAAGAGAAAGGAAACTACCAATTGCGTTGAACTCAAAAGCTTCAAATCTTCAAACAACAAGAGCAACAATTGAAGGAGGTGTCACCCTCTCCCTCACTTGCCAAGAACAACTAATCCTAACTAACTAACTACTAAGCTAAACTATATTAACTACTAAGCTAGCTAAAACTACACTAAAACCAGGGTTTATCATTGCAAGGAAATGTAAAGGCTTGAAGGAAATGGAGCAAGCCCCAAATTCCCACAAGGAAGGGTTTTTTTTTTTTTTGGATAAGGTTGGAGAGCTGGTCCTATTTATACAAAAACGCAGGGGCAAAATCATCAAAACAGGATAAAATCTCGAGCTGGACTGCATTTCAGTCGATCGACTGAGGAGCAGTCGATCGACTGCTTTGGCCAAAATCTCCGAACCTACTGGAATCCAGTCGATTTCACCCTTCCAGTCGACCCACCTGTCGATCGACTGGCTCGGCTGCTCCGGCTCAGTTTTCTCATTTCGCTTTAATTGTCCGCCAGTTGTCGCTCCTCGTTTACGCTGTGTTTCCTTGCTTTGCCCGTTCCAATTCGAGTCAAAAGAGATGCCCTGAGCGTGCACGAGACCCGCTTGGTCATCCTACAGCCAAAAATACAAAAAGGGTGAAAAAGTACGAAAAACGACTAAAAATCGCACAAAAGCTATAAAAACCTAAAACTAACGAAATAGGCCAAAATGACTCCTAAAACCCGTAAATGCAAGCAAAACACACGCGAATGCTACACAAAAAGGTAACAAAAATGAGTACAAAAAAGTACAAATCAACCTTCTAGGGCAATACATATCCAATCCTTTTATAGAATCCTTTAGCTTTCTCTATATGCTCTCTTCTAACGATGGGATGCATAATAGAGTAGTTGATAATGATGATACGTATGACCTAGGGACCATAACTCTAGGGTTTACCTATTTTAGCCCATCATTAAAATAGATAGCACATTGAGTATCTACACATTAAATGCCCACACCCTATTAAATGCGTTAAAGCCCAATACCTTAAACTTTATTTGATCACTTTTAATTAGACTTCCTTATTTGACAGTCCACAATATATCATTATTTCAAATATATGCCCAATATTGGATTAAGGATCCAGCAAGATTCATCAGCCTCTTCATCCGCTCCTTAAAGGCAACATGCTCCTTGACGAGGTCGACATTCATTAGAGAACCCCGAGCCCAAGCAACCAGCATGGCCCTCTTAGCAGTTGCCTAATGCAACTAGAGTAAAAAATAAAATATAAATGGGGAGAGGGAAAAAGGATAAAGAGAAAGGACAATTACCTTCGCTTCATCCTGGCAAAGGGATTCGATCAGCTCGGGGACTGACCATTTCTCGAGAGTACGGCGGTCGGAGGCAGGGCATTGTCCTTAAATAAATTGGACTGCCACCTCCCCGGGTCAGTCCTGGACAAACGTGCTGGTGAACAAGGTCAGGTTGGGATTTATCACCTTGGGTCCTAGAGGTGCCACCCCTTTCCCGGATCGAGCTCGCTTGCGCAAGATGGGCGCTCGTGCACCCTCCGAATCGGAGTGGACCGTTAGGTCCGTGTCAGGTCGGGAAGGTCCCTTAGGCATGGACACTCCCTATAGTCTGGTGGATTCCCCAGGCCTGGTCAGCTCCTCGAGAGGACTCTTTTCTACGGAAGGGGCAGATTTTCGTTGACGCTCGGCGATTATCTTTTTCATCATGGTGACTGCAAAAAGAAAAATAAAAAATAAAAAATAATAAGGGAGGAGAAATAAATTCTCACTAGACAATAAAGATAGAAGAAAAAAGGGAAGAGCTAGATAGCTCTTTCAATATACCGATCTGAGGGGCCAGAGAACCAGTTTCTCCTTGGAACTGAAGAAGTTCAAGACGGTGTGAGAGAGAAGTTTAGATAAATAGAAGATATTCTAATATAGGGTGAGGATGATCTTTTTCAAGGCAGGAGATCGTTCTCCTCAGGTCAGGTGAACATGAGCAGGAAGAGTGTTGATGGATGTTGGGGAGAAACCCCAGTCACCTGAGCAATGGACAAATAAGAATTTTTTCCTCCACGACTTATTGGAGGAAGGGTTGTCGGTCAGAAACTGAACGCTGGCTCTGGACGATAGGTAGAAGAAGCCGTAAGATGAACTTTTAGCTTGGAAGAGAGAGTAGAATGGCTGGGCTGTGGTGATAAGTCTAGAAAATCGCACAGCTAGATGGAATACTATGATTATCCTAATAGCATCAAGTACCAATTGATGTAACGGAATCTGGTACATCCGGGATACCGCCAGTATGAAGGATGGATGGGAAGACTTAACCCCACCTGAAACTGGTCAACGAAGAAGGTCAACTGGTTAGGTGGTGGTTGTGATGCCTTTTCACCAGTGTCGGGGTTGACAAAAGAAAATGCGTCGAAAATCTGGAATTTGGCCCTCAGCCCTTCTAGAGTTCGATCACTGATGGTAGAGACAATATTATCAGGTTCGTCGCCCTGGATAGGATGACTCCGTTCATCGTAGGAAGTTAAAGACAGCGTTGCCGAGGAAGACATCGACAAGTGAAGTGAAGAGGAAGAAAAGGAATGAGAAGACATAATCGGAAAACTTGAAGGGGAACGAAAAGTACCTAGTTTGAAGGGAGAGAGAAAACCTCAATTGGAGAAGAAGACAGAGAGGAGAATGCAAAATGGCAGAGGGAATTTATAAGCCGCGGAATATGAGGAAAGATATGTTTTGGCAAGAATTTTTCGGAAAAGAGGGGATTTGGTGGGATATGGGCATTTAATGCGTGTCAGGGAACAGTGTACGAAAAGACAGGTTGGGAATGCCAATCGATTGGGTGGAAACTGAGGTGGTACAACTCATCCCAACCATTTGGGGGGCATTTCATACTCATCCATCCCGTGCTTGGTTCATGGGAACCAGAAGTTTGACAATCAAAGCTTGGGATATCTCATTTGATCTCAGCAAGCCGCTTCGCGCTCAAATCAAAAGCCAGTCCAGTCTATGATTAGGCAATGTGGAAGGAACAAGAGGGCTCGAACCCCTATTTTAAAAAGTAAGGATTGACGGAAATCCACCAAATTGAATTTCAGACAATGAAGATACAAAAGACTTGACACAGTTGCTACAAAGAGGAGAGGCACCGATTTCAACCAAATAAGAGTACCATGTTTGCCCAATAAGAAGAATTTCTTCCTAAATCTTCCTAGGAGTACTGGCTGCAACAGGTGACTCTGAGCTTTTCGATGGCCTCCCTTGTATTACCGGGTATGAGTGGTTTTGTTGCCGAATTAAGTATTTATTGGACTAATTACTAGCAAAAAATATCTTTTAACGACAAAAACTCAATATCAATAAAATTCCATACTATTATATTTTAAAATTCATACTACAATTATCAAATATCAACTCTACTAAAATTCAAAAATAATTAAATTCTATTATATTTTAAATTCATACTACCATTATCAAATTACAAAAATTGCAAACTTCATTATGCAGTTTTTTGTGTTTTTTTTTCTTCAAGATCTTAGATTGAACTGTCAAATTTTATATTAAATTGAACAAGATAATTCCATACTACACAATAGTTTCAAAACAAAAATACATACTGCACCGAGCATAATTTCATACTACTCATTACATGTGGAGCAAAATTCCATACTCTATTATTATTATTATTATTATTATTATTATTATTATTATTATTATTATGTTTTTAGGTGTAGGGGTAGTTTTGATCATTTAAGTTGTAATTTTGATTAAATAATATATTTGACTAAATGAAATAAAATATTTTCATTAAATTATATGACAATTAATGGTAATGGGAGTATAATAAATTAGAAATTTTCCTAAATAATTTATTATAAAAAATGTATTGATATGATTGAAAGAGAAAAGATTTAAAGTGAGTGAAAAATAAGGTTTTAGAATGAAATTTTCAAAAACAGAAAACTAGTGCCTCGCCTGCCCTGATAATTTTTACGGTCCCTCCACGAT
>BMAC01000028.1:2707030-2824792 GCA_014905375.1 Phtheirospermum japonicum | reverse complement strand
CCCTAGCGGACACCACATTCATCAAAACGTACGTTCACTGAATTCTTTGAAATAATCATCAACGAGATTATCTAGCGGACACCACATTCATCAAAACGTACGTTCAATGCTTAGGATCACATAACCCAGCTTTTTTTCAAGCTTCATGAGTGAAACGTAACCCAGCTTTCTTCAAGTTTCAAGAGTGAACTGCTGATATTCTGCAAATTCCCTCATAGAATGGTTAATTACCAATGTTGATGACAAACTTTAAATGTTGATGACACAAGTGAACTGCTGATATTCTGCAAATTCCCTCATAGAATGGTTAATTACCAATGTTGATGACAAAACTTTAAATGTTGATGACACACTTTAAAAAGTAGGTACTTTTGAAAACTTTCAATAGATTTAATGATTTATATGTTCATAAATTGTGCATTTAATTTTGAAAACTTTCGTAGATACAATAACCTTATCAAAATTAAATGCACAATTTATGCACATATAAATCATTAAATATATTGGAAAGTTTTCAAGATTACCCTACTTTTTAAAGTGTGTCATCAGCATGTGGTAAATTAACCATAGTATGATGGAATTTGCAAAATATCAGCAGTTCACTTTAAAACGTAGGTACTTTTGAAAACTTTCAATAGATTTAATGATTTATATGTTCATAAATTGTGCATTTAATTTTGAAAACTTTCGTAGATACAAATAACTTATCAAAATTAAATGCACAATTTATGCACCATATAAATCATTAAATATATTGAAAGTTTTCAAGATTACCTACTTTTTAAAGTGTGTCATCAGCATGTGGTAATTAACCATAGTATGATGGAATTTGCAAAATATCAGCAGGTTCACTCCTGAAGTTTGTCCTGAAATTTGAAGAATTTATGTGATCCTAAGCAGTGAGGATCACATAACCCAAACACGATAACGATGACGTATGTCATGTTTAAAATCACTGCACAATTGAAGTACATATAAGTTATTGTATCTACGAAAGTTTTCAAAATTAAATGCACAATTTATGCAAATATAAATCTATTGAAAGTTTTCAAGAGTACCTACTTTTAAAAGTGTGTCATCAACATGTACTAATTAAACCATAGTACGAGGGAATTTGCAGAATATTAGCAGTTCACTAGCGAAAAGTTGGGTCATGTGATCCCTAAGCAGTGGACTGTTTTTTTGGTGAATGTGGGTGTCCCAGTAATCTCTGGTTGATGATTATTTCAAATAATTCTGCAAACCTGTATATGATCATTATTGTGAAGTGGGTCGGTACAAAGATCATAACAACAACGATACACTTCATTATTGTGAAGTGGGTCGGTACAAAGATCATAACAACAACGATACACCACTCTGAGCTTTGGTAATGCATGCCAGCCATGAGTCCCTTGAATTTGCCCACAATGGTAATTTGCCTTAAACAAACAATTGTGAAGTACTTAAGTGATGGCAGGAGGGTAATTTGTTTAAATAATTTGCTAGAGATGTTTTGCTTGGTAATATTCTATGCCTATAAAAAACTGAAAAAAAACCCCTAAAAAGTAGAAAAAACTACAAAAGAACAAAATAAATAAATCATAATAATGTTTTTTTTTAAATGAAGGTCAATAGATTCAAAAGCATTTTAATTTAACATTAGTAATTTTCGGAAAAAGAACTATATCTTGCGTTTGCCTTGGGATAAACTAAACGTGTTTTCTAAAGAATGAAGGCCGACTTAAATACCCCCTTCGTCCGCCTAAAATAGTCTTGGAGAAAAAATCACACATATTAAGAAAATATAATAAATGTAGTTGGGATTCTCCCTTTTTTTTTTTTAAAATCAAAAAGGGGTTCTCCCTACTTTGCCCTTGTCTTAAATATAATTTATGCTTGTAACTTTTTGTATTCCAGTAGTGAATCCAATTAAAACAAAATGAATTATAGGGTTTTTTAGTCTTTTTTTTGTGTATGTAATGTATACTTTAAAAAAGGAAACAAGGCTACAAGACGGGACGTACGAAAAAGGAAAACAAGCCTATCTTTGGCGGACGAAGGGAGTAGTAACTAGTAAAATAACCCTACAACCACTAATGGGCTCAAGGCCATATTATTTACCATGAACCAAACTAATAGTAAATTAAATAAATAAGTTACATAAGGCGAAATAGCAAGAGCAGTTACAATCTCTTAACAGAAAACTAAAAGTTAAAGGTATTACAAAATGAAAATATAAAACAAAGAAATTTGGCTATCACAAAACACTGAGGTGCCTATATCAATTTCGTTTGTTCAGATTTTGTGTTTTCAGCAAAGCAGCTACTGTGAATGTTAAATCATCTGATGCATCATTATTCCGACATTACCTTTGTTTTCTGTTAGAAATATAATGGAGATGATTACAATGGAGCAAGGATTGTCAGCCGAGCTCACGAGCTTCGTGATTCAGTATGATGATCTACCAGATATTTATCGTCTTTTTTTCTATCTGGAGCTTCATTTCCTTAATATGACTTCAATATATATATATATATATATGTATTTCACTTTTTTCAGGTGCATGGTATGATATCCCAGATGGACCCTTCTCTGGTTGCATTTTGTGACAAGATAGCGGACGAAGGAGGTCCGATCTCGGTGCCTGATGATATAGCCGGAACGATGCTGCCACAAACTCCCGTTATTCAGACGGTCGCTTTGACTCGGGCTAGTGCCCGGCTTCGTAATGTACAGCCCGAAGTGAATCTTGATCAAGGCTTTGAAGCAATCAAACGGCCAAGGAAACATGTCGATGCATCTCATGCAGGTACCTTCCAACTCTTTTGCCATAACTTTTTCTAGTGGGGTCAGTAAGTTAATATAATAATTATAATGATATTTAAGATATATTTATAAATTTAAATTATTTGAATATAATTTTTGGCGCAATCAAACTTCTTGAAAAAAATGTAAACGAAGAATATATAAACAAAATAAAAATAGAAATAAGTCTTGTTAAATTTTTTCAAACAAACAAAAAAAGAGGCCCTCTCAATTTGTTTAGCTGATAATTTGTCACGTAAATTAGATGATCATACAAATTTCATTTGTTCCTTTTGTATTATCTCATTACATTTCAATTGACAGATGAGGAACCACAACTCGACTCGGTTCAGCCAAAGCCATCTGAAGATGCTGAAGAAAATGGTATAGTTCCGGAAGAACCGGAAAGTTCCGTTGGCGTTAGCAGCCAGCCTGGAAGCTCGGATTGTCGTCACAATGAGTGCGAACCCCATGACGTCACCATGTCCGATGCCGAGCTGTCTAATAGAGTTGAATCCATCAAGCAGATGTTCGTGGAGCGTACGAAAGATTACAACGTTCCGCAGCTTGAGAGATTGTACGTTCGTGTAATGAAGGGTGTTTTCGAAACAAAAAATAGGGTTAACGGCCAAGATCTTAAGGGTTCAATTTTGAGTTATTTGTCGGAGTTTGCAGAGGATCGATCTCGTTTTTAGCCATGGATACACATTCTTCATTTAATGTATTATTTTCCGATTTGATGATGAGGATCGAGTTATATGATTTATTAATGCATAATTGAAACCAGTCCTGAATTACGAACGCTTATATGAATGTGTGTTTGATTTGTATGTCAACTTATAAGGCCTTTTTTTAAAAAAATAAAATAAAATAAAAATAATAATTTTGATATCCAATATTTGAAGATTGGATCGCTGACCAATCGATAAACTCCTATTCAATTATTGTTATAATTTTATCACGGGCCATCCAGTATTTGGCACTTTGCTGTTAAGGTATTATACAACTTAAGATCCATATTTACTTTTAGCTCACATGAACAAGTGCCCTTTTTTCCCTTTCTCAATTTTTTTTTGTGTGTACGTGTGTGTTGAAATACACCTATGTCCTAGTGAATAGACTGGTTTCGGAGACAACCTTTGAAGAAACAAAAATCAAAATAATAGGTCACTGCCCATCTAATATAGGTAATATGAACGAGAAAAAAGACAAAAAAAACATCTGATTTGATACATAAGTAATAACGTCAATAATCAAGATATCCTCATCCATTGATTGCCGAAAAATAAAAAAAATGCAAGTGTAGAATGTATGTTATGATCTTATCTTATTTATTCTTTTAGTTTGGTGTTGCTTCTGGAAATTATTGTATGCGAATATGTATCATGTCCAATGGACCAATACCACTAATTAGAAACTAATAATTAACTCACAAATATTAACTACTTAATATATGATACATAGGTTACAAATCCCATCTTATTAATATAAATTAATAACATTCACAGTTATTATTATTAAGCATGAATATTTGTAAAGAAGATATATGATCAAGAACACACAAACAACCATGCAGCGGGCCAGGGTGAATATCACGAGCCAGAAGCAAACAGAAAGCTCATCACGTGCTCATTAGCACTTAGTCATGAAGCAAACAATAGAAAGGTGACATTTTTTGTCCACATCTTTAAAGGGGTATATTTGGAAACACAACCTTGTTTTTTCTCTCTTTATTCTTTCGATCATTATGATAGATACGTCACTTGAATAATGGAACATGTATTACTAATGAGGTCTAGCTTGAGTGATGAGATTGAGGTCCATCACTAAGATTTTTATAGCTCAAGTCTCATTAGAAATATGGTCTGTATCCATTCTTTATAATAGTTGTTATTACATCTCATTATAAAATATTATTAATTGTAAAAAGGGTCGATTGGATATAGTAGCATCATTGACTATTCATGTTTATGACAATAGTGTCTGTAAATTAAAAACTCTAAAAGAGGAGCAAAATACGTAAAAATAATTATTTATTTGATTGTTTTTTTGAAACAAGGCAATAAATTAAAATTGTTGCGGCAAATAATTGTAGGGGATGATGAAAGAAGTTTGTATAAGACAAACAGTATGGTAGGCACTTTCCATATGAAATAATATAAAAATTTTAAAACAAGCACATCACTCATCATTGATTCTTTCATTTAATTACCAATTGATAAAGATATAGCCTCATTAGAAAAAATAGTGAAATGTTGACGGAAACTGCTGACGGACTACAAATCCGTCAGCATATGTTTACGGCATGCGCTACGTTGGCGGCTTGTTGATAGCCTTAATCCATCAGCAAGTAGTCCGTCAGTCGACCCTTAGAAAAGCATCAACATACTAATTGAACGACATATTTACTGACGGGTTGCTGATGGGTCACGTTGCTGATGAGTATACGCCCGTCAGCAAAATTAAAAAAAATAAAATTATATATTACTGACGGGTATCCACCCCGTCAGCATTATTTAAAAAAAAAATAAAATAAAATGCTGACGGGCCCGTGCCCGAAATATTTTGTTGCGAATGAACAAGATATTGAGGTCAGCATTTTGGGGATAAAATCAATCCCCATTTCATACAGAAACAAAAAACTCAGAAAAACAAAGAAACAAAAAAATCCCGCCCGAGCCCCAGTCCGTCGCCGCTTGCCGCTCGCCGCCGTTTCGTTCCGAGACAAAGAGCGCCGCCGAGGAAAGCCGCCATTCGCCAGCCCCGGCCCGTTGCCGTTCACTCGCCAAGTCGCCGTCGTTCCTTCGCCGATCGTACAAGTTTTTTTTTTTTTAAAAAAAATTATTTATTATTTTTTATGTATTAATTTGTATTTTTTTGATTTAATTAGAATTATTGATTTAATTAGGGGTTGATTTTAGGGATAATTATATAATTAAGGTTGATTTAGGGATTATTGTGTACTTATTAGGGTTTAATATAGGGATAATTATATAATTAGGTTTAATTTAGAGATAATTATATAATTAGAGTTCGATTATCCAATTAGTGTTCGTTAGTGTTCATTAAGGGTTCAATTATGCAATTATTTTTTAAATTTTATGCGATGGTTTTTAAATGCCGTGGTAATTGGTTATGTTAATTTAATGTATGTTATGGTTTAAGGTGCGATTGATTGATTTTGTGATTGGTTTGGGAAGACGTCGGTGATGACGTGGTGTTCGACGCCGACCAGGAGGTTTCGTCCACCAAACGAATTTAAATTTTTTTTTTTCAAAATGTGATGGTGGTTTTAAAAAATTTTAAAAAGTGGGGGGGGGGGGGGGGGGGGGGGGGGTGGCGGTTGAAATGCCATGTTGATCGCAAGTTGTGTTTAATTAATATTTATATTTTGATATACATGTTGTGATTGGTGACATTATTATATTTTAAGTTTTAAGTGTCAGGTTTTAAGTTATTCAAATCAAGCATGAAACTAGATTTGAAAACAAAACTAAAATAAACTAAACAATCGAACCTTCATAAAAAGCCCGACTTTGTACACTTCAACTAACTTATCAGATTCTAGTTATTTTTTCAGTTTCAACTCATCGATAATTTTATTAGTCTCAGTCATTTCTTTAATCGTCTTAACAACATTCGATTTTCTCGTGATTCAAATTCTCGATCTCTAAACTCATTGTTACAATCATCGTGCCTTGTTTTTGGCGCTTGATCAGTTACCCGCGAGTATCGAACGGATAGTTAATCTCAATATTAATTAGAGATTCATAAACATGAAAAATTAAATTTAATAACAAATTTAGCATTTGACACACAATTGAAAATCTGATCATAACAATTTCATGAATTTCTCTCTGAATTCTTTTTGGTGTTGAAAATTTGGAGTGATATGGAGTATATTGATTTTTTGTTGAACTTGTTATAACTAGTAGTGGCTGTTGTTCCTAGTTCTCTAGATTTTTTTATATAATTATTTTTTAAGATTACACTTCAACTAACTTATTAGAGTTCTGGTGAGTTAGTCAACCATCCTATTTACATGTTTATTAGTCAATCATACTCCAATCAATTTAAATTCATTATATCTAAACCTATTGATAGATTGAGATTTTGCTCCACGGAAACCCTAAGAACTGAACTCATTTAATTCAATTCCTACGTATATACTTGCAACTTGTATTCGTCTAATTGAGAAAAAAAACTCTTAAGGCAACAAAATAATTAGGGCAAAAGATGAAATTATACTAACTATATCTTAAAATATGAAAATTATTTCAAATTATTATGGCCCACTACCCAATTGCAAGGATCAAACTCATATTTTTCATATGGGACGGGATCTTTTTATATATATATTTTTAAAATAAGAGGGTAAGTAAGATTTAGATATAGTTAATGAGGGTTAGTATTTGATCAATTATAATTGAATTAAATTCCCATAATATAATGGGTAAAAAATGACCCTCAAACCACACCGGGTCACGTCCATGTAATGTTTGCCGACTACTCTCAATTATATGTACAATCTCTCAATTATAAATACATTACATCGCAATAATTTCGTCAAAACACATTTATAGCAATAATGGACTACGGATATCCACCTCACACTCTCTCCCACTTGAACTATTTCTGAACAGCTTCCCATTTTGCCGTCTGTTATAACATTTGTCCAAGCCATTACAATCAAAGGGTATAGTTTTGGGTAAAGAACAATTGAGGGGAGCACAAAAACAAAATTAGTGGGCCTCGTGTGACCTCGACTCCGCCAAAATGAATATGAGATTGAAAAATATTTTTGTTCAAATTTAGGTTTTCTTTTTTCAAAATAAGTCATTTTAGGAATTAAAAATACTTTTGACCAAAAAGTTTTAAAGCTATGTTTGATATCTTTAAAATATGTGTAGGATATATATGAGAGTACATAAGTCTGTTTTTTAAGATTTTTTAATTTGTGTAAAAAAAATTAAAACTACGGTTGATCTGGGATAGAGGATGCATACATTTAAACACTTCGTGTGTTTTGATATCAAAGCAAAAACAACATGTATGACAAATGTAGCCCTAAAATATGTGGCTAGAAATGGTACAGTACACTTTACAACGTTTACCTAGAATGTATGGTCACTAGTACTACAATACAATTTGACAACTTTATTGAGTTGGATGTACTGATTCAGGGCTAACATCATCAGTTAATATAGTGTAGATCGATCTCTAATGAGACCCATTACCAGCTTTCTGTGCAATCTCTTGGCGACCTGATTGGTCGATAATCTTGCGACTTGTTGCACATATTTTCAGATTGCTTGGCTTTATATGATCATACGACTTGAATTTATCAGGTCGCTTTCTATTACGTTCTATATGTCGTATTTTAGACAGAAAAATTTGTCTCATTTATTTGTTACTTTTGCATTGCTAATAGAATTAAATGTCATTATTACATTATAAAGAAGAATTTAATGCTACTTTTATAATTTTACCAATTTCTTGACTAATTTATATTATTTTATTATTTTTAATAAAAGAATATTATAGTCATATTTTTAAAATTAAATATAATATTAAGCATAATTCGCGTACTTTATCACGGTATATAGAACGAGAGGGAGAGAAATAATAATGTTTAAAAATTGATTACTTTTGATTAAAATTTATCGGTGTGTTATCATATGGTCTCACTTTTTTTTTTCTTCAAAATGAGAGAGAAAAAAAAAGTAAAATAATCTATCAATCTTGCCTATATATATATGTTGACCACAAGAACTCACAAGTGAAAGCGCACACACATAATTAACACACAAATAGACATCACTCCTCAAGAGCAATGGCTTCTAGTCCTCCACCATACACCAATGGCCTCACCCTAATCCTCCCAAATCATGACGAAGATACCCCTTACTCCACACCAATATTCCGGCCGGCGGCTCGCCGAACACCGTCGTTTTCGTCGGAATCATCCTTGGAATCACTTTTCTCCTCCAACGAGGACTCATACCCTCCATACAGCCCAACCACCCCTCTCAAATTCAAAGGCATCCCATTTTCTTGGGAACAAATCCCCGGCATTCCCAAACACCAAGAATCGACGAACAAGAACAAAAAGGAATATTCCGAGCATCTCCTCCCACCGCCCCCGGCCGGAAACTCCAACTCCGCCCCCGCCAAGAAATCACACCACCACTCTTCTACCAATGTTAGATCACTCCAAAGGGACCCATTCTTTGCAGCACTAGTTGAATGTTCCAAAGATGATCATGATCATGGCACAAACTTTGGCAACATGATTAGCTCCAAAATTACGAGGACTTTGAGTGATAGATTTGGGCTCATAAATTTGTATGCTGCTTCTTGCAAGAGAACTTGCTCTGTCTCGGAATCAATTGTTTGTCTCCCAAGATCAAGCCCACATTATCTCGTTTATAATCGCCGTTAACTCGATCGGCCTAATTATGTTTTATGATCATCTTGATCATCACCATGGACTAGCTACAATATCCATAGATAAGTGTTTTCATTTACTTGTATATGTTGATGTTGTCAAATTCAAAAGAAAACTCAATAATCTCACTCTCCTTAATCGTTTATATTTCAATTAGGCCTCGCTTAAGCAGTAGGCCACAGTTATTATAATTTTTATTTTTACTTTGTAATATTGTCCATGGGATGAGTGTAGGACAAGCCAAGCTGTCACAAGTCATGTTGTAGTAAAGTTAAATCTAGTAAATTAATATTTGGTTTGAACTTCATGCCTGTCTTATATGTAGACTGCATATGTGATTGTAAGCTAATTAATTTTACTGGGAAATAAGCAAATCCTATCTGGACATCATGTGATGTTTATTTGGAAGTATGAGTAAGAGTTAATGAAACCCATGTGAAATGAAATTAGGTATAAATTGGGGCACAGTTTTAAGTGTAGCATTATTTGGAATTATGCTATATAGTTCATTACATTATAATGTTGGAAGTTAATGTTTTGCTGTCACAGTCAAAGTTATAAAGTGCTACTACTCGTTACTATATTAGCGCGTCTAGCCTTTGACTTTTCATGTGACATGTTGGTAAATAATTGAATCACAACAAATGATAGGAAAAAAAAAAAAAAAAAAAGAGTTTGTTAGCATTAAATGTGGCAAATAGTAATGGATACTGGCTCATATAATTGCTTGATTACTCAAGGGTGTTTTCGTCATTTTATCCTATATAAGTCGTGGTCATAGATATGGCGCATGAATGAGGCTCTCTTAGTAGGACCATTATGAGGCTACAAAGGGGTACAAAAAGTTGAACGTGGACGAGTGTGGTAGTTTAAAAATAGTGTTTTTCAAGCTTCAATATATTTAAAATAATTTGCCCGAAAAATCTTTTTACTACTTTTTGAGTTGCACAATGATGAAAGTTCTAAGTGGGCATTTTGTTCTAGGAATGATGAACTCGAATTTGGTGTCCACTCAAGATTTTTGATTTTTAATTAACTTTTGAATTTTTAATATTCTTAAGTACACGAAGATCATATAATTAACAAAAAAAAAAGTAGTATTAAAGAGCAAACATAATTATACCAAGGACAGATTATGATAATATTTTCTTTTGGTCAAGTGTAGATCTATAGGTGTTGGCCCATAAATATGATCAAGCAAACAACATTAATTTTGAAACTTAATGTAGTATAAAAAAAAATCACATAATTATTATAGTAACATGATTTTTATTGTGATTACTTTTCTCTGTCGGTGTGAATTGTGATACGTAGCACAAGATATTTATGCTACCAACAAATTCAGGCCATGTTTGTAAATGCATATGCAGCAAATTCTGCAGGCAAGATCATGATTCATTATTGATTTTAGGGCCATAAATCGTACAAAGTCATTTCAACATATTTTTTCCTCTCTCAAATCGACGATTAATTGGTTAAGCAATAATCAAACATGTGCTATTACATAGTTACTCACTCAAATAACATCAAGCTCAATTAGTTTGAACCCCTAAAAATAGTTTTATCTTTTTAATATTCTACCATTTTCAGTAATTAATGAAGGAAATGCTTGCGTGACAAGTATCATTCAATGCCCATGATCTGATTGAGTGCTGCTGAGGAAAATGGACCCAAACTCTGATGTATCTTGCACATTAGAATTCCAGATTATGACAGAAATAATTATTAGTTTACTCGTGAAAAACAATGTTGCTGTTCGTAAATAGTCCAGCTCATATTAAACTTTAATTATTTGATCTTTTCCTTTTTTTTTTCTACTTGCTCCTCATCAATCAGTATTATAAAATGCGTACTACCTATATGTATAGTGATAACCGTCTAACATGGCGAGATAACAATTACGTGCGCTTAAAGTCAAAAGGTCAATGTCATATAAGGTTTCCGTGTTAAAAATACGATCTCAAAACTAAGGCAAAAGCCGATCCCAATTACTTAGACATAATCTGCAAGACGAATGACGAAGTTTTATATTAAGAGCGGAAAGTCGATGTGTTTAATAGCTCGGCACAAGACATTTGCTGAGAGGACCACTATTGTAAAACACTCTATACATGTCCAACATGTATTAATTGATGATTGAGGAAATGACTGATACGACATTCAATATTTAAGTTAGTATGCATTAGGGTTGTAGGTTATTCGAGCGACCTTCTCTTTAGTAGAGACGAGCTTTTCTATAGAGAGACGAGCTGTGCATAAAAATAGCGAGCTCTTATATAGAAGTGACAAGCTCTTATGAAGTAAATGACATTATATAACAGCTCGATATTTAGAGTTGCGTTGTGTGGTTAATAGGATCTAGGGTCCTGGTTGGCTGATATGAACTATGGCATGAGCTCCAGCGAACTAAGGAATGGAAAGATTATTAGCCCATGCTAACTTAACAAAATCCGAGAGTTCTAATATTTATGGTAACTTAGTATAAATGAGAAATTCTAATTTTAAGTCGGTAATCATTTATGGTATTGTGATGTGAATAGGAGACGGGAACCCTAGATTAGGAACACGTCTCTTGTCTATATAAAGAGGACACGGGTCTCACTTTCATTTAAGTTGATTTTTATCCTACATCGAGCTCTCGTTATTCGATATTAAAAAGAGCCTGACTTAAGAATCGGAGGGCCTACAATGGGGCTGTCCGACTTGAATTTTGTTTTATAGGTTGATCAGGTCGGCAAGAGCGAATTTTAGGTCAGTACTCTCTTTTTTTTGGTAAATCAATTTTTTTGGTCGCATCAAGTGGCACCGTCTATTGAAATACGAGGGATATCGAGTCTTTGAGTGAAAGACGTGAGAATTTCAAAAGGCAGACATGAAAGGAAGAGACATCATACCTCAAACTTTGGATTTTGGCTCTGACGCGAGCAAGACTAAGGATATGGGCAAGGAGAAGCAGAGTACGGAGGAACAAACACCACCACAAGGGAAAGTAGCGGATCAAACGATCATGAAAACACCACCACCACCACAGAAGGAAAAGGTGGAGAGTTCGGAAAAGGGGAATAAGAATAAATCCTCAGAGATAATTAGGCAAATGACGATCAATATCGAAACCAAGGAGTGGGATGAATTACCAAAGGAAAGAACTTGTCACATTGACAAGGGATTATTTGAAAGATTGATGGAATCAGTGCCTCCGAGCAAGTTGAAGAAAATTTTGGCGGGCTAAGATGATAATGAGAAGGAGAAAGTTAGGAGAAAAGATGAGGAGTACATGCCGCAACCACTAACTCTGGGCCAGAAGAAGAGAATAGAGGAGGATCTATGGATGCCGGATCCTGAGCTGATTCGAACCACAAAGAAAAGACGATATCAGATAGAAAACCCATCGCCATCTGAGGAAGATGAAGAAGGGGACAACGTACAATTCTTGAGTAGTAGATCTCATAGGAGGACCTATTAACATCATGCCCAGCGTGATATAGAAGAAGAGGAGGACGAGGTGTTACTTACATCCCATGCGATGATGGATATGCAAGAAGCAGTACGGGCAATACAAAGACAAGTTGCAGGAGCAGAAGGAGAAGAGTAAAGAGGCCACCCATTTTCAGAGGGGATATTGAGAGTAGCCCTGCCTCGAGAATATAAGAGGCTGGATTTTTACCATGAAGGGTTGTCAAACCCCACGCGCTATGTACATAGTTTTGAGAATGAGGCAGTTCTACGGCAGTACACCGATGCGGTAGTGTGCAGGGCCTTCGTATCCACACTGAGGCCGTGTTCACTTTAGGAGATGGGACGGGACAATTTCATCTCATAAATGCGGACGACACTGTGCATGATGAAACAATGAGCCGTTCAATATTTTTTCTGAATACCAACCTTGACGGGTGTTGATGTCTTTTCGCATGATATAAAACCAGACCATATTCAGAAAAAGTGGGAGAAGTGTGGAGTAGGGTTTGATCGCCTCAGCAACACCAAAATAGACCTCTTCAATATGGAGTGCGTTGTAAACGATTAATATCCCATCCTGGAATGACAATCTAGCTAAAACCCAGTGTCCATCCTGACTTAACTAAATATGGATAGGAAATAATAAGCGGTCTACATCAAACCAAGAAATCCCACACATAATTTTGTAACCAAACATGTAGTCAACAATAGAACTGTCTGTAGTTATGTTCGTTGTGCCAGACGGATTTGCTGAATGCATTTTGTACAGTTTTTTGATGGCTTGATCGAATAAAACATCCGTGTGTAACGATTGTGCACGTCCACCTCTCCATACAGCGCAATCTTCCGCAAGTAGTAGAAGATCACATCAACGTGCTGGTCGAAAAGATTGAAATATTAAAAATATTTAGTAAATCACATAAAGGCACTGATGTGATTGATGATATAATGTTGTTCATAAGATTCAGGTTCTTACCGTGTCACCCCAAAATTTTCAAGGTCCATCGAGGTTGAAAAACCAGTTCTTGCTGGAGATATGCGCCACGTTAAAGTCAAATGCAGGATTTATGTCGCCACACCTCACCCTGTAATATTCAAAGCTTGACAATAGGAAAATGTAACAAAAAAAATTCAGTCAGTTTCTAGTTTCACATCTGTAAAAATGTTATATATTACCAATTATTAAATTGATAAATGAACCATATAGCTAAAATTAAAATTTTAGCGAAGAGAATAATATACCCATTAGGGATTTTCTTTGGGTGCACTAGGAGTCCCTTCTGTAACCACGCATCAAAATCGTGTGCTTTCTCCTCATCTTCTAAAGACCAGTAGTAATCGTTCAGAGGACATGAACTCCTTGGGTTTGTTCTTTGGACTTTTCCCTTCCTGTTTTTCAGAAATGACCTACGCAAAAGATGATATTAAAAGTATGAAAAATTCAATTGGTAATAAAGAAAAAAAATCACGACGATGATTGTCTTAATTATAGTTTTGTCAACTATTGTATATTACTTATCAATGTATTGGGCGTACATACTTAGTTTCTCCCAAAAAAAAATCAAATGGCAGGAATATTTATCTGCACAACTAAATTTATTGTAAGCGGAATAATACTGCGTGTAAAGATTTAAAAAGTGCGACATAATCAGCAGATATGTATATATAGCATACAGTAAGTTCGTATACTAATATGAATTGTAAACAGTATACATAACCAAATTCATCGAGCAAAAAAAAAAGTGTATCGTTATATGGCTGCATCTATGTATATCTTAACTTAGACAGTGTAGGAAAAAAAAAGGAAAATAACCTAACCGTAAACATACATCATAATCAAGTTTTAAACTGCATGTCAACCTACTGTATTAGATGACATGAATGTGGTAAACTAATAATAAGCTAGTAATGTGGTCAGAGCAGGTACTAATTAATAAGTGGTTTCTAAACTGAATTATGTGGAAGCTTATAAACAACATATAAACATTGCCTAATTACATAGAAGCTGCTCGAATAATATGTTGCTTTTATAACTGTTATAATTTTGGAAAGATATGTCTTCGTTCGTGGCATTGTTACACCTACTTAGACCCTGGACGCTATTCAGAGGCATTATCATACTACGATAGGTCATGTCAAGTTTTCAGCCGATAAACGTTGACATATCTTTTTTTAAAAAAAAAATATAGTTATAGAATTATGAATTGTTTAATGTTGAGATTTAATCTTTGAATATAGTAGATGACATGGTAACAAATGACATGGTATCCTATGTAGTAGACGACAAAATGGTGGTAAACTAATAATAAGCTAATCATGTTTCAGAGCTGATACTAATAATATCTGGTTTGTAAACTGTAATTATGTGAAAGATTATAAGCAGCATGTACACATTTCACAATAACATATAAGCGGCACGAAGGATATGTTGTTTTTATAATTGTTATATTTTTTAAAGGATGTGTAATCGTACGTGGCATTGTTACACCTAGTTAGATTCTGAACTCTATACAGAGGCATTATCATACCACGATAGGTCATGTCAGGTTTCCAACCGATAAATGTTGACATATCTTTTATAGAAAAATTAGTTATATAATTATGAATTGTTTAATGTTGAGATTTGATCTTTGAATATAGTAGATGACATACTGTAGTAGATGACATGGTAACC
The DNA here is from genome assembly GCA_014905375.1 of Phtheirospermum japonicum. Classification (NCBI taxonomy): domain Eukaryota; kingdom Viridiplantae; phylum Streptophyta; class Magnoliopsida; order Lamiales; family Orobanchaceae; genus Phtheirospermum; species Phtheirospermum japonicum. The sequence continues at coordinate 2,809,427 of BMAC01000028.1, read as the reverse complement.
TACTGCATGGTATCCTATGTAGTAGACGACACGATGGTGGTAAACTAATAATAAGCCAATCATGTTTCAAAGCTGATACTAATAATAACTAGTTTGTAAACTGTAATTACGTGAAAGACCATACACATCATGTAAACATTTAACAATTACATACAAGCGGCACAAAGGATATGTTGTTTTTATAATTGTTATATTTTTTAAAGGATATGTCTTCGTTCGTGGTATTGTTACACCTAGTTAGACCCTGGACTCTATTCAGAGGTATTATCATACCACGATAGGTCATGTCAGGTTTCCAGCCGATAAACGTTGACATATCTTTTTAAATAAAATTACTTATATAATTATGAATTATTTAATGTTGAGAGTTAAGTTTTGAAAATAATAGATGACATACTGTAGTAGATGACATGATGGTGTTAAAATAATAATAAGCTAATCATGTGTTCATAGCCGATACTAATAATACGCGGTTCGTAAAATGTAATCATGTGAAATATTACAAACAACATGTAAACGTTTTCCAAGTACAGTTAAGCGGCACAAAATAGAATATGTATGTTATTATAATTGTTATAAATTTTAAAAGATATGTCTTCGTTCGTGGCATTATTACACCTACTTAGACCCTGGACTCTATTCAGAGGCATTATCATACTACGATAGGTCATGTTAGGTTTTCAGCCGATAAACTTTGACATATATTTTTTTTAAAAGTTAGTTATAGAATTATGAATTGTTTAATGTTCAGAGTTAACTTGTGAAGATAACACGAATGAGTGCATAATCCATGATCGAATATGTGAAAATGCAGTGTTTATATCAGTTATATATTTGATCGTCATGTGGCTTTTATAATTGGAATGTTAACTAAATTTATTACAAACCATGGTTCTAAAATGATGAGCAGCAATGCATACTTGACATTGCAGTATGTACATATGTATAAATGGTTGGTAAAATAGAACGATAAATAAATTTGGCAACGAGAAAAATTTATCTTTACTTTGGCAGCAGGTACGTATACGTTAGCTCACAAAATGATACTAAACAAAAAATAACTGGTTGGTCAACAAAAAGCTTGTACAATTTCTAAAAATAGCGTGTTTATATATGTTATTAGGTGATCTGTTGGTGGTAAACTGCTCATAAGCTATTCATATGTTCAGAGTTAATATTGATAATAACTGGATGGTAAGCTGAAATAATTATAGACATTATATGTGGATGGGTAAGTTATACAACGAGAAGTTAGGAAAAATACTACCTCTTTCGCATTAGATTTCCTTTGAAGCCTGATGGAGAATTCAGCCCATTATTGTTGATACCAGAGAGTATAACATCAAATGTTGGCCTCGGAGATATAATCTCTATGTTAGCAACATTTGGGTCGCGGTTGTTAACAGACGGAGGTGTGCCAGATGTGTGGACGACACCTGTCGGCTTCTGAATAACAATAATAATTTACAAAATTAGTAATAAGGTATGTAATTTATGAACGTATAAAAGTAAATATTAGTTTACAAACTTAAAATATTAAATAAGCCTCGTCATTTATGAACATACACATGCAATCTAAACCAAATGACATATATGTGTATTACATGTGTTAAATTTCGTAATTTTTAGAAGTATGAAACAACATTAAATTCAGATGACAATAACATGAGAACTTCTTCTTGGCGTACCTTCTCATTCATATGGCCGTTTCCGACGTCTGATTGATGAGATTGTGTTGTTTATTTAGTAGCACTCTTCACCAGCTCCTCAAACAACTGTGTCATCACCTCGATGTCCGCAGGTTCAATATCATCAAGAGATTGTACGTATGAGTCCGTTGGTTCGATAACAACATCCTTATAAACATTAAACAGAATATGAAGAAGAACTTATTTAAATGTAAGGGAATGTAGTACTCATAATGTAGGAACTCAATGGAATATTTTACACATAGTACTTCATATCTGTAAGCCTGTTTATTATCGCTCCTAACGGGATCCGACCTCGGTTTCGACATCACCTTGTAAAAAAGTTGGTTATCAGTATATTAGTCATTCAACAAAGATAAAGAACAATGAATTGATATAAAAAACAAGAAAAAATGGATGCAATTGACAGAGAAAATACACACCGCAATGGCATCTTGAATCGACCGAAGTGTAGATAACACGTCCACAGAAAAACCCTTGAATAGACCTTTGAGCTCCTCCATATCCATCACAATTTTGTTTTGTTTTCGGCACAATTCATCAATCCTATACGTGAACTCAGTAGGTCTAGATCCCGTTGAAGAACTTGGTGGGAGATCAGAATGCAACCACTGGTTACGACTCTTGAAAAAATGACTCAACTCCAGTGAAATCGGCTCCTCCTCTGAAGGGATTATGTTATTGAACTGCAACAAACCACAACAAATACAATGTATTAGTTGATTTGAGAATTAGGTAAACATATGAAAACTTGGGAAAAAAAATGGATTGTGTTACCTTGCTTGGGGGCAAGTTGAGGAAGTTTGACTTGATGTCTTTGTTCTTTTGTTCACCTATGGACCTCCACTTCAGCATCCTAGGTATTGATAATTGAACAACCGGCATACAGGCTATACCAGTGGCATTCTCATAAATCTCGTAGAACCACCACTATAACAACATGATAAAACCACACAATCTGTAGTAAATGAAACGGTTTTGCCCTTTCTCGTAATTATTCGCAGCACTCTTCTCCTTTCCATGACACTGGCCCTTTAAATGTTCCATTAATTGTGAATCGATAGACTTTCTTTTCCCACGGATAATCATCTGCTTCAGCACTGTCTAAAACATCAACGTATGAACGATCCACCAATAACGACAACTGAGAACCAATAAGGAGATTAACAAGCAGGTGAAGCGAAGCAATCTTCACAGCATCTTCATCAATTGTGAAGTTTCCTATGATAAATCTGTGGTGGATGACTTATCTGGTGAGTGAGTCAAGTCTAGAAAAATACTTATCATATGTGCCCCCATATACTGGTTCAATGCCGGACTTGTTGTAAGACCCTACACACTTTAACCCAGTGATGACGACAAACTCCTCTATCCCAAACCGCAAAATTTTACAGTTCATGTCAACCCACAACTCGTCATTCCTGCGCTGGAACACCTCCCTGCATAATATATTGTGTACTATTTACGGTTGCACTTTGAAATGTGTAAGCTCCACAAACTTGCCAAAGCAACTCTTCTTAAACAGTTCGTACTGCGTTGGAGTCAAAACCTGTTTGATATTTATGATAGTTGATTCGTTGTAAAGCTGTCAACCTTGCCCCCGAAGAATGGAACACCTCCTAGCAGTAGGTCCCACTCCTTTTAACAGAGGCACATTATCGTGCATTAGTTAACATACAAAAATAGAGAAACGGGAATGATAAAATAAACAAATCATAGATTACAATTGACGTATGTTATACCAAAATAAAAAATAATATTATATGTAAGATGTTATTGAAACAAACAATAAACACCAAAAATAAAAAAGCAATGGCTGTATACATGTTACTCAGTATACATGGATTGGTGAAAAAAATAATATTTTTGTAAATTAGAATTTACTCAACATGCATGGTATTTATATAATGAAAGAATGTAGTAATTATAAAATGAGTTTGAGTTGATTAAAAACATGTTGTTCCATTCATAAACACCTAGTAGACAGTGGAAAGTGAGGAAACGTGGTCGGGCAACATAAGGTGAGCACATTGATTAACAACAAAAGCAAAAACCGAAAAGAATGTTAAACAAATCGTATACTAACTCTGTAATATGAATTTTAATAAATGTTCGAAAATCCGTACTCATTGTTGTAAAACAAATAATAAAACAAGTGAAAAATAAAACAAAAATACAAACACACTATAAAACAAACAAAGTCAAAAAAAACTTGGAACTGTGAGGTTTATTTGTAGTTTCTGCCTTCCTTTTCTGCAAACGTAAAAGAATAGAATAGAAAATAGACCCTTTGGAAAAAATCTTAGCACCAGGTCAGCAAATCCACAAGATACTTTCGAACTGTTTATAAATTATGTATATTCCACATACACAACACATTGAAAAATCCAATGCCATGAAGATATTTACTTGCTCTTAAGTCAACAACATGATGCATCAAAACTTCGAACGCGAACGATACACATCAGCTAAAATAAAAATCTACCATAAGAGAATTATCATGAAATAGTTCAATGTATGACATATGTTGGTGGTTTTTTTTTTCTGACATGGGGTTGGGAGTTGAGACTATGAAAAATGTACATACTTAAATTGTAGAAACCCCAAAAATAGCTTAAGATTGAATTTTCAAATCAAACCTTGTGTTTGTGTTCGTCGGGTGTGTTCGAAATGTGTTTATGAGACTTTGCCCCCTTCCTGGGTCGTTCAGAATCATTCTCATTAAAACTCTTCCTTGATCTTTTTCGGTTCCCTTTGGACTTCGAAACAAGATTTTTTTTCCTCGGACTGCTCTTCTTCTTCTGGGAAAATAAACTTCCCCGACTTGTCTTCTTCGCAGCCAAAAAGTCGTGAGATTCGAAATTAGAGTCCGATTCCGACGCTAAAGCAACAGCTACGCTCTTCCCCCTCCCAAATAACATGGAAAATTTTCGATTCTTCAGTATCGGGTTCTTCTTAAGGCTTTTTTTTTTGGATCGATTCCTCGTCTCCTCAGTGGAAAAACTGGTTTCTTGCACAACATCCATCTTTTGTTTGATTTGTGTTTTCTGGCCATCTCGAATATAATGGAATTTTTAATTGACAAAAATTAGGATTTTCAGTGATTTTGGTTCCTGATATTGCGGAAAAGATTATGATTTCCGTAGAATTTTGCATTCTGAAGATTTGATTTCAAATGACTGCAGGAAACGGAAAATATTCATGGAAATTTCTATGCTTCTGCAAAAAGAAACGCTTCAGATTAGGATTTTCATTGGTTTTGGTTCGGTAGTTGCTTCTGAAAGGTAGAGGGGCGTTGTGAATTTGAAAGGATAGAACTTTTACCCAATTGATATTGGAATCTGAAAGGGATACTCTGAGATTGTGTGCAGCGGTGATTATGGATACGTTATGGAGTTGAACAGTTTACTTAAAATAAGAATAATATATTCTAAAAATATGAAATATTAATCATAACTAAGATAACGTAATATATAAATTAATCTAACCATACTCGTTAAAAAAGTAATGTAAAAAAGGAATATTAATTAACTTCGTGTAAAAGTGGAAAGAAAAATAGAAGGTGGTTATTTTATGGTATTTTCTATATTCTTAATGTATCCAGAACCGATAATGACTAATGGGCCTAATCTTAGTCATCTATAAGTAATCTTCTAGCTTTTGGACCATGGTTTCTTGTTCTTGCTGGCCCAATATGGCCTGGACAGAAATGGTCTTTTGATAAAACTGGTCTCGTTTCTTGAAACACAAGCTCTCTTTCTCTCTCCCGCTGCGATTTTTGGCTTTGACTGGTGGAAAGTAAGTATTTTAATTGCTTTTCGATTAATCCTCTACTCTTATTTAGTTTGTTAGACATTCAATCGGTGTTATTGAATTGAAATATGTTGCTTTTGAAAGGCAAAATTTACCAGAATTTATTCGCTCTCATTTACCCCCTTTTCTATTTCTTTTTTGTTTGCTTTTGTTGATGTATTTTGATTTGATGACAATGTGCTAACTTGATTATGAATTGTGCTTATCACTGCAAACTCGCTTATTGTTTGTAATTGATAATGTGAAGTGTTTGGGGATTTTCCTTTTAATTGGTATTGCGTTTTTGCGTTTTGAAGCTTATAATTAGCAGAGCTCTAAAAATTTTAGGGTGTCTCGTGTCGAATTTTTAGCTCTAAAATATGCAGGTGCTTGATCAAACGTGTGGTTCATTGTGGTCCAACTATTGCGAAAAATATTTGGTGTGAGCATAAGCAATTTGTAGAATTTAGTTGCAAGTGATTTCATATTTCATCTTTAGCTAGTCCAATTTTTGTTTTTTGTCTACATTTTATTATCAAAAAGATACAATGGTATTAGCACTACATTTTATCATCACAAAAAAGAAGAGAACGTCTGCAAAAACTAAAGTAAAAATCCAAATGGTTGGTTACGAGAATAATTACTAATATATTAATGCAAACATCAGTTATGCTGGGTTTATCAAACAACTGGTATCACCCATCATGGTTTCATTTTTATTTTATTTTTTAAAAATATTCCATCTCCTTATGGAATGAGCTTCTTATTAATTCTGTCAAAGATAGAAGGAATGTGCTCTTGGTGTTGATGAGGAATGCTCATTTTTATTTTATTTTTTATGAGGAATGTGCTTCTTCTGTCAAAGAAGCAATGCTTGAGGAATTCGTGCTTTCGCTGTTTGATGATGATATTGTTTTTTTTATTCTCGCCACAACTTATATCATCGGTTCTTATTTTAAAATAGGCAAAAATGTGTGTCAAACCGCCTAACGGAATTCCGTTAGGCAGGGCTCGAATTTTAGCTTTTCAGTTTTTCATTTTAGTTTTTAGGGTTCTTTTTTTTTTAATTTTCTTATTTAAATTAGTTTTTCTTAGGGTTTTCCTGTTTTTTAGGCTGCGTTTGGTTTGGGATATTCTTGGTTCCTAGAGTCCTGGTTTTGATTTGGAAGTTCAAAGGAATAGTAACATCCTCTTTGTTTAGAGTTTTAAAAAGAGGACTTTACTATAAAATGTCAAATCATGTCTGGTTAGTGGATGTTGTATTATTTTATTTATGGATAGAATATTCATTTATTTATGGCTAAATGTGTAATGATAAGTTTTATATTAAATAATTTGAATTGAATAGGTGAGGTTTAGGATAAGGATTTTCATTTTTTTTGCTTTTTTTGGAAATGAAAGTCCCAAACCAGGTCTCAAGAGTCAAAAAACAAACACAACCTTAGTTTTTTTTTTCTTCATTTTTCTAGGGTTCTTTTTTTTAGTTTATTTGTTAGTTTAGGTTTTTTAGGGGTTTTTTATTTCTTGTAAATTTTTATTTCTATTAATTTTAAATTTTAGGTTAGGGGACCTGCCTAACAGTTAGGCGGCGGTTTGACAGGATTGCGCCTCTTACAATTTAAATAATAAACATCGCTTTCCGATTTCGCAGATGTCTCGAAGATATGATAGCCGCACGACAATCTTCTCCCCCGAAGGCCGACTCTACCAGGTCGAGTACGCAATGGAAGCCATCGGCAACGCCGGCAGCGCCATCGGCATCTTAGCCTCCGACGGCATCGTCCTAGTCGGCGAGAAGAAAGTCATCTCCAAACTCCTCGAAACCTCATCGTCCGTCGAGAAAATGTACAAGATCGATGACCACGTGGCGTGCGCCGTGGCCGGGATCATGTCCGATGCCAACATTCTTGTCAACACGGCCCGGCTCCAGGCCCAGCGCTACGCGTTTGCCTACCAAGAGCCGATGCCGGTCGAGCAGCTCGTCCAGTCATTATCCGACACCAAACAGGGGTACACCCAGTTTGGTGGGCTCCGCCCATTCGGCGTCTCTTTCCTGTTTGCGGGATGGGACAAGAATTTCGGGTTTCAGCTTTACGTGAGCGACCCGAGTGGGAATTACAGTGGCTGGAAGGCTGGGGCGATTGGGGCGAATAATCAGGCTGCACAGTCTATACTGAAGCAGGATTATAAGGATGATATTAGTCGAGAAGAGGCGGTGCAGCTTGCGATAAAGGTGCTGAGCAAGACGATGGATAGTACGAGCCTGAATTCGGAGAAGCTTGAGCTGGCTGAGATATTTTTGGCGTCAGGGAAGGTGAAGTTCCAGATATGCCCTCCCAGTGAGCTCAATAAGCTGTTGGTGAAGTCTGGGTTGACCCAACCTTCTGCTGACGCTTAGCAGTTTTGATTTCGGAACTTTGATTAGGTTATCAGAAATGAGGAAAATCGAATTTCATTTTAAGTATGAAGGGTGATTTTTTTTTTGTAGTAAAAACTTTTGTTTCAACCGAATTGCATGTTTGCTATCATGTCTTGAGAATTGAGATAATTGGATTAGTCATCTACTCAAAACCCAGTTTTTATAGTTCAAAAGTTAATTTTTTCCCCATTGAAAATAAAATAAAATAAAATTGGCCCCGCCGGTATAAGGAGTTAGCAATTATGGTCATGTAAGTAGATATGCAATTGAGACGAACGAGCCTAAGGATTTTAGCTCGAGTTCGACCATTACTCGAAAGATTATTTATGTCCGTTCGTTTATTGTTCGAGCGAAAAGTGATGTTTGAATTCGTTAGTTTAATTGTTCGTGAAATTTGAATTTGTAAAGTAAAGTTTGAGTTCATTCGTTTATATGCGATTTGAATTTGTTTATGTTCGACTCAGTTAATCAACAAGCTTGCTTAAATTGTTCGATTTGTTGAAGCTCGTGTTGGGTTGTGGAGCCTGAATTACTGTACATCAAGTCCTCGTCCATGATGATCCAACTCGCCGGTGAGTTGGCGGGGGGTTGCAGGGGGCAACGCCCCTTGCTATCGGGGCCCCCGCGCCGAATTTTTTTGGGGGTATTTAGGGAGTTCGCGTAAAATTATAACTAGGGTTTTCTTGTTATAAATAGTCTGATTGTGTAATTGTAACCCTATCTCAAAATTATTATAGTACAAACTCCTGGCTTGGCAGCGCCCCCAGATGTAGTCGGAATCTCTCTCTGACGAACTGTGTAAACAATTTCTTGTGTCGTTTTTATTGTTTCTTTATTCATCATATTACTTCTAATTCTAACAACTGGTATCAAGAGCGAGGTTTGGCGAGAATATGATGGGTGACGGGAAATCGCCAATTGAAAAGTTTGACGGAACAGATTACGGGTTTTGGAAGATGCAGATCGAGGATCACCTGTATGGTAAAGAGCTATATCAACCTCTGTGTATGAAACCAGAGGCCATGAAAGAGGACGAATGAAATTGTTGGACAGAAAGGCGATGAGCGTGGTGAACTTGTCGCTGTCCAGAAACGTCGCTCTCCACACAACTAAGGCGAAAACTACGAAAGAGATGTTAGAAACGTTATCAGAGATGTACGAGAAGCCATCGGCAGCGAACAAGGTTCATCTAATGCGACGTGAGGGTACTGCGGTTGCCGACCATCTCAACGAGTTCAACATGATACAAGCCCAATTGAGCTCGGTTGATATTGATTTTGATGATGAGGTCCAACCCCTAATTTTGCTGTCCTCTTTACTAGAAAGTTGGAGCCAAAACGGTTACCGCTGTTAGTGCTTCATCGGGGAAGGAGAAGATAAAGTTTGACGAAGTTAGAGATCTGATTATTAGTGAAGAAATTCGCGGAAAAGAATAGGGCATAACTTCAGGGTCAGCTTTGAGTACAGAGAATAGGGAGCGATCACAATCAAAGGGTAAATTTAATCGAGGTAGATCAAAATCAAGGGGCAGAAGCAAGCCAAGAAAGGATAAGAGTTGATCAAGTGTTGTAACTGTGACGAGTTAGGTCACTACCAGAACCAGTGCAAAGCACCATTGAAGAAGAAGGACAACAAATCAGCTAACACAATAGAAGATATTGCAGACGCACTTATTTTGAGTGTGAGCAATCCATTAAAATCGTGGGTTTTGGATTCAGGTGCATCGTTTCATTCTTGAAGTAGTGCTGAGGTCATGGAACAGTATACGTCTGGAAATTTTGGGGAGGTTTACCTTGCTGATGATGAGCCGCTAAAAATTGTGGGAAAGGGAGATGTTCGGATCAATACTCCAAATGGTTTCGTATTGCAGCTACGCAATGTGAGACACATTCCTGGTTTGAGGAGAAATCTACTTTCAATAGGGCAGCTAGATGATGAAGGTTATGTGGTGACCTTTGGATGTAGTAACTGGAAGATAACCAAATGAGTCATGGTGATGGCTCAAGGAAAGAAGGAAAGCAAGTTGTATATGACAACTAGTACCAAAAATTGCATTGCTATTGCAGGAAAAAATATTGATGCGGATTTATGGCATTGTCGACTTGGCCACATGAGTGAGAAGAGGATGAAAGAACTGTGTTCGAAGGGTAAGCTACCCGGACTCAAGATAATTAATGTTGGTTTGTGCGAGGACTGTGTCTTCGGTAAACAGAAAAGAGTGAGTTTTTCGAAGGGTGGCAGAATCTTAAAGAAACAGAAGTTGGAGTTGGTACACAGTGACTTATGGGGACCAGCGCCAGTAACATCTCTTGGTGGTGCATCATACTACATGACTTTCATTGATGATTCTACAAGAAAGGTATGGGTTTACTTTCTGAAAAATAAATCTGATGCATTTGATACTTTTAGAAAGTGGAAAGCCCTTGTAGAAAATGAAACAGGTTTGAAAGTAAAGTGCTTAAGATCTGACAATGGCGGAGAGTACGAGCTTAGAGAATTCAAAGAGTATTGTGCTACTAATGGAATTCGCATGGAAAAGACCCTGAGAGGAACCCCTCAGCAGAACGGAGTGGCAGAGCGAATGAACAGAACTCTGAATGAGCGTGCCAGATGTATGCGGTTGAAGTCAGGTTTACCAAAGATGTTTTGGGCAGATGCAGTTAACACAGCTGCATTCCTGGTTAATAGAGGACCATCAGCTCCTTTGGAGAATGGCATACCGGAGGAGGCTTGGAGTGGTAAGGAGGTAAACCTAACTTATTTGCGAATATTTGGTTGTGTTGCTTATGTTCATATAGATGCTGCAGCAAGAAGTAAGTTGGATGCTAAATCTATTAAATGTACATTTATTGGATATGGCGGTGATGAATTCGGTTACAGATTTCGGGATGAACAGAATCGAAAAATAATTCGCAATCGAGATGTCATATTTAATGAACAGATTTTGTACAAGGATAGAATGGGTGCACCAGATGCTGAAAGTGCAGGTACTCAGGTTGTAGAGTTAGATATTTCTAACTCAGGTGGGAGCAAAGCAGTTCAGAATGACCAGGAGGTTGTTGAGGCTGAGCTGAGAACACCACCAGTTCCGTTGAGAAGGTCTACAAGAGTGCGAGGATCACCAGATAAGTTCACACCATCAAATTACTACTTGTTGCTGACTGACGGTGGTGAACCTCAATGTTACGCAGAGGCTGCACATGGTAAGACCAGAAGCAAATGGAGTCTTGCCATAGATCAAGAGATGGACTCCTTGATGTCCAATAACACTTGAGATCTTGTTGAGCTCCCAAAAGGAAAAAAGGCGCTGCATAATAAGTGGGTCTACAGAATTAAAGACGAGGCTGATGGGAGCAAGCGTTACAAGGCAAGGCTAGTTGTGAAGGGATTTCAGCAAAAATGCGGTATTGATTATACAGATATTTTTACTCCTGTTGTAAAACTAACCACTATTCGAATAGTTTTGAGTATGGTTGTTACAGAGAACTTACTGTTAGAGCAGATGGATGTAAAAATAGCTTTTCTCCATGGTGATTTGGAGAAAGACATATATATAAACAAACCAGAGGGATACTTGTCGAGAGGTAATGGCGATCTAGTGTGTAAACTGAAAAAGAGCTTGTATGGTTTGAAACAGGCTCCGAGGCAGTTGTACAAGAAGTTTGATAAGTTCATGCTTGATATTGACTTCGTCAGATGCAATGCTGACCATTGTTGCTACTTCAAGAAGTTTGATGATAGTTATATCATATTATTGATATATGTTGATGACATGTTTATAGCAGGTTCTTGTGCTCGAGAAGTGGATAGATTGAAGAAGCAATTGTCAGAACGGTTTGCTATGAAAGACCTTGGAGACGCCAAATAGATTTTGGGTATGCGGATTACTCGAGACTTGGTGGGAGGAAAATTGTACCTTTCTCAGGTAGAGTACATCGAGAAGGTGTTGAAAAGATTCAATATGGAGAATGCCAAGCCAGTGAGTATCCCGCTAGGTAGTCATTTCAAACTATCTAGCAAAGAATCTCCTAGCAGTGATGAAGAGCGTGCCTATATGCAGAGGGTTCCCAACGCTTTAGCAATTGGTAGCATCATGTATGTGATGGTGTGCACGAGACCAGACATTGCTCATGCGGTGGGAGTAGTTAGTCGTTTTATGAGCGATCCGGGTAGACAACATTGAGAAGTAGTGAAGTGGATCCTTAGGTACTTGAGAGGTACCAAAGAGAGAGCCCTATGTTTTGAGGGCAAAGGCGTTGAGATTACAGGATACACTGATGCAGACTTAGCATCGAGTGACCTTGACAGATGGAGAAGTACTACCGGGTACGTATTTACTTTGGGTGATACAGCGATATCTTGGGCTTCTAAGTTGCAGAAGGTTGTGGCTCTATCTACCGCAGAAGCAGAGTATGTAGCAATGACAGAGTCTAGTAAAGAGATGGTATGGCTGCAAAATCTCTTGGGTGAGTTGGGGAAAGAGCAGAAAAATGGTATCCTGTACAGTGATAGTCAGAGTGCTATTTTCTTGGTTAAAAATCCAGCATTTCATTCAAAAACAAAGCACATTGAGTTGAAGTATCACTACATAAGCTATCTCATAGAGGAGAAGATCTTGCAGCTTGTGAAGATCCGTGGAATTGACAATCCTGCCGATATGTTGACTAAGGTTGTGACCTTAGAGAAGTTGAAAGTATGCATGGCTTCAACTGGACTTGAAACTTGAGAGGAAGGCTTGGCGCTGCTGAAGTTATGAGTTACGTTGAGAAGATGTAGAGATGGTTACATTTGAAATCAGTCTTCAGGTGGGAGATTGTTGGGTTGTGGAGCCTGAAGTACGTTGGGGGTATTTTAGGGAGTTCGCGTAAAATTATAACTAGGGTTTTCTTGTTATAAATAGTCTGACTGTGTAATTGTAACCCTATCTAAAAACTATTACAGTACAAACTCCTGGCTTGGCAGCGCCCCCAGACGTAGTCAGAATCTCTCTCTGACGAACTGGGTAAACAATTTCTTGTGTCGTTTTTATTGCTTCTCTATTCATCATATTACTTCTAATCCTAACAGTTCGAATGTTAAGACTTTTGAAGGAGAACAAGGGGTCGCTTGGTATGGGGCCACAATGGTGATTAATGGGAATAAGAGAAAATCTATTCATATTCCTTATGCTTTTTGTAGAGTAATGAAAATAAAGGTAAGTTAATCATTAATCTCAATTGATTAACCACCCCCCTCCATTCATTACTAACATAGCTTCTCAATCATCACATCTCACTATTCTCACATATTCTTGTTTATTCGTTATTTCTAGTTGACCCTTCTCTCTCGTCTGTCACAATATCTGTTTTAGAGCTATAATTTTCTCCTGATTTGCAAGTTACCATCATTCCATCTGTTCAGGTAAAGTATTTTCTTTTCAGTTTTTCCTTAAATTTAGTTTGAGAAAAAAATATACTATTGAACCCTAAAAATTATCCTATGAATTAGTCACTTTTTTGTTTTCTTTTGTTTGTTGTCGTCAACGTCATACAATATTTAAGTTGAAATTCTCTTGTTTGGATTTTATTAGTTGAATTGATGTGTTAATTGATAAGATTCTCGTGTGCTAAATGAATAGATAAGTAATTGAATTCCAATTGATCTGTGCAAACTGTCAGTAAAAAAATAAATAAATAAGAAAATAAGATTCTCATCAAGCAAGCTCTAGTTTGTCTACATTAGCTCAATACTATCTTTTGTCTTATAATATAAATAAATCTTTCATTTTTTCTTTATAGATTGTGTATATGTTTATCATTTTTTTTAAATCTTGTATGAATGGCAAATAGAGTACACCGAAGTAGAAAAAATAAAATAGATGAATGGCAAATATTAAATAACGAACAACAAATATTTTGAACTAACTCATTCGTAAAATATGCATACAAGATTTAAAGAAAAGGATATTTGCATGTATGAATGGTTTGATTATGTGGTGTAGTTAAAACATGGAACAATATCCTTTCAATTGTTGAAGACTTATATTAATGTGTACCTCGTGGAATATGTACATAATGCTCATAGTTTGTATGATTCTCATACTTTATCAAATAGCAATATTTGCGTAAAATCAAAGTAAGATTCGACAAAGTAAGGAAAACAAAAACGAGTTGATCGAATGAAATGGATACACCCTTACAAAAGAGAGCGATGAAATTTTTATTATTGAAATTCAAATGGATAAGAGAACATTTGCATGATTATGTGAAATGGCAATAGATATTTGGAGGTTTTAAAGCAACTAAAAATTCATCTCTTGATAAAATTATGCCCTTATTTCCCTACGTCTTGGCACACCATGAGAAAAGTAGAACTATCGGTCAGCTCAATCTTTGTCTCTGAGCGATTTTACAATTACATGACATATTGCTTTAGAAACATGAGCTTATATATACTTGAAGACGGTCAAGAAGATAGATGGAAACCATTTAAGGTACTGCTGCACTTTCTTTGATCATTGTTTAGTTTTATTCACTTTATCAAGTATTTATTTTCTTTTATGTTGTGACATTAGTTGAAACTTGTAGCGGGATATACAATAATACATTTAACGCCACTAATTTTAAAACACATGATATTCCATTTAGAAGAGGGAAGAATAAACATTTGTGATCTGAGGAGGAAAGTTGGGTATTGGGAAGATGTTTGCAGGATATGAGGATTGATCCTCTTTAGAATACTGATGGGGATTTCAAGAATAACAATATGAATGAGATAAGAAAAGTTATGTGCAAAAGATGTCCAATTTCAAAAAAGATGTGATGGGGATTTCAAGAATAACAATATGAATGAGATAAGAAAAGTTATGTGCAAAAGATGTCCAATTTCACAAAAGAGGTGAATCACGTTGATTCAAGAACTCTTGAAGGCTAAATTCCATGCTATATTAAAAATTTATAAGTAAAGTGGTTGTACTTTAAATAATGTAGACAAGAAGATACAGTTTGAACGTACATGATACGACGATTGGGTTAAGATAGGTTGTATGCCAATTAATCTTTTTTCTTCATATTGTATCTTATATGCTATTTTTATTTTTTTTCTTCATCAACTTTGTACCTTATATGCTATTTTATTTTATTTTTCTTCATGAACCTTATATTTCAAATGCTATGTTTATTTTTTTTTCTTTATAAACTCCGTATATTGTAAGCTATGCTTTTTTTTCCCCCTTATTGCGGTGACATTTCTAATAGATTTACAAAGATACGAATAATGTATCATTCCAATATTTGACGGGCTTGGAGATTATATGGCAAGGATAGAGCAATGGGGCTTATTGCAAAAGATCCTATAGCTGCTGTAGAAAAAAAAAATCAATGTTGACAACGATCTTCCTATTACAAATGATAGTGCAATGATAATGAAGGTAATTCAACATCTCACAAACCACAATCTTCTTCTTGTTCCAAGAAAAAAAAATAATAATCATCTAGCAAAGTCAAAAAGTCTTCTTAAAAAAAACTAAAAAGGGTACACATGCACAAAATGGCGAATTAGGGTTTCAAATCACTCAGAACGAGTTGAGGGATTTATCAACAATGTCAGTTCTCACTTTGAGGCGATGTCAGCTTAGGTGCAAGGTAAATCATAAAAAAAATGCCATAAGTTCTTGAGGAATTGGGTAAGCATATGTTCAGTAGTAAAGATAAATTTAAGGCGGCCTGAGCAATTTGTGAAGACGTTGTGAAAGTTGACTTATTAATTAGTTTGGACCCCTCGCAAGTACATGATCATGTTCTCAATTTCTTGTAATTCGAATTCTTGGTTGACCTTGAAAATATGCAAACCACCTGACTTCTTGACTAAAGACCAGGTAGCAATTTAGAGTTCTGTAATTGGTTTTGAAAATATATGTAAACTATTGCACTCTTGTTCTAAGAGCAGGTTTAAATTCTAGTTTAATTATTGTATTTTTGTTTGACATTTGGATGTATTGTATATTTATGCGAGTTATGGAAGTTTTATGTTTGTCAAGTAGATGTATATTTATTTGACATCCGAATGTATATAGATACTAGTAAAATACATGTGCGTTGCACGTAATGACATAATTATTTAGTTTAATTATTATATAATATATCATTAGTATAAAAATTAGAAAAATTTGCAATATTAATTTTGTCAAAGATAAAAAGTTGTAAGGGAAAAAATATAAATTTATTTCATTAAATATTTAAATAAGCAAATATTGAATTTATTACCCATTGAAGAAAATCATAAATGAAAGGAAATAAATAGCATGTTCTAATTTCTAATTTTAATTGTAAAGCACATTAATCCTTTTCTTGTTAGATCTTGATGGTAGGATAAGTCTTCTTGTTATTTGATTTCAATGGTCTCTTGCCACACTTCTTTAAAAGACTGCTCATTGTCTCCTCGCCATCGCTAGAGATCACATTGATGTCACCTTCATTGGCCTTGTTGTTATTTAATTTCGATGATTTTCTCGTACTCTTTTTTGTAAGACTGCTAACGGAGTTCTTGTTTGAAACCTGTTTCCTTTCTATTTTGAAGTTTTGACATGTTTCGTACCAATATCGTTTGATTTTACTAATATATTTAAGGTTTCTTTTTTAATCTCATCTTTTAGATCAAATTGTATCGTCTCAATTCCATCAGCAATTTCACTCAAATCTCCTTTCCATGGACCCTTCTTTTTTTGAGAGCAATCAGAAATCGAAACTCAGTCGACCCTTGTAAGCTCAATCCCCTGTAGTATTTGGACTCATGTTCTCCCTAAATACGATAACATAGTAAAATTAAAATATTATACATAAGTTTAATTAAATTAATTGTATATTTGATCCTTCATCACATAAATGAATTGACTTATCATAAGAGTTAGAACCTCATTATTTGGAGAATTTATAGTTATAAATTGTATATATTATTATTTTTCCTTATTTTTTGCTGGGTAATTATAAAGAAAAAAATAAAAAACCAGATAAATGGATGAATTAATAAATAATGTCCTTTTTAGGAATTTACCCCCTTGATTGATGCAGTGTATTCATTGATAGGATACCCTACATATACCGTCGCAGCATCTTCGAATAATGTTATAGATGCACTATCATTTTCTTGTACAACATTTAAGACTAATCTATACCCGGAGTTAAGTAAATACATTTTTAATACAGTGATGTAGGTATAAATCAATATAGATTTAAAAGTCTGAGCTATTACCTTGGTGTCGTTTCCACATTTTCTAGATTGCACTTTTGACATGATGTGTTGCCATCGTTCTTGCAAATTGACGCAGCACATTTTTTACATGAATCGTACCACAAGTATACTTTATTAAAATCTTCTCAACAAATCCTTTGAAACAGTAATATGAATCATGTAAGATAAGAAAATATTTAAGATTACAAAATAGGGTAACCTACAAATTACTAAATAAGATACTTTTGATGAAAAGTACCCCAGATAGCTTATCTCGATCATGTCTAATTTGTTGTAGTGTCAATTCTTTTACATCTTTCATCCTTTACTTCATTGTTAATTCCAGTATTTTGATAGGATCGTAATTAGCATATGACCTGCATAATAAAATATAAAAAATACCGAAAAATGTATAAATTTTTTAGATTTTATTGATATATAGCATAACTTCTTAATTTATAGGATACCATCATTGCATATGAATGCTTTCTTCATAGTTTGGTTGTATTCGAAGAATCGAATCCATAGTAGTATAAAATTGCAATTCACCTAATTATTAGAAGTTTAAAAAATACAATGTGAGAGAAATATATACTATGTATAACACTGGTAAAGATTATAATTAAGGCTTATTAATTACTCAAATCATTTAAGTGTACATATATATACATCTCCGGAACTAATTTTGTGTAGGAACATATCACCCAACATTAAAGATATTGTTACCATTGTATGTTCTTGCGTTGATATTTGTAATTGCAATAACTGGTTTTTGATGATCAATATGGTACAAAGTCGATCCTTCGTTTTGAGCTATGTCTTCCAAGAAAGAGACTACATGGTTTGATACCTGCATAACTAGGAGAAACTACTGAGTAACAAACTATATAGTAAATAAGGTTACATCTAATTATATTTACTTTCTCAAAACGGATTGCATATGAGATGAACTTTCAACTAGTAATATATTTTTGAAAAAGGAGTACTTATTATGAATTTTCTTATATTTACATTGGATTTAAGAAAGTCAATCTCAATTATTTTAAGCTAATAACTCTGTAGTACGTGAAGAAATAATTCCACCTAAAGTATTACATTAAATATACTAAATACATAAAATATTCAACGTGAAGTTAGAAATTAAAAGCTCAAAATATGCACAAATAAGCTATCTTAATATCTTGAAGATTTTTCCATGTAATAGAAATTTAATTTGAAATAAAGCGAATATGCGATATTAATGAAATTATTGTTAAAACTCATACAACAGTGAATAAAACATGATAAGAAAAAACTATTACTCTTCGTTCATGACTATTATTTCCCTGAGTGGTTTTGATACCCCTTTTCCGCTTGTGACATTCTTTGACCTTTATCACAATCCCAAGCATATCTGCCAAAAATATAATTTTTTATTTTATATATGAAATAAAATTACTAATTAAAATGCGAGATTATAAAAGAAATCGCACGTACCGAAGGGTTTATGGCTTTGAACTTCAGAAAATTGAAGGAAATATTGTCTTATATGACTTCATTGGCATTCTTCACAATGTTGTATTTTCTAAGAATTATTTCCTTTTGAGGATGCACACTTGGATAGTTTGGGTTAACCTTTCTGACATCCGCATTAGAGATTGTATATGTCTTGTTGACTTCGAACTTTCCATCGAAGTACTTTATATCGTCATTAAACATAGTTACTCCAATTTGGACCCCCTGCGTGAATTATTAATTTTCAAATTTTGTTTGAAACCATCATAGTTACATAAAAGTATAGTATATACTTACTTCATCATCGATCATTTTCATCTTTCGAATTCTAGTAGAAGAATTTTGTCCTCAACATATTTCCGAACCAATTTGTAAAGTTCTCAATCGTACCGTGAATGATTTTTGGTTAATCTCTAAAAGTTTTATCGAAACTTCTGAACAATCCAACATGATGGTATGAATTCTCGCATAGCTCCAATTAATAGAAAACCAATCATATATACCATTATAATTTTGATTAAAAAAAACAGATATTCTAGATATATATAATAGATATTTTAATTACATGTTTTTATATCTATTCACATGGTATATATCTTGTAATCAATTTTAATTATTTCTTAATATTAAGAAAAACAATTCGCTATTTGAATTATTTATCCATAATTCATGCTCATAGGTATTATACTTTTGTAGCATGCCTGTTAAACAATGGAGGTAGTAAGAATTTTCTTCTGACACTTTTTGGCAGTCAGGTTTTACATCTTTCTCATCACTTTACAAATTTAATTTGTTTATTATTACGATTTTTTTTGGCCTGTTGTTGATCATTATTGTATTATTAGTATATTTTAGTGATGAAATTGTTTATGCATTTTTTATTCTTCTTTTTTCAATAACAAAAGTTCAATATGTTTAAAATAACAATCATCATTCGATCGAAAATACCAAAATCCCTTTAAATGCACTTAAAGATTACAACCGACCCACGACGACAGCCAAAAAACTAAAAAAGGAAATTATAGTTGGAGATATTGGTTTATAATAAAATGACACCCAACTTGCTATAGAAATACCAAAGTTCCATCAATGGATATGTACAGAAAGAAAATCAATTCCTAACAATCTTGCACTAATTTCTTGTGAATAGTTTGATTCCCTTAAAAGAAAATGAATAAATAAATGTTAGACATTATACATAAGATGACGATATAATTAATATATGAAGATTACTTATACCTGAATTTAAAGCTTATTTGTACGCCACATTTGTGGTTCTCCCACTTCCTCTAGCATCTATAATGTTTGGTTTAGTAAAGACTTTTGTTGTAGATATAGAAGTTCCTCGAGAGAGCGCAACGTATAATTGACCTTGAGAAAATACCGGCTCAGGCAAATAGACACCAATATTTGGGATTGTTTGTCCTTGAGGTTTATTGATAGTCATCGCGAAACAAAGTTTAACTGGGAATTGTTTGCGTCTGAATTGAGACGGGTCACCCTCATTTTCGATATCACTACTAATATATAAAATTATACTTAAATAGAAGGTGTGAATCTTAATTCTAGTTTATTGCGAAAAAAATAAACCAAAAAAAAAAAGAGGTCATTATTAATTATGGTCTCTTAGATGAATTTTAATTTTCATTAGATTAATTATTTTATTTAATTTTCTTATACAGATTTGATACACTACTAAAATATAGGAATTATTATGGTCTCTTGGATGAATTTCAATTTTCATTAGATTAATTATTTAATTTAATTTTCTTATACAGATTTGATACACTACTAATATATAGGAATTATACCTTTTTACGGAATGAAATTATTGCTAATATCAAGCGGCCAATTAGATGAATTACGATTAAAAAAAGTCCTTAATTATGGTCTCTTAGATGAATTTCAATTTTCATTAAATTAATTTTTTTATTTAATTTTCTTATACAGATTTGATACATTATTAATATATAGGAATAAATTCCTTTTATTAGAATATATATATAATTACGGTTTAAATTAAACTCCTTTTATTAGAATATATCTAATCTATTGTCTTACTTACTAATGTAATTTTGTTGCGTTTTCGATAGAATATTGTCACGTATTGCAAATCATATACTACTAAGGTCTCTGGAATTATGTCGTAAGAAAAAAAAAATTAATAGTAACAAAAAATGTTCTAAAAATTAATTAACGTTGAGTTGGTAAGTGGATTTCGAGTGTGTATATATATATAAAACATTAATGGATTTGAGATATTGCAAAATAATATAAGTTCTGTTTATAATAAATTATTTAGTTCAGTACTTAGCAACAATAGAGTTCTCATTGTGTCCAAACTCCTTTTACCACAAAACACGTGACAAATCCGAATATAAAAATATAGTGTTTTTTTCAATTTTAGTATTTTGTATGAATTTCAATTTAATTAGATAATTGCTTAAACTCCTTTTATAGAATATATATAATTACTATTTTACCATTAAAAATATATAAATATAGGATTATTTTTCGCGACTCAAATTTTTACAAAAATATTCATCCTTTTAGAATAGTATATAGAGATAGATAGATAGATAGATTTTGCTTGTATTTATCGAATTTATCTATTAATTCAATGTATTTTTTTTGGCTAATTTAAAGTTAATAATTAAATATTTGAAAAATAGATAAATTTATAATCATATTAATGTGATGATTTAAAGGGACATATAAAAATTGAGCTGATTACCATTGCTAAGAATCATAAATTGGATCTTGTATCATTTATCACAATAATACCTATTACATAATTTGAACCCGGTGGTAACAATTGTTATAAATTGGATTAATTCTAATATAATGGTACAACGTAAATTCGTGTTAACGAATTGTGTAAGCTTAATCTACGTGTCGTGTAGATAATTAGAGCTTTTTGAAATTCTCAAATTCATTTATTAGTGAGTGAGAAATGTTGTTTGGAAGTTGAATGGGTGCTTTTATGCTTTAATGTTTATCCCACATTGAATGTTAGTCAATGTGGAAAAGAGTTTAAAAATGATTACATTTCTTTAATGTACATCAAGTGGGACAGGGAGTGTTGTGGGCTTTGTGTAAACGAAGCTCACGCGGGCTCTTGGACTTGGGTTCGCCAGTCCGCCTTCGGCGAAGCCGAAGGCGGATCCGAGCCCGAGCTCGGACCTGGACCTCGGACCTCGGCAATTGATCCGGTTGAGGTGGTCCGTGTTCTGGCTCAACCCTGGTTTCTTTTTTGAACCTACACGCACCTGAGAAGCTAAGAACGGCTACCTGACCATTCAGACGTTTCCAAAACGTACGAATTCAAACTTGCAATGCATCTGAACGCTAAATCTGTCCAGGTTCTTGCTGCCAGATGACTGCCTATTTGAATGACTTAATGACGCCTTTAAGGACGCCATTAAGAGGCTATAACCTCCCGCTGGCAACCCTATAAAAGGGTGAGGCTCCTGCATTTGCATGTTTACACTTCCATACACCTAAACTCAACATCCGAAACTTAAGAACACTCTGCATAACTTACGGTCCTCGGTCTTGGGTAATTGGTCCGATTGAGGTGGTCCATGTGGTGTTCGGGTTCTGGCTCAACCCTGGTTTCTTTTTTGAACCTACAGGCACCTGAGAAGCTGAGAACGGCTACCTGACCATTCAGACGTTTCCAAAACGTACGAATTCAAACTTGCAATGCATCTGAACGCTAAACCTGTCCAGGTTCTTGCTGTCAGATGACTGCCTGTTTGAATGACTTAATGACGCCTTTAAGGACGTCATTAAGAGGGCTGTAACCTCCCGCTGGCAACCCTATAAAAGGTTGAGGCTCCTGCATTTGCATGTTTACACTTCCATACACCTGAACTCAACATCCGAGGCTTAAGAACACTCTACATAACTTAAGAACACTCTGCATAATTTTCTGCATATCATTACATAACTCAGTCCAAGTTCTGTCCAGTTCGCCGGAGCTTTGGTTTTTAACGGTGCGGTTAAACCAAAGACGTAGTCGTTTCATCTTTGGGAACGATTTGCCAAAACCGAAGAAGCACTACCGGGGCAAATTCATTTTGCGGAGAGAGTGTCTAACTCGACTCGGCTGTTTTTCATTTTCTGTTCCTTTTCTTTTTTTCCAGTTTAGTGATTATTTTACTTTTCCTGTTTGTGCTCGTTTCTTTGTAAACGTAGTTTAGTTTCCAACAATCGCAAAATGAATTTTTGTTATTTGTAATTTTAATTTCTGTAAGTTGTAATCACTACTGGGAGATGTCAACCTCCAGCACTCCGAAAACCTCGACTATTCCGGCCATCACTTCCACCATTTCGGCGACGAACACTGCCCCCGCAGTCATGAACACCACGATAATTGGCATGTCTACGCCAATCTTGAACACTACTCAGGCTGAGATCATTCTCAACCCAGGAACACTCAATTTCTTACTCGAGACGCTGACGAAGCGCATGACCCAGTCGAACCCATCCACAGCTTCGACTGCTGGAACGATCCCTTTTGGGATAGGGACTTCGGTCCAAACTATGTCAGCTTCGGCTGTGACCCATCCCATTGGGATGACGGGAACTTCGGTTCCGAGTTTGTTTGCAACTGCTCCCCAAATAGATTCAACTGTTTTGAATACCCATTCAACGGGTTCGATGGGGACTTTTGTACCAACGATGAACGCGCCGGTGCACTCCTCTCGGATCATGCCCGCGACGGAGAAGCCTCCAAAATTCAATGGGGAAGGCTTCAAGAGGTGGCAACAAAAGATGCTTTTCTACCTCACAATGCTTGGATTCGCTAACTTCGTGAAGGAAGACGAACCACCTATTCCGGACAAGGATGAGACCAGTTTCCATGTTCACGCTGCCTATGATAATTGGCACAATGGGGACTATCTGTGTAAATGTTTTCTATTAAGTAGCCTAGAAGATAGCCTGTGTAATGTGTACTCGGATGTAAAGACCTCCAAGAAAATTTGGGAGGCACTTGAGAAGAAATACAGTTCCGATGAGGCTGGAACTAGGAAATTTGTAGTCACGAACTTCATGGACTACAAGATGGTTGACTCTCGCCCGGTTATGGAACAAGTTTAAAAGTTTCAAATACTGGTGAATGATGTCCACGCCGAGGGGATGATTCTTCCGGATGCTTTCACGGACGCTGCCATGATTGATAAGCTTCCACCAAACTGGAAAGACTTCAAGACGTACCTCAAACATAAACGAAAGGCGATGTCTCTTGAAGATGTTATTCGGAAGGTACGAATTGAGTCGGAAGTTCGAGTTCAATACAAGAATTCAAAAAGTTAGATGAACCTCGAGTGAACTTGCTTGAACGAGGAGACAACTCGAAGAAGAGGCCGCGTCCCGGCAACTCGAAGCCTAAAGCTCCTTCTTCTAAGAAGTTCGAAGGCAATTGTTACAATTGCGGTTATCCTGGACACATGTCTAAGAACTGTCGCAAGCCTAAGCAGAAGAAGGCCAAGCCGAGTGCCCAACTAGCTGAGAGGGAGCTGACTAGTGATGACCTCGTTGCGGTTATCACTGAAGAAGCTAACATGATCGAGAACCGTGGTCAATGGTTCATCGGCACTGCTGCAACCGCCCATGTGTATGCTGATCGGAGCTTGTTCTCCAAATACCTTCCTTGTGAGGGAAGGAAGTTGAACATGGGAAATCAAGCTTCTTCGGAAGTTGCTGGTACTGGTACGGTTGTCCTAAAAATGACCTCCGGCAAGGAGATCACTCTGAATGAGGTGCTGCACGTTCCGGACATCCGGAAGAACTTAGTCTCTGATTCAATACTAGTTAGTCGTGGCTTTAGACTTGTATTTGAGGCTAATAAGTTTGTATTGTCTAAGTTTGGGACACCACTAGGTAAGGGTTACCTTACAGATGGTTTGTTCAAACTAAGTGTAATGGCTATACGCCCAAAACAAGTCATTAATAAAATTACTTCTGATTCCTCTTACTTGACTGAGTGCTCTAGCTTATGGCATTGTAGGTTAGGCCACGTTAATCTAAATGCAATAAAACGTTTATCAAATCTCAATTTACTTAAGGTAAATGAATTTGTTAATAAAAGTAAGTGTGAAGTTTGTGTAGAAGCAAAAATGACTAAGTTGCCGTTCAAATCGGTAGAAAGGAGCACGACACCTTTACAATTAATTCACACGGATGTATGTGATTTAAAGTTTGTGCAAACTAGAGGTGGTAAAAAGTATTTTATTACTTTTATTGACGATTGCACAAGATACTGTTACCTTTATCTTTTGAGAGGTAAAGACGAGGCTAATGAAGCTTTCAAGAACTTCAAAAATGAAGTCGAAAATCAACTTAACTGCAAAATCAAATCTATCCGGAGTGATAGAGGAGGGGAATACGTAGCTCCGTTTGAGGAGTTGTGCAACGAAAGTGGCATAATTCATCAAACTACAGCTCCGTACTCACCTCAATCAAACGGAGTTGCAGAACGCAAGAATCGTACTTTGAAAGAGATGATGAATGCGTTGTTGATTAGTTATGGGTTACCTCAGAACATGTGGGGGGAAGCTGTTTTAACAGCTAACTATATCCTCAATAAGATTCCACTTAAAGGAAGGGACGAAACTCCCTATGAGTTTTGGAAAGGAAGGAAACCTTCTTACAAATACCTCAAAGTGTGGGGGTGTTTAGTAAAGGTAGAAGTGCCTCTGCCGAAACAAGTGACAATCGGACCTAAAACGGTTGATTGTATTTTTATTGGTTATGCACTGGATAGTAGCGCCTATCGATTTATAATCCATAGGTCAGATGTTCCGAACATGAATGTCGGAACTACCATCGAGTCAAGGAATGCGATATTCTTTGAAGATATCTATCCTTGTAAGGATAAAGTTGCATCCAGTTCCAACACTGGTAATGTTGAAGGAACTACAAGTCAAGAAATTGTGGGGGTTGAACCTAAGTCTCGTAAACGACCTGGTTCAGAACTTGAAGCTCCAACTCCCAGGAGGAGTACTCGAGCTAAAGTTGCGAAGGACTTCGGTCCCGATTATGTGGTTTTCATGTTGGATGAAGAACCAAACTCTTTGAAAGAATCATTCTCTCGGACTGATAGTTCATTTTGGAAGGAAGCTGTACAGAGCGAGATCGATTCGATCATGCAGAACCATACGTGGATTCTGACTGATTTACCTGAAGGTTGTAAACCTTTAGGAAGTAAATGGATTCTGAAATGAAAGTTCAGAGCTGATGGATCAATCGATAAGTATAAAGCTCGTTTGGTTGTGAAAGGTTTTCTCCAGAAGGAGGGATATGATTTCTTTGATACATACTCTCTTGTGACGAGAATTACCTCTATCCGGGTGCTTCTAGCGATTGCTGCTTTGCACAATCTTGAGATTCACCAAATGGATGTAAAAACTGCCTTTTTAAATGGCGATTTAGAAGAGGAAATTTACATGGAACAACCCGAAAGTTTTGTTAAACCTGGACAAGAAAGAAAGATGTGCAAACTGGTTAAGTCATTATATGGCTTGAAACAAGCACCTTTACAATGGCACGTGAAATTTGATGAAGTGATGATGTCAAATGGCTTCAAGATAAACGAGTGCGACAAGTGTGTATACATTAAGAATACTAATGACAGATTTGTTATAGTATGTCTTTATGTAGATGATATGTTAATCATGGGTAGCAACCTACAAGTGATTAACGAGACGAAACTCATGCTTAAAAGAAATTTTGACATGAAGGATCTGGGAGTTGCTGACACTATTCTTGGCATAAGAATCATAAGAACTCTAGATGGAATTGTCTTATCACAATCTCATTACATTGAGAAAGTGATCAAGAAATTCAATGCTCACGATAGTCTTCCAGCTAAGACACCTATGGAACTCGACGTTCACTTAAGTAAGAACAGAGGTGACCCTGTTGCTCAGAAGGACTATGTTAGGATCATTGGATGTCTGATGTACATCTCTAACTGTACAAGTCCTAATCTAGCTTGCTCGGTAAACAAACTGAGTCGATATACAAGCAATCCAAGTAGAGAACACTGGAAAGCGCTTATGAGAGTTTTGAGATACTTAAATTATACTCTGAACTTTGGGCTACACTATGGTAGACATCCCAGGGTACTTGAAGGTTTCTGTGATGCAAACTGGATATCCGACTCTAAGGACTCTTTGTCTACAAGTGAATATGTGTTTGTAATAGGGGGAGGAGCTATTTCTTGGAGATCCACTAAACATACATGTATAGCCCGATCCACCATGGAATCTGAGTTCATCGCTTTGGACAAAGCGGGTGAAGAAGCAGAATGGCTTCGTAACTTTTTAGAAGATATTCCATGTTGGGAGAAACCCGTGCCGCCGGTTATGCTTCACTGCGACAGTCAAGCTGCAATTGGAAGGGCAAGAAGTGGTTTGTATAACGGTAAGTCTCGACATATTCGTCGGAAACATAATACCGTGAGACATCTGTTATCGAGTGGGATTATCTCAGTTGACTACGTAAGGTCAATAGATAATCTAGCAGATCCATTCACAAAGAATATAGATTGTAGTGGAAACCCAACCATGATGAGTTGAGATCCCACAAACTTGGTTCAATGGGAAAACTAAACTATGAAAGTCTGGGTAAGTAAAACTCTACGAACCTATTCCTTAACGACAAAAGTAGAGTTTCTAATTTGTCACGTGGTGAGGATAAATCTCTAATTTTTAATTATTCTTGTGCAGGTCTTTGACTTGAGTATGACAGAATGCTGATTTGAAAAATCACCTATGTAAGCGAGAAGTGAGGGCCGCTTCTACTGAAACTTATGAATCCAAAGAAGATGTCCATGGCCAGAAACGGACACAAACGTGAGAACGGAAGAATTTTGAGACCTTAGTGGGTTGGTACTATTGTCTAGTATACACAAATGGGAATAGTTCAAGAATTATGTTTACTAATCCGCCGGGGTTCTCGGTAGTATTAACTAAGGAGGGTTCAAGGCCACAAGCCACCTATCCCTATTCTCTATTGTCTCTTAAGGACTGAGCTATGTATTTGCATTCATGCATTTCGTTTTTGAAGTTTCTCACTCATGTGGGGGATTGTTATAAATTGGATTAATTCTAATTTAATGGTACAGCGTAAATTCGTGTTAACGAATTATGTAAGCTTAATCTACGTGTCGTGTAGATAATTATAACTTTTTGAAATTCTCAAATCCATTTATTGGTGAGTGAGAACTGGTGTTTGGAAGTTGAATGAGTGCTTTTATGCTTTAATGTTTATCCCACATTGAATGTTAGTTAATGTGGAAGAGAATTTAAAAATGATTACATTTTTTTAATGTACATCAAGTGGGCCAGGGAGTGTTGTGGGCTTTGTGTAAACGAAGCTCACGCGGACTCTTGGACTTGGGTTCGCCAGTCCGCCTTCGGCGGAGTCGAGCCCGGTCCCAGACCCGGACCTCGGACTTCGGTCCTGGGTCCTGGGTCCTGGGCTCTGGGCCTGGGCCTGGGTCTTGGGTCTTGGGTCTTGGGCAATTGGTTCGAATTGGCTGGTCCGATTGAGGTTCGGGTTCTGACTCAACCCTGATTTCTTTTTTGAACCTACACGCACCTGAGAAGCTGAGAAGCTTTTGAACTCACTCCTGACCGTTACGAAACGGCTACCTGACCATTCAGACGTTTGCAAAACGTACGAATTCAAACTTGCAATGCATCTGAACGCTAAACCTATCCAGGTTCTTGCTGCCAGATGACTGCCTGTTTGAATGAGTTAAAGACGCCTTTAAGGACGTCATTAAGAGGGCTGTAACCTCCCGCTGGCAACCCTATAAAAGGGTGAGGCTCCTGCATTTGTATGTTTACACCTCCATATACTTGAACTCAACATCCGAAACTTAAGAATACTCTGCATAATTCTTTGCATATCATTACATAACTCAGTCTAAGTTTTGTCCAGTTCGCCGGAGTTTTGGTTTCTAACGGTGCGGTTAAACCAAAGACATAGTTGTTTCATCTTTGGGAACAATTTGCCAAAATCGAAGAAGCACTAATGGGGCAAATTCGTTTTGCGGAAAGAGTGTCTAACTCGACTCGACTGTTTTTTGTTTTCTGTTCTTTTTTTTCTTTTTCCAGTTTAGTGATTATTTTACTTTCCCTGTTTGTGCTCGTTTATTTTGTAAACATAATTTAGTTTCCAACAACAATGTAATTATCATTCTCATAGTGATTATTTAATGATACTCATAGTTATTCTTATTGAAAAATTTGAAGCAAGCAACCCCTCAATATTTTTGGTAATTTCTTTTTATAAAAATATATTATTCTTTTTGTATATGAAAGAGAATGCTTTTGTTTGTTCGATTAACAAATGAATTTAATTTTATTCTTCGAGTTGTCTCGAATATTAAATGAACAAGCGCTAATTGAACTTGAGAAACTTTTTGCTCGTGAAAGTTCAATTTGATTATAGCTTTACTTGTAAGCTCTGTTCTAAAAATCGGCCTAGGCGCCACCAATCCGCCTACGATTTTCAAAAGTCGGCCAAAGAAATTATCGGGCGCCCCAAGCGTTGCCTAGGCGCCCTAGGCGCCCAAGTCGGCGCCTAGGCGCCAGACTAGTTTTTTTTTTTTAAAAAAAATTATGTCCTGAAACGCCGTCATTTATGGGCCTATTTTTTGATTATTTTGATTTTATAATATATATTATGGTATTTTTATTTAACTAATGAACTTATGGATATATGTTGTTTTGAACTTTAAATCGAATAATAGCTTTAAACTTGTGAATTGTAACTTGTGATTATTACTTTTACTTTTGAATTGTCATAAACTCTATTGTGTAGCAGGTAGTATGTTGAACTATTAAATGGTTGGATGTAAAGTTGTAAATCAGAGTATTATTATCAAATTATAGGCCTCGCCTAGGCGTCCTAAGCGCTAGGCGTTGGCCTGACGCCTAGCAGCCGCCTATCAATTTTTAGAACACTGCTTGTAAGTATCAAGGATAGAAAACTTGAATCATGTAAATTTTGAAAATTTACAACTTTGGTGCTCCATATTTCCAAAACACCCTTAAATGCCTAAATAACCAAAAATAACATATCAGTGTCAATTAGAGATGTGTTTTTTAACTTCAATTTGCTACTGACCCAAAACAAAATTAACTAAATTAATTGCGACTATATTAAAAAAAAAAAAAATTAAAGTGATAATTGTTGAATGATTTTACAAGTACTGCACACTTCCCCTCTGTAATTCTCCACGTCACTCCATAATTCACGCACGCAGTGCATCGACTCTCCGGAATTTGCTTCCACAATGCGGCAACCCAGTGCACCATCCCGCCGATTCTCATTCTTCGGCCTCGCCTCCGCGCCACCCGGCGCCGTCAGCCGCCGCGTCAATCTCGATCCGCCGCGCCTGAAATTGGAATCCGACAGAGAAGTTTACAGGCCGGGCGATCCGATCACCATCACTATTGAAATTAGAAACCCTACAGATCACTGTTCGCTTTTGATCGAAAAGCTTAGCTTCGAATGCAAAGGGATCGAGAAATTGGATAGCCAGTGGTTCAACACTCCCAAGCCTACTCCTGACCCTAAACAACAATGCCGAGGTATTTTTCTTTTTTCTTTTTTCTTTGTTTGCTCACTCAAATTTGCGCAATTTGCTGCATTATTGATGTATAAAATGTGTGTGTTATGAGTATGAGTTTCCTGTTTTAGCCAAAACAAATATACATGGAATGGCCTGTTGAATTGATGGCAAATTACATGACAAAAATGCAATGGTTATAAAAGCTAGCATGAGCTCAATTTAAGAATTATTTCGACAAAATAGATTACTGTTATTATTATATAAAGAGGTAAATTGTTTTTTCCCAAGTATCCAGTTAATCTAATTAAACACATTGATACTGTGAAACTAGGGATAAGAAACTTGATTTCATGAATAGGCAATTAAGTTTGAAAGAAATGCTGGACTCATTCAACGCTACATGAGTAAAATAACGGTACAGAAAAGAAAAATAAATTTTATAATAAAAATTGTTAAGTGAATATCTGTGATCTCTTTCTCTCAGGTGAGTATGTATTCATGGATTGCTCGAATTCAACTATAGTTTCGAATCAAATTATTTCCAGTGGGACCACCAAAACTTGTAAGCCTGTCGAAGTATCATTTGTGCTTTCCAGTCTAATCTATTATTAGTCTTCAGTGAATTTAAAATTTAATATTTTGCTTACTTTTAGATTTGGCGCGCGTCCTTCTACCAGACACTATACCTCCGTCTTACAGAGGCACGACCATCCGTTATCTGTACTATTGCAAGACTACATTGTCCGGGCAGTTTCTAATATTGGAAAACGGACTCTCTCGTGGAGAGTCGATACTAGACTTTCCTCAACTGGTTTGTTTTTATTGTCCTCTGTTTCTCTCTTTCTCATGCAATTCCATTAATTCTTTCTCATTTATGTTTGGCTGTTTGTTTGAGCAATCCTTGGATGGTTTTAGTTAGTATATTCAGTTTGGGTACGTACCTTTTTGTTACTCTTAGTTAGATGTGAATTTTTTTTTTCACACACTCAAATTGCAAAAAAAATAGATAACATTCAGGAATTAAGAAAACTAATTAGTTGTGTGTCATTTTCCTCGTGATTTCTCTTTTCCTCATCATTAGGGTCGGATGTTGTTTATTTATATAATTCAGATTACATGATAAAATATTAGTTACTGCTATTTAAAAAACTTAAAAATAACAAAAACAAACAAAAAAAAACACCGGTATATTTTATTTGTATATTTTGGGCTGTATATATTTAAATACTAAACAATACTTAAATGTTTATTTAATTATTTTTCGTACCCCCATTTTCTAAATCCTACATCAGCCATCGCTTGTCATGATGGGTGCTTAATGTTCTTTATGCTCTCGTAGTTTTCTGTTCTATTTTATAATTTCATGTGTATGTCCACGAATACTTAGATCAATTTTGATGACCTGTGAATTCCACAGGAAGTTCGGTTACCACTGCAGATATGGGTTACTCAGAAAAACAATGGCCGGCTTGGTGAAGAAGGTTGCATTGATGCTAAAATTAATTCTGGACTCTGTATAAGTTATATTGTTATTTGCAGTTTAACCTAATAATGTGATAATGTCAGGAATCGTTCCTCTGTCAACCATCCTCTTGGATATATATTGGAAAGAGATGGATGCTGATTCTGAGTGGGTAAAAAACTTTGTTCCTTGGAGCTACTTTTTTTTTCTTACCATCATCTTGCATTTTATTGACTTTTGTATGTAGGCTAAAGTGAATGAGGCTTTTGATGGAATTGAGGAAGGGTATGAGAGTTCAAGGGACGAGATCTTATCTGTTTCTTCCTACAACCAGATGAAGGAATATATAAATAAAGGTTTTGGGAGCTCATTATCGTTACAGTCACTTCCAGCAAGGTCTTCTACTAGAGGCTCTCTTTATGTAGAAGGACGACCTAGCATATCCCCGAGCATGGCTCTTCCTCGCCTGTCTGTGGCTGAGGTCTTACATGATTCTACTGCTGGTAAACCTTTTTTTTTTTTAACAGATTTTTTTAATTAAATAATGCCCATTGCAACATGTGCTGACTGTTATGAAGGATCAATACAGCATTATTATTATTATTATTATTATTATTATTATTGTTATTGTTATTGTTATTGTTATTGTTATTGTTATTGTTATTGTTATTGTTATTCTTATTCTTATTCTTATTCTTATTCTTATTCTTATTCTTCTTCTTATTATTATTATTATTATTTGTAGGGTCTCCAAGTCAAGCGCCAAAACATCCTAATGGTCTCTTTGCCGAAGATGACTCAAGAACATCGTCTGGCTCTGGATCTACTGAATCTGGACTATGTAACTACTATGTTCTCGGCATTTCTTGATCTTTTGCATTTTACTTGCCATATTCGTATTCAACCTTTTTTCAAGATTAATCTTCTTCCAACACTTTCTGTAGCTGAAGGGATTGTTAGAGGGAGATCGTACAATATCAGACTGGATGATCAAGTTTTGCTAAAATTTTCACCTAAGAACTCTGAATCCACTTACTACTTCAGTGATTTGGTAAAACATTGAAATTGAGCGCCAATCGTCTTTCTTGCAATCTTTAGTTATATTTGTTTTTTTAGGGATAATTGCAAAAAGACCCAGTTTGCTTTTAAAATTTCAAGAAATGTCCCTTAAGTTTGACTCTGTTAAAATTAATGGGCTAATTGTAATATGAAGGGGCTTTTGAATTTTTCCTACTTTGGGGTAAATGTAAGACAAAATAAAATCTCAAGGGTGCTTTTTGTAATTTTGAAAGTTGACTGGGTCTTCTTTTGTAATTTGGTCAAACCTCAAGGCTACTTTTTGTAATTAACCCCCCATTTTCTCCCCCCTTTCTTGTTCACAGATAGGTGGAACCCTTACATTCTTGCATGAAGAAGGGACGAGGAGATGCCTTGAGGTATTGCTGCATCCCGGGCCTATATAAGTTGTGAACAGCCATTAGCATACGTTAATTTTTTACATGATTAGGAAGTTGTTGACTAGGTTCTTGGTGCCTTTAGCTGACAATAACTCTGGAGGCAAAGGAAACAATAAATAGGCGTTTTGTCCATCCTTCTCGAAGGCATGCTCCCACTATTACCAAGGTATCTAGTTGTATATTTTGCAGATAGTCTCGGCTTGCATGATCAGCCATTTGACTATTTAGTTTGTTTTACATGTCAAAGAACTTTAATTTTCCTCCGTCTTATATTCATGAAAACCTAAAATCATTATTGCATTGCTCCTCAAGTAGGTAAAACAGACTTATTTAATGTTTCATTTCATTTCCTATGCAATAGCAACCAATAAGGGTGCGATTGCATATAATCTTATATTGAGATTTTTAATTTTGGGGAATATTTTTTGAGATTTTTTTTTTAAAGTAAAAAATTATACTACTGTATTTCCCTTTTTTCTCCCACCAATAACTTCGACCCATTAAAAAAAATAAAAATCATTCAATAACTAATCAATATTACACAAAATTTCATAAACTTCACTATTCTATAACTACCAATCTTATCCAATCATTATTTTATATTAAGTTTTATCATTGCATTCAGTAGCGGATGCATAGTGCACCAAGGGTATATATAGTAATATTTTATTACGTATTATATTGGTATAAAGTTTTGATTGATTAAAATTCTTCTGTGCCTTCTGCTTTCCAAACCTGCACTCTCTCACTTTTACTCCTCTCTCCCCTAAATTTATTCGATAAAATCTAACTCGTCATCTGTTTGGGTTCTTGCTCATCCTAAACTCTTGTCACATTTTTTTTTTTTTTTAACTTCATATCTCAAACTCAACTTCACTATATTCAACTATAAGTGAGACCAATCCAAAAAAATAATAAAAAAAGAACAAAGGGAGAAAAAGTACATTAGAATTGTATTTTCAGAAAAGGAAAAAAAAAAAGACACCCGAGGGCTTTTCTCCGTCTCTTATTACACCTCAAAATGAAAGTGAATTATTTTTGTAAATTTTTTGGATTTTGTTTCATATATTAGATTTCTTATAGTCGTGCATACCATATTTTGAAATCCTGGATCTGCCACTGATTACATTCCTATTTCACATCCATTCACACTCTCAAAAAAAATAAAAATCGTTTACTTTAATAAATAAATAATCATCATTATTTTCTGTCATTTCCAAAATTTTCAAAATGAATTGGTATCCAGTCGCAACCCAAATGGATAATTGTTTGATTGTACAGATTCATAGCGATCACCACGAGGTCGTTGCAGATTTAGTCCAAACAAGCTTTCTCTTTTCCATTCCTGTGGATGGGCCCATGACTTTTTCTACTTCTTACATCTCTGTGCAATGGGCTCTTAGATTCGAGTTTCTTACGACTCCCCAGAATGTGGACTGGACAAGGTATAATTCTTGTTTGAGGCATAATGTTTATAAAAACTGGACCGGTGGGCGAACTAGTCTCCCCATCGGTTCACGGTTCAAACCGGTTGGACCGGTTTAACTTGCGGTCCAACCAGTTTTTATAAAACATATTTTATTTAATTATATAATAGAACATATGTAGTATATTAGTATAGAAAGAAAATATATCTAATATAGCTTGAAAATAAATAGTGATATAAATGTAATTAATATTAATATTATAATCATATTTTTATTCAAAAGATGTTGGAAAAATAAAATAAAATTAGGTAAAACCGGCTCTTGGCTGGTTTGACTGCCCGATTGGTTTTTTGGGAGGTTTCCGGACCGGACCAGTTCGCGGTCAAACGGGCCGGCCCAATCTGGTTCTTAAAACAGTGCTCCTGTCAAACCATCTAACCGTTTGGCAGATCCCGTAAAATTAAAACTTTAAAAAAATAGAAGAATAACAAAAAAAACACTAAACTAACTAAAAAACTAAATTTGAGCCCTGCCTAATGAAATGTACCCGTTAGGCAGTTTGACACAACACACAAGTTTTTGCCTTCTTGTTATGGTGCTATTTGCCTGAGTGTGAAATTTTTCTATGCCAATTGATGAAACACATTTTAACCTCAATGTCAGGTTTGAGCATCCTCTTCTAATTGAGGGGAGAGACAAATGCGAATGGGTTCTTCCGATTACCGTACACGCGCCTCCTTTAGTAGCAGCAGCCGCTCAAACACGAAACGAGAAGTTACTATTTTCGGGACCCATGTGGATTCGTACTTGAAGGTAAACCTTTTTTTTAGAAACGATTTTTTAATAGTTCAATGTTTGCCACTGAACTCGTAATTTTGTGAATGTTAAACCATGCATGCCGATGACATGGATCGAGCTTTCAAGATCTTGTGCCGCGTCTGAGTTTATGTTTCTAGTCACACTGCAAATAAGCTGCTAACGGGTGATTTTTACTATTGTTGTAATTTAATTCGACTTCAATATTTTGATTGTTCCGAAATAGCAAAAAATACTCGGTATTTTGGTTCTAATCTCGTTACAAGGGTATTATGTCTCAACAACAAAAAAAATTGTCTTGGGTCCGTCTCATCGTCAGATGGTCCTGTAATAATTGACGACTGAGTTCGCGGTTTGGTTGACAAGTGTGTGATTTTATCTGAAGCTGTTGTACTTAGTGGTTCTCTACTATTTTTAGTGGTTCTCTACTATTTTCTGGATACAACTAATTTTGTTTGTTTTATTAGCTTCTCTTGACTTTGGACTATAAGAAAGAAAAAGACAAGACTCGAAAGCACACTTTATGGCCCATGGTGTCCAAATTGTGTCCTGGTTCACACATTTAATTGGCTTCTAATAATAATAATAATTATTGATAGGATTATTGATTACGTAAATTTAAAATCCTATTATTTGTTATAGAGTTATTTGTCTTTTTGAACTCTATTGTTAGTTGGAATGTTAATAGTTTAATAGAATTTTTATCTCTTAAGTGTTTTAGAGATAATCATCAAGACCTTGTTAGGTGGAACAAGGACTATTTTCAAGGAAGTTGGGCTATAAAGTATCACTTGGCGACTGTGAGGACGAGAAAAACAGAAACCTTATTTCAGCATCAATTGCTCCATTTCAAAGTATTTTTTGAGTTCATGTTTGATCGAACGAGAAGAGTTTTTAGAAGCAATTCTTTTTATTTATTTTTGTAATGTTACTAGAATCCTTTTTCCTTGGGTTGTAAACATTTCTACTAATATATCTTTTGGTCTAAGATCGCGATCTGTGAGTTTGTTCAACTTACCCACGGACAAACATCATTGATGTGTTATCTCTTTGACAAGTATGTTAGTAAGGATGATTTAACATAGCCACTAACATTAGTGTTATACTCGTTTATGCAAGTTATTGAAAACCTTTAAAGCTTACAATTATGTACCAATCAGTTCATGCAAGTTATTGAAAACCTTTAAAGCTTACAATTATGTACCAACCAGTTCATGCAAGTTATTGAAAACCTTTAAAGCTTACAATTATGTACCAATCAGAGATAAATTATATCATACACCCAAATATACAATATATGATGCACTCGATTTGTATTTTAAAATTTTTGTATGATAAATATGTATGTTTGTTGTATGAATATAAATATTACGTGATGAATTTAAATATTTTGTATGATAAATATAAATTATGATAAAAACACAATTTTCAATATTATCATGTCTTTTAAATTCATTGTGCACTCGTACGTGACATACATACTCCAAACTAGATCACGTATCCCTTGAATTCAAATACGCATTAGAATGGAATTTTCTTTATTTATACTGCAAGGTCAATTTTTTAGGCCAAACTTTTTTTTTTTAAATCACTCAACATGTTAGAAAATAATTGAGTGGCCATCTAATCAAAACATAAAATACATAATAATAAGAATAATAATAAACAATTATTATTATTATTATTTGGTGTTCTGAAATTGTAACGAATAAATATAGCTCAATTTAGAGTATTATTAATGAGAAAATGTGCCCAAGAAAACCAACTTTGGGGGTTAAATTGGTTTGAGTTCGAATCATATTATTCGATTTAGTTAATTTACAATGTATTATAAATCTGAATTTTTTTATAGAACCAAATACGAGATATTATAAACTCTATGATTTTTTTTTTGGACAGATACGAGATATTCAGATAGAGATATACTCACGTAACGAGTAGCAACACATCAATTTATTTAGATGCAAACACAACCACAAGACGGTGCGTCTATAAATAAATAGCAAATTAGATAATACTATCTAAATTAAGAGATTTTGAATACAAAACATCTCCAAAAGCGTAATTTTATAGCAAAAGCCCTGAATGGAATCAATCACATAATACTCTGCACTATGGAAGCAGGCGTTTCGATTTTCTTATTTGTTCATATCCGTGTAATTTCTTATGAAGTAAAGTAAAATTAAATAAAAAAGGTCTTTTTCCGGAAAGAAGAGAGGATTGCGGATATAATTTTTTTTTTTTTTGAAACTCGTAAAAAACTAATTGTAATTTTTAGGGTCGAAGGAGATGTTGAATTTCTGGGTATTTTTCTGCTGTATTCTAATTGGTGCTTTCACAGCTTCCGGCAGAGTCGTTTTGATGAGCAGCCAAGTTAATTTATCTTTCGAAGACATTGAAGCTAATTTTGGTGAGTTTGATTTGTTCCTTTTTCTTGTATGGTTTATTTGTTAGGAATTTGAATTGTAGAATAGATTTTGGAGTATAGTAGTTTTAATTTTTATATTGGAGCATTGGCTGGATTTTTTTATATTTAAGCCTTTTTAATATATTGAAATTTAAGAAGGAGAAAAGTATATCTCTCTGTTTTGCATTATTGTGTTCAAACTTAGCTGATAATTTGAGAATTAATATTTTTAATCACAAATATTAACTTAGCTTGTTTTGTGAGTGCAAAGCTGTACCAAATCTTGTTCATGATCAAGATCAAGATTAACAGTTATGAAGCAAGTTTTACGTGCTCGTTTGCTTATGGATATATTCTGATAAAATAAAAGTAAAAATAAAAAATCTCTTCGTTTTCTTTTTCTTTTTTCAGCACCATCAGTGAAAGGGTCCGGAAAATGTGGAATGTTAAATCTGGCAGAGCCTTTGGATGCATGCTCGCCGTTAACTAATAAAATAGTTTTAGATATGAACGACACCAGATATCCATTTGTGTTGATAGTCAGAGGAGGATGTAGCTTTGTGGACAAAGTTAGACGAGCGCAAGATGCTGGATTCAAAGCAGCCATTGTCTATAACAATGACAACAGCGATTTAGTTGCAAGTAAATGTTTTTATCTCAAAAGTCACTTTATATTACATTAAGATTCTGGAGCGGATATTACTTCAAATCAATTCTTTTTAGAATTGACTAGTGACTAAGATACATTGTTCTGCTTTAAAAATGTAAAAGTCGAGCTATATTCTTGGATCATCTTGTATTCGTGAAATTTTTGCCTACACATTAAAAGTTATTTGGCTCTACCCTTTTAAATATAGAGGATAATACCCGAGGTTTAGCCTAATTACAGCAAACCCGGGTTTCTTCAAAATTGCAAATTACCCCATGGTATTTGTTTCTATTTTACAAATTGTACCCTCAAGAGGGGTTCTTTCTTTTATGTAAATTCAAACCTCAATGTAGTGTTTTATGACACCTTTATGGTATATTTGTAATACTTTGAAAGATAATTTGATTTTTTTTTTACTCCCTCCGTCCCACAAAGATAGGTTTGTTACTACATTTAGTATATAATTGATTCTTCATTTTCATGTGTACCCCTATTTAACTGTATTAACCAATATTTTTCTTAATTTGTGTGAATAATTATAAGTCTATCTTTGTGGGACAGAGGTAGTTTTCTTTTCTTTTTCTTTTTCTTTTTCTTTTTCTTTTTGTGTAATTACGCTAATCCTCTGGGGTAGTATGTGTATATATGTTTTAACAACTGACATTTGTAAATGCAGTGGCTGGACATTCCTCTGCTATAACGATAAACGCAGTGTTTGTTACTAAAGTTGCCGGTGAAATACTGGCAAAATACGCCGGTGCAGATGATATCGAGCTATGGCTATCCCCGAGTTATGAGAACTCAGTGTGGTCCATCATGGCTATGTCATTCATTTCGTTGCTCGCCATGTCAGCTGTTTTAGCTACGTGTTTTTTTGTGCGGAGGCATAGGATTAGAAGAGAAAGGCCTCGAGCCCCGAGCGTGCGGGAATTTCATGGGATAAGCAGCCGTTTGTTGAAAGCCATGCCGAGCCTGATATTTACAGCTGTTTTAGAGGATAATTGTACCTCGCAAACATGTGCTATATGTCTCGAAGACTATAGTGTTGGAGAGAAGCTCAGAATTCTACCATGCCGTCACAGTAAGTATTTTGTTATTTAAAAAATAAAATATAAAAATCTTTTTAGTCTTGTGAGAAGATTCTGGCCCCAGCAAGGGGGGTTTTTCTTGTTGAAAATGCTTTTAAAATTGTTGTCGCATAATTATGCTTTTCCCAATATCGTTGTCTCATCAGCATTAGGATCGTCTTACAAATGCAGCGTAATGTTTATGGAGAAAGTTGTGTGATACTCTCGTTTATTTAGTATTTGTTTTAGAGATAATTACAGAAGTACTCTTGAGGGTTTACCTGATACAAAACCTCCAGCTAATTATAAATATTAGAAAAAATACCCCTGAGGTTTTGTTCAGTGATAAAATTAAGGGGTTAACTGTAATATTTTTATAAATGTGATACTCTCTCGTTTATTTAGTATTTGTTTTAGGGATAGCTACGAAGAGTACTCTTGAGGGTTCCCTAATTACGAAACCCCCCCAGCTAATTTCAAAATTAGAGAAAAAATTACCCTTGAGCAGATTAAATATTTTTATAAATGTGAAGGTGGGTTTGAATTTGAAATGTTTTTTTGCTTACGAAGGGGGCAACTGTAAGGCAATAAAATCTCAGGGGTATACTTTTATAAAAGGCAGCTTTTTTATTCCCTTGTAATTAGATCAAACCTCAATGGAACTTTTTGTAATTAATCCTTTGTTTTATTATTCTCAAATTGCAGTCTCAATATCATTTCTCGTAAAAGGCATTTTTTTCCCCTTGTAATTTGATAACCTCAAGGGTACTTTTTGTTACTATCCCTTTATCTTATTATTCCCAAATTATGGTCTCAAAAATGATTTCTTGTTATATACGGCGCTCGAGTAATCTTTAAACAATTTTATGTATTTTTTCCCCCACAGAATTCCACGCTTTCTGCGTCGACACCTGGCTAACATCGTGGAGAACATTCTGCCCCGTCTGCAAACGCGACGCAAGAACGAGCACCGGCGAACCTCCGGCATCAGAATCTACGCCACTGCTATCTTCAGTTTCTTCAAATTCACTTTTATCATCCTTCAGATCGTCATTCGCATCAACGTCAGCCTTACAAATCGGCCCATCGTATAATAATCGATCCCCATCAGCTTCGCGCCCCCAATCCATCTCCAGCACCCCTTACAACCACCCACACACTCTTCATTCGCAACATCAATTAAGCTCCGTTGACTTTAGTCAAAGATCCGATAGTGCTTATTTAGTTTCGCCCCACTCACTCGGTCATACTGCGTTATCGCCTCTGAGTGTGGGGTCCACGAGCCGTCAGGCTAACCCACTGCATTATAGTCGACTGGAAGCTTTTCGCCGTTTGCTTCTGCTAACTCTCTTCCGGGATGTTGAAAAAGGTGTATCTGATTGTGGCAAGTTTTAGTTTGGCCACGACTCGTAGGGAAGCTGATGGATGCAGTATGGGTAGATGTTCATTAGTAGGGCCAGTTGCAAAAGTGGTTTTGAGATGGCACCTAAATCTGTATATTGTAGCACAAGGTTTTTGTAATCTGGATATTGCTGGGAGGTCGCTTTGTAAGTGGTTAGAGATTGATGTGATAAAAGTCTTGTTTCTTTGCTGTACGAGCCTCTCTCATCATCATCGTAGTATTATTATTATTATTATTATTATTATTAGTAGTAGTAGTAGTAGTAGTAGTAGTAGTAGTAGTAGTGGTGGTGGTGGTGGTGGTGGTTGTATTATTTAGTCAATGTGTTGTTGGTGACCAGTTTTGGCCATTGTCAAAGTTTAGGAATCCATACAAACATTGCTCGGATGGAAAATTCGTTTCGTGGAATAAATCTCGAAAAGCGAACTACATAAATAATGAGGTCTCATCTAATAATAATTGATTACTTCCTTTCAAAAGAAATAATTTAAATCAAAATACAGAAGATGATGATGATGATGATGATGATGTAATCACGACCGAAAGAGAGTATTTATCGATCTCATCCTTCATAAATATGTTCTTTGCCTGTTCAACGGATAAGAACCATCGGTCGCAACCTTCACAACCAACAATTTTTTTTGGAATGTGAGTACCAAATTGCCTACTAGGTTAGGCTGTGTCACCTATTGTAGAAGGCTCGTGTCGACTTTTCAATAGCACCGATGGAAGACACTAGGATCGTATTAGGGTTGAATTTTATGCGGCAACACAACGCGATGTTAATGTCGTCGATAAAAACCCTATGCACATTCAGGGATAAACTAATTTCCATATGATGGAGAAAACACCAAAAGGGATAGATCATCGGCGATTTAACTCATTGATACCGAAGGTACAATCCAACTTAAGGGGAAACATGGATCCCATGGATATTGGCGTAATAGGTGGGGTAGACTGTCACGACCTAAGCATGACAAGCAAGCAACGACGCCACAAGGAAGGTGATGCTTTGCAAAAAGAGATATAATATTTTGGAAGCGTGCAAGACTTGCTAGAATGAGTTTGGACCGAAAAGATCCATGTGTGGGTGAATTCCGAAAAAGCCGCTAGAAGTTGCGAAAGCATGTTTATTCATTGAAAATATTCTAGCAACATCAAGTTTTGACAAAAGTTGGCCAAATTTTAGAATCTCCTGAGTAACATATTTTGTAGAGAGAATATAGAGTGGTCCATTACGATTTTCAAAAGAAATGCACACAATAACAATGTAGAATCGAATTGAGTCGAGTGTTCACATTCTTTCCTAAAGACGAAATTTGCCCTCAAATAAGATGCTTACTGTTTACGACAATCATCTATTAAGATATAATGATTCACGAACTTTTTCGTATGAAAGGACACAATATTCTGCACAAGTCTGTTATGCTCAATAGTTGAAGCATTTAGATAGAAATGACTCTTTCATGAA
Source organism: Phtheirospermum japonicum (assembly GCA_014905375.1). NCBI lineage: Eukaryota > Viridiplantae > Streptophyta > Magnoliopsida > Lamiales > Orobanchaceae > Phtheirospermum > Phtheirospermum japonicum. Next base: position 2,767,052 of record BMAC01000028.1, on the reverse strand, counting down.
CAGTGGGGTAGAATGTAATTTTAACCCTATATTGGGTATATTTTAGTATAGATTCATAGATTACGAGTGCATTAATCACATTTCAAGCTATTGATTTCATTTATTTCGGATAAGATTACGCGTTGCTCGTTTTGTATGAATTTATGACAAATTCTCAAGTTTTTCAAGTATGGAAGTTTGGCTTTAGACCTAGTTCATATATGATTACAAAAGTGCACGTGGCCAAGAAATCTTTATGAAAGGAGAAAAGATGAGACGTGAAAGTCAAAGAGGCGACAAACTGACAATTTCCGCACGTAAGGTGAGTTTGTAGCAATTTTTGTATTTCGGCTACAACTTTCTCATGCGGAATTCAATTTAGGTGATTTAAGCGGCTATAGAAAGTCAACACACACACACACACGCATACACACAATTCTTATGAAGACACCATGGCTACTTTGGCCCTTTTAAGGATGAAAAACTGGTCAGAATATGGCTCATGGATAGACACACGGATGGAGCAAGTGGTGTTTATGCATGACATCCAAGCGAAACATGATTTGTTGGAAAGAAGAATAGAAGTTCCTAAAATCAGGAGGATTAAGGAATTAAAGTCTGAAGTAAAACTGATGGAAATCAAATAGAGAACTTAGTGAATGTAATAAAGTTCTAGCTTATCCAGAAATGTTGAGGTTGAAACTATCCTTTCAGATATCACACTCATTATAAGATGGCACACTAGGGTAACAAGAGATTATGAATTGTTTTGTTAATGCCTAAAGTATGGGGGTTAACTTTAGGCTATAACAGAAATAGTCAAACATGTCAAAATGGAGATGAAATGGTTACATGCAATAGAAATGCAAACCATAACAGTGCATAATGTACACGTCAAAAAGTTTTATAATATAATTGATTAAAGATCATAAATTTAGAAATTGTGAAAGTTTTTGGTAGATGTTTTCTTTGCAAAAGAAGGTGCACAATACACCGTGTGTAATGGTAAGTCAAGATGAATGATATAATATCATTAGAATATTTGATCTCAAAGAGAAGTTCTTTCAGCTGATTATGAGGAGTCAAAGAAAAGCCTGGTAGGCCACCAAAAAAAGTTACAAACCAAGATCAAATATTTAAATTGTTAGTTGAATGGTTTAAAGTCCATAACAAATGAACAGTCTTAGCGGACATCCAACCTTGAGAATTGGAGGATCCTAAAACCTTGGTTTAATGGGAAAACTAAGTTTTGACAGTTCAGTGAACACTTGGAAACTCACCAGCTCATTCCTAGAATGTCCAAGTGAAAATTTTGCCTAAGTGGCGAGGCAGAATTCTTAAAGAAGTTTTAATGATTCCTATACCTATATGGTATAGTAAGGCAGGATACTCATTATAGGAGATCAGCTATATAATAGAAGAAGTAATGGCCGCTTCTAAATGGAAAAACACTTACGAATCTAAGATATGGTCCAGGGCTGAAAAGGACAAAAACGTGACAACAAAAATGTATTAGAATTTTTATTGTGTGAGTACTGTTGTCTTAGTTTACACAAACAGTTGGGTAATTCAAAACAACGCGTTACTAAATAACCAGTAAATCCGATAGTATTTTATTAGGGAAGATTCAAAACCAGAAGTTATCTATCCAGATGCAATAATGGTTCCCCGAAACTTTCATGTGAGTGTGCATACATGAATGCATTAATGTTCATTCATGTGGGGGGTTGTTGGAAATTATTATTAAAAGTTTAAATATTTTTGAGTGAATAAAAACTCAATTTCCTAAAGGTGTAACTTTTTGCATGAAAGGGTTTATACTAATAGTTGTGTTTTCCAATTGATGTGTCCGTGCGTTTAAACTATTTGGATTGAATAGATTTGTATGAATATAATGTCATTTCAATTGAAACCTTTAGAAATATATAAATAAGCCCTTGGATGATAATTAAGAACATATGATTGGAACACAAATAGAAAACTTCATTAAGTAAAAATAAATAGAGTTCCATAAAAACATATTATCTAAGTTCTTATTTTTTCTAAGAATTGAAAGTTTCGAATGCAGTTATGTTCACCGAAGGTCCTAAGTATTGAAGTGGTTAGGATCGTAAGTAATTTTATCTTAGAGGTGATTACATTTATCGTGAGCTCCGTAGTGGGCAAATATTTTTCTTTAGGAAAGAGTGTGCAACACTCGACTCGATTTAAACCTTGCATTATTATTTGCACATTTCTAATAAAACCATAAACACATTTTTGCAAACAAAATTTTATGCAGAAATTCTCCACATGAACAAGCTAGTGTTGTACGTGCGAGTTCTGTCCATGCGAAGAAACAAAGGGGGATGGATATTTGGTGACCTAGAAGCATAGAAAAGAGAGAATCACAACATTCGAGCAAGTTCTAGAGGAGAATCGGCGATGAACAAGTCCAACGGATCGCGAGACTCTTAGTGGCTTCTATATCTCTTATCTATTATGTTTTTCTTATTATTTCTTTAGCTTGAACATGTTTAGGACTATACCATGTCTTCAAAAATATTTCTAGATTTTGAAACATGTGAGTAGATTGATGGGTTTCTTATCATAACTATTTCTTTTAATTGATTTTTGTATTCGAAATCCTATTCAAATATCTTGCATTGATTGCATGTTTAAGTACTTGGTCATTATTTCTACATCTCTAAGCATATATTGTTTCAAGTGATAAAAGAGAGACAGTATGAGACCTTAGATAATTGACATGATTAGTCTTATGGACTGTACAATTTATGCATTTTTTGTGAAAATATCGATCTTGAGTATTTTTTGAAGTTAGAACTCATAGGTTGAGTGGTGACGTTAATATTGTGAGTTTAAATCTACAATATTCTTTGACTTCACAAGTAGTAATAATTGATAATTGTGATCATTTTATAAGGTATAAAAATATAAGATCAATTTAAGGCTATTTATGTGGAAGGAAAATATCAATTGAAATCATCGTCTTGGAATCTCTCATCTCTCTTGATTTCTCATGATTTTAAAGTTGCTTAATCCTGAAATTTGTTCTTTAGTAAATTCATTAGTTAGATAATTTATCCTTTCCTTTTATTTTCTAGATAAAACTAGTACTTATATAATTGTAGTAATCAATAAAATAATCTATAGTACTTGTGGAGATGACTTTACTAGCCGCTACTATTATCAAAGTCCGTACATGTGCGGTACTAGAAATTAGACAAACACGGTGTAGAGGGGGTAGGGGGTCTGCTGTGATATTTAAAACTGCAGGCCCTGCTGTTCAAATAAGGACCTTTGGATAATATATTATGTCATCTGATGGCTATTAACTTTTTTTTTTAATTTCAGTTTTTTTAAATCAGAAAAAACACAAAATTTATATAATTATAAAACCACTTTGTCCTCATTTCTTCAACTTAAAATTTTCTCCGATTTAGGGCTTCTTTCCTCTTCCCAGAATCTCACGACAAAAAACCGCTTCCTTCCCAGAAAAACCCGTCCCGCCTCCTCCACAGCCCTGAAAAACCGCTTCAAAGACCTCAAACAAGTGCACGCCCACCTGATCAAAACCCGCCTCCTCCACCGCCCGGTGGTGGCGAAGCCCCTTCTCGAGTCCGCCGCCCTCCTCCTCCCCTTTCCCACCATCGACTACGCTCTCTCTATGTTCTCCAACCTCAAAAACCCAAACCCATCAGCCTACGCTATCATGATAAGGGGCTTCACTAAACTGCAATTGCCTGAAAAATCAATTTTCTTATTCAGACATATGATCGAACACTCTGTTTGGCTGGACGAGTTCACATTCCCCGGCGTTCTAATCAGCATGTTCGAAGCTCAGGCCTTTAAAGGAAGGTGAAGAAACTCACGCCCAGGGCATGTTCGAAGCTCAGGGCATTTTCTTTCAGTATTTGGAAACACAGAGTTTGTTGAGAATTCTTTGGTTTATATGTATGCTTGTTGTGGTAATCTTGATTTGGCGCGCAAGGTGTTCGATGGAATATCTGAGAGAAGTGCCATTACATGGAGCTCAATGCTCTCTGGGTATGTTAGGTGTGGTCATTGGGAAGAAGTTATGGGACTTTTGAAAAAAGCTGAAATTGGGCGTTAGGTTTAATGAAGCAACTTTGATTAGTGTTTTGACAGCTTGTGGGAGGTTGCGCGGTTTGGAGTTAGGAGAGTGGATTTATAACTATGTGTTTCAGAATGGGTTAATGCGAACGATAGCTTGATGACGTCTTTAGTCGATATGTATGCAAAGTGTGGTTGTGTGGACACTGCATTCGAATTGTTCGATAAAATGTATAAGAGAATGTTGTGGGTTCAGTTTTGTGACCTGGATGCAAGTAGTTCAAGGCACTAAATGACCATCCGGGTTGAAGGAAGTTGAAAATTTAAAAAGTTTCAGCATTAAGTTTTGAATTGTATTTGTAGGAGTTTTTTTGTATCCGGAAGTTGTTTTATATTTAAGTTGAATGTAGTTCATTTTTGTAAATCATAACTCAAATTGTTTGGTGTATATTTGGTTCAATAAAGAAATTTATTGATATGATGGTTTGGTATATCATCTTGTTTTTGTCAAATCTTGCCTCTCTTCTCATTTTTTCTCACACTACTTCAAAAGAACACTAGCATCAATACGAAAATCGTACTACAAACCACAATCCAAGTACTCTAACCTATGAAATTACAAAGACTTTTCCATCATTATGATAACTGTCAATAAACAATGTTTACCAGGTCTTACATACCTGTACACATAATACCAATAAAATTGAACTAGTACATCTTCAGAAATGTCTCACAAGTAAAAATAAAACAACAAAAACACCGTTATGTTGTCACCATTAAAAAAACAAAGAAGGAGAATAAGAAGCAAATTCCATTGCGTTTATCTACTCATAATTTCCATTTATTGCTAACCTTGTGATCTTCGCATTCAATCTCTCCAACCAACTCCTAAACACTAGAATGAAAAAGGTTTTACTGAATAAATTCTTCGGATATATACCGATCAAGAGCTTGTGACATCTCTAAAAGACTAAGGAAATACATTAAAAGATGGCTCCTGTGGAGGTGGTGATGAAAGCCCATAAATTGGAAAATACTTAACGTTTTGGTGTTGAAAGTCACAGGAAACCAGCTGTCCATTGTTAGTTTTGAGGAGTAGCTTCTCATCACCATTCGGATTCCAAAAATCTAAAGGGAAATAAATACCCTCTAGAGGCCCGAGTTGTAAAAGCCTAGCCCACGACTCCTTTACACCATATTCGGTCATCACCGAAATTTCAAAACACCCGTTATGCAATAAGGGCAAGGGATTTGTTCAAGACAAAAAGATCCTTAAAACGGCCATCATCCACCCATGATAAGAATTCGGGCAGTGGTATCGATTCAGTCACCTCATCATTTTGCATATATCAATTTGAAACTTACCAGTTTGGTAAATAACCGCAGGAAGTGAAAGAGCTCTAGAAACCCAATCTTTATATGCATTATCAAACTCGGAGAAACCATATGAAACTAAAGACGAAACTCTTCCCTTGCTTAAATTGCGGCCGCTGTAGCTGCTACTCGTCCTCCGAAAAATAAATGAATAGTGTGTTTCGAGGCTGCAGAAAGAAAAGGCCCCGCCGACAAAATATTATCATTATCCCAAAAATATTATCATTATCTCAAAATATTACACACACACGACAACAACAAAACTGTGGAATCACCATATCAAAGATATTATCATTATCCCAAAATATTATCATGCGCAGATAACAATGCATTAAAAATCTGAAGATAATTCTTAACATTTGAAACTCATCAAAAGGGACAGAAACATCAATGTAGCCATAAAAAATACAAAAATAATAATGACAACAGTAGCATAAAACTCATATCAAATCCTAAAGTCCCAAATTGGGCAATTAGGGTCTTCAGATAATGAGCAAGGTGCAGAGATATTCGGAAGCGATAAAGACAAGAATTCATGGGTTGGGTTGTCAATGTGCATTGCCACGGGCTCCTGTACAAGGTAAATAGTGCAATATTAATAACACGGAAAAAAGAATCTCATTTACGAATGGATGGAAAGTATGTCTCATAATTATTTTAATTATTCCAAAATGTTCAATAATTAGACACTAATTGAATCCTTGATTTTAACCTTAACTCATATATTCAAAACTCAGATGCGACCGTGTGAATTAATTTTAGAAACTTTATCAGGAAAAGTCTTAATGAAAGTTCAACAGAAATACCTCTCTAATTTGCACACGAGAAGTCTTATTTTTCTTTGTTCTAATCTCATGTAACGGCTTTATTCTTTTCGATCGTCATTTCACTTCTTTCTTTTTTAGCCCTTTCAGATTTCCCATTGTATTCTCAATCAACTTCAACACTTTGTTGTTATTTGAAACTTCTTCTCCCATAGATGCGTCATCTTGTCTACGTATTCGTCAAATATTTTCTCTAGTAGACCACGGGAAACTTCATTCTTTGCAGCTTAGTATATCATCCTCAAAAACTTGGATTGTATTCTCTCAATCCATTCCTCATCTTTTTCATCTACATCATTGGCTTTCAAATTATGTAGTCTCCTAGCCCTTCTTTCCCATCGACTCAAAAAATATCTCTCTGGTATCTCAAAGATATCAAAAAATCTCAATACTCTCAAAACATTAAATATAGAAGGTGTGTACCTTTTTGAATTTTGTTGAAGTATCGGACACTAGACAATGCTTAACAGAGGCAATTGTTGTCTAGCTCTAAATCCTGAAGCCAACTCTTTTTCCCTCTTATCAGCCACAACTATATCAAATTGTCTGAAAAAATCAGTAGCACTTAAAGCACAATTCAAATGACTCTTCAAATCTTTGTTCAAGCTCTCGCTCATTTGAGTTGTACGAATACCTAAAGTGAAAGATTGTTTCATGAAACATTTTGCCCATTTTTCCCTCAATGCATATGTTTGTTCCAACCAAGAGTATTTTGCCAAACCGTGCTTCTCTAACATGTAATTCCATGCTTCTTCAAATTCATCTACATCCTCATACTCATACATACATCGACAAAAATCTCCCAATATGTCGGATTCCGGACTTTGATAACAAGACAAGTGCTTAAGTGCATTTTGATTGAGATGCCATTTACACAACCCATGATATGTATTTGCCATCACAACACCGAGAGCATTAGCCATTACGGCATCTTGATCAGTGAATATAGTCCTGGGACTTTTACCACCATGAGCTCTAAGAAACGTCTTAAAAAGCCAAACAAAAGACTCGATCGTCTCATCATACAATAGTGTAGCACCAAAAATTGTTTTCTCCCTGTGATGATTGAAACCAGTAAAAACACCAAGGGGTCTCAACTCCTTATTAGTGACATATGTTTTTTCGAAGGTAATTACATCACCAAAATCAACGTAATCAGCTTTCATTTTACCGTCAATCCAAAAAATATTAGTTACCATGCCAAAATCATCGAACTGAAAATCATGAGAAAAATAAGAATCGGTGCTTTTTTTTCTCTTCAAAATACCTGGCAATGCTTCCAAGTACACCCAACACCATCTCTTTCATTCTCCTATTTCTTAGGTAAGTTTTCTGATCTTCTTTGATAAATCCCAACTTTTCTCTCCCACCGGCCTCCCTACTCAACAATCATTTGAGTTTCTTTAGGTGTAATCCCAGAATCGTGTGCCAAATTTATTACGAGGGCTTGAGATGCACTCACTTATCTATTTGAGCAAAAATAATGAACCGTTTCTCTCGATTCAAGGTCGTGGTTATGGGTGCCAACAAAATCTTTTATGATGTAGTTACCATTTTCCGGGTTTAGCTTCACATTAAATTTCACTTGACAATCGATTCTTACTTCGCAACGTTGGCGAGATTTATCTTTAACCCTTTTGTCATTTTCACGAACTCCTTGTTTATAACACACAAAAACTGAATTGCTAACAACACCATCACTTTTCCTTTTATTTGCATAGTGTTTTCTAACCCCAAAATCTTGTTTTTTGGAATACTTTCTCCAAAAATCCCATGCATCCTCTACACTATCAAACTCTATTCCAATTCGAATACAATCATCCACTGTATCATCAATCTTTGGAGAAGCTGAATTTTCATTCCAATCATCCACATGTTCTATTTTGAGTGCAAAAGAAAAAAAAGATATGTTAACATATGCATAAATAAAATAATTAATTTATAAAAAAAATTGTTTATGTTATCAATAATTTTTAGAGAGGAAAAAAAAAATTCGAAGAAAAAAACTTCAACCACTTGATGAAGAACAACATACATGTACATTTTTATGGCTTTTATATATGTAATAAATTTTAAAATATACTCTGCTCTTACTTTGTATTTTATCATTTCATGGGATAATTTTTTTTACCTTCCAGCTCAATCCGATCCTAGTCCACACCCTCCATATTTTCGAAAATTTTGTCTGTGTTTATCACCACAATTCTCTTCTCTGGCTATTTTCTCCTTTATTGTTGCAGTGAGTCGCGATGTGTATGGATTTGAAAATGGTTGTATCTAAGTTTAAGAACTTTAGAAATGGAGGGAAAGTGTTTTTTGTCGTAAATGTACTGTGCTTATGAATCTTATCTTTGTTTTAACCTAATTTGTTTGTCCCAAAATTAGTGGCCGTTGGATTAAAAAAGTGAATCCAAGGATTCATATTTAATACAGCAGAATCTGCTATGAGACTCACACTGCAGGCACCCCCAACCAGTGTAGAGGTGTATGTGTGATCATCTCACAGTCCGAACAAGCATAATCAACGGAAACCACTATGTGGTAGTTCAAAACTAGACTTTCGGGCCAAACACTGGAGTCGGGCTAGACAGACTGAAGCCCAAAACACAATTGGACTTTGGATGACAAAACTTTGTGGCCCAAAAAAAAATATTTTCAGGCCAAAGACCAACCAACCCATCCTAGGCCCACGGCCGAGCACGAGCCAGGAAGATGGATAGACAGATGTGTGCGCGCGTGTAGGTCGGACTTACTAGCACGTAGGTCATCATCCCTCTAAAAACTTGGGTGCCCAAATGGTCCAAACCCAAATGTTAGACTTTAGCTCTTTAAAGTCTCTGCCTTCTTCCTTTCTCAACTAATGTGGGATACTCAAATCCACATTCCATTTCCAACTCAATATATTACATTAAGTGGTTAGCTTTGGACATTAATTTCTCATTCATAAGAGAAATTACTTTTGAGAAACTCCCAGTCCTATTATCTACTTCTAACTAGATTAATAATATAATCTTTATTTTAATATTCTATAAATAGAACTCACTTAAACAATTGGTCAAAAACGAGCCAGACTCTCATTTTTCACTACCAATTTCTAACAATCCCCTCATAAATGAAATTAATGCATGTGTGTATGCAAACCACCTGAAAGTTTCGATGAACCATTATTGCATCAGGATAGATAGTTTCAGGCTTTGAATCTTTCCCAGTAAAATATTATAAATTTTTCTGTCTATTTAATAATTCAGTGTTTTGAACTATCCAACCATTTGTGTAAACCAAGACAACAGTACTTACACAAAAAACAGTTCTAATACATTTTTTGTTCTCATGTTTTTGTCATTTCCGACCAGGATCATATCTTAGATAGAGAGTTATTTTTCCTATCTTACTTCTTCATTTATATAGATGATCTCCTATAAAGAGTATCTTGTCTTATTTCACCATCTATAGGTATATGAATCATTAAAGATTCTTTAGAAGACGTTCTTGGAATGAACTGATGTGTTTCCAAGTGTTCAACGAACTGTCATAGCTTAGTATTCTCATTGAACCAAGGTTTTAGGACCCTACAATTCTTAAGGTTAGGTGTCCGCTATGATATTTCTTTCATTGTGGACTTTAAGCTCATTCCCCAAATAAGGTTATACAATTTATTTTGACAAATGTCTTTTGTAAGCGGATCCACTAAGTTATCCTTTGATTTTATGTAATCATATGATATATACCGTTCGAGATCAATTATCAAATGGTATTGTGTTGTCTACGTATATGTCTAGACTTAAATATTATACATACTACTTAATGCCCTTGTCTACGTATCATAATAGCAGACACTGGTTTATTCCAACAAGGAATATCTTCCACAAAATCTCTAAGCCACTAAACCTCTTCTATAACTTTATCAAAAGTTATAAGCTCAGATTCCATAGTTGAATGATCTACGCAAGTTTGCTTAGAATATTTCCACGACATCGATCTTCCACCTATCGTAAACATGTACCCACTTGTGGCTTTGGATTCATTGTATCAGATATCCAATTAGAATCACAATATCCTTATAATACTACTGGATATCTTATATAAAGTATTTCATAGTTCATGGTATACTTTAAATATGCAAGTACCCTAGTCAAAGCAATCCAATAATCTTTACTAGGATTACTTGTGAACCGAATTAGTGTGCTCACCTGAGTATGCAATATCAAGACATGTACAATTACTAAAGTTCATCAGATTGTCAATTATGCTTGCATATTTTAGCCGAGAAACCGATTCCCCTCGATGTTTGACTAAATGTAGATTTTTATATACATGCATCTTAACTGGAAGATCTTCAAACACATTAAACCTCATTCGAACACTTTAGATATAATGGGATTGTATTAAAACTATCCTTTTGGAGGTTCTAGAGATCTTAATCTCTAAAATAACATCACATATTCCAATGTATATACGTCAAAATCTCTTTTTAACATCATCTTATTATTCATAATTAAATCATAATTACTTCTCATAATCAACATATCATCTACATAAAGGCAAGCAGTGACTATGAACTAATTGTATCTTTAATGTACACATTCGTTGATTTTGAAATTATTTAACAACATAGTTTTGTCAATTTTTTCATGTCATTGTTTAGTTGCTTGTCTTAGTCTGTAAAGTGACTTAACAAGTCTACACACTTTTTTCTCTTGTTCCGGTGCAATAAACCCTCAGATTATTGCATATAAATCTCTTTTTCAAGATCTTCATTTAAGAAGGTTGTCTTCACGTCCATTTGATGTATCTCAATATTATGCGTGCTGCAATAGCAACGAGTGCAAAAATACATGTGATACGTGAAACAAGGGAATATGTATTAAAAATCATATCCCTTAGTTTATAAACCCTTTATCTACCAACCAAGCTTTAAACTTATAATAAACCCATCAACTTTATATTTCTTCTTAAGGATCCACTTAAATCCTAAATGTTTGCACCCCAGAGGAAGATCAACCGATTCCCAAGTATTATGCATAATGGATTATATTTCATTGTTGGTAGCTTCTTTCCAGAGAGGAGAATCTATAGTAGACAAATCTTCTTGAATAGTTCTTTATTCATTTTCTAACATATAAGTTAGAAAATCAGGACTAAAAGTCTAGGTTACTTTTTTTCTTTGACTGCGTCTCGGTTCCTCTTCCAAACTTCGAAATAGATCAATCATTTCATAAGTTCTTTACTTAGAAACTTATTCTTTCATTTTCTTTGAATGGAAATATATGTTTAAATAAATTTGAATTTATAAATTCAGTGAGCATTCTTTCATTGATATCAAAGATTTTCTGACTTGTGCACTAGAAACTGGTATGCACTACTATTGTTTGCATATCAAATGATAATGCAATCAATAGCCTTAAGTCAAATCCTATTTTCGCTGATTTACTTCAACTTTGATCAAACACGCCCACACTTTGTATTTATAAGTTGGTTTTTTATCATTCCATAATTCATGTGGAGTTTCCTCGTTATCTTTGTGCAAAATCTTATTAAGAATGTAGTTGGCTGAAAGTATAACTTTCCCCTACATGTTTTGGGGTAAGCCATAGTTTAGTAATATTGCATTCATCATCTCTTTAAGAGTACGTTTTTTTACATTCAAAAACACTATTTTCAAAATACATGTTTATGTATTGGATGAAATTTCTAAATTATTATTTTGACTTTCTTGCCAAGATTTAATTATTTAGGAAAGTTTGATATTTATCATCTTTGGTAACTACCATTTATATTAATTAGTATTATATTAGGTTGTATTTCTCTTTCCTTATTATAGGATTTGTATATAGATAGTTAATAGTATATAGACTCTAAGATTTGATATTATTTTCTTACTAATGATATTTACATGCAATATATTATGTATATCTCTTTTAATTATTTTGTAGGTCTCTTTACAAGTAAGGTGTATCTATATAAAGCAGAAGGACTACTCATAACCTACTCAAGAACTTAGAGAGAGAAATTAAAGCAAGAGAACTTGAGAGCATTTTTATTCAAGCTCCAGGTTTTCTGAATTGGCGGATGCGACTGCGACTGCGAATGCTTTCGGCATCTGCGATCACATCCTACAGTTTGATTTGTTTTCTTCCATTATCTTTTAATTTTCATTAAGATCCAATCTTGTGAATGTGAACCTTAGCTCTTGGAAGAGTTGTACTGATTTAGATTTTATCCACTCTTTAGGAGCTTTTAGTAATTTCTACTTAGTAGATTACGACTCTTTGTAATCATTACGACATAGGTTTTAATTAGTAAAGGCTTTTCCCTGTTGGCTTAAATATAAGAATAAACATATTATTATATCCAAAAACCTTAATAAGTGTCTTTTAATTTTTTGATGCTTATCTTTTACTCTCTTCATAATACACGCGTGTTTTATTATTTATACTATGAATCAACGTCAGTAATTCTTTCAAGATGCATCGGAGCCGACACTTGATTTCACTGAGTGTTGATCCTCTTTTGCAAATTTATGGATTAACATTCGGTTGAGTATGATATTCTTCCCCTGATCCTTGATAGATCTAATTACAGTACTTGGAAAGTCAAGATATGTGTTTATATCAAGTTAATTGATGAACGAGCATGGTGCATAACTCTTACTAAGTGGACACCCTCCTGAATTTGTTGATGCAGATGGTAATATTAGGCCTCAAGATGAGATGTTTTAGACAACAAATGATTGTTTAGATAATAGTATGAACTCTAAAGCTCTTTCTATTATCTTTTGTGCAATTAATGCAAATATCTTTCTCATTGTCTCAAACTCTGGTACTACCAAAGAAGTATGGGATGCCCTACAACTCTATTATAAGGGGTCTGTGAGAGTTAGATTGATAAGGATTTATATGATCACTACTAGGTTTGAGAATTTAAGTATGGAAGAGGATGAGACTATCTCTGCATATAGTGTATGATTACATTCGGTGAACAAGTTTCAAATGCTAGGTTAGTTAGTAAAATGTTACGCTCTCTCCGAATACGTTTTGACATCAAAGTCTCTTCTATTGAGAAAGCTCATGATCAATCAACACTTGGCCTTGATGAGGTCATTGGAATTCTTCAGTCCTTTTAATTGAATTTTCTAAATAGATCTTCTCAAAATAAAGGGAGGAATGTTCCTTTTAGTTATACATAATGACATGGTTGAGATTTCTGCTGAGCTTGATAAGGCTGACTTAGGTGACGTAGATACTGCTCTTATTACAAAATGTTTTTAAAATCTTGCCAAATCTCATCGTCAAAATCAACTTCCCAAACCCGCATCAAGATTTCCTTAAAAAGTATCACCTTCGAAAACTCAAGAGAACCTTAGTTCCTTGATGAAATTTTCTAATCTTAAAACTCTTGAATATAAGGTGTTGTGCGTGTTATGGGTTTGGTCATTTTGTTAACAAATGTGCTAACAAGTTAGCTGGTAATAGCTTTAATGCTACCTTGAGTGAATATAAGTCTTATGATGAATTTGAACCCAGAACCGAGGATCATTTCCTTGATGTATTGAAGGAAGAGTCTTTCAATATGAGTCAAGATATGATTGGTAATGTTTCATATCTATAGTCACATCCGCAACCACATTCAGTTCTAATTTCTCTAATAACTCATTTTTGTGTCTTAATGTCACTGAAAAGTCTAACTCAAACTTTCAAGAACATGTTAACTAGTAACTTTGTTAGTACCGGACTTATATATGCCAACGAGGATCTTCTAAATTAATGTCAAGAGCAAAAGAAAAGGAATGACGTGCTTACTAAAATACATAAATATTTTACTTGTGAAAACCTTGAATAGAAAACTAACATTGCTCGTTTAGAGGCAGCTCTCACCAAAATTGAGATGGAGTATGAAAGGGTTAAATCCAAATGTGATCACTTTCTCGATACCTTAGATCGGTTAGATAAGGGAAGAGACAAGTTTGACGAGGTCCTTTCAATGGAATATAAACTAAACAATTGACCTTGGTTTTGAAAAACAAAGTTTTACTGAAAAGGGTGTCGAGTCTCCAATTCCACATAAAGCAAAGTGTTGTTTTAAACAAAAACCAAAACCAAGGATATGTTAGTTTATTTGTAATTATTATAATACTCATTGACACATTAGGTCATATTGTCATAAGCTAAGATTTGATCGTGTTAAAAGGTCTCTGAAAATAGATGCCATCGGAGATTCCACCGACTTCTTCTCACATCTCAGATCACATGTAGTTTTTTTGGATTAAAAATTCATAAGTCAGTTGTAATGTTGTCTCCTATGTTATGAAATCAAACCCTCCAGTATTTTGGTACTTTGACAGTGGTTGTTGTCGCCACGTGACTGGATAAAAAGGTAATTTGTAGAATTCTAGATACGTTGATGGAGGTATAGTTCGTTTGGTGATGGAGCTCATGGTATATTGTTGGTGTTGTTACTCTAAACTTTGATGGGTTATTTAGAATTAGTGATGTTCTTCTTGTTGATGGTCTTAAGGAGAATCTCTTAAGTATAAGTCAACTTTGTGATAATGTCTTAACTGTATAATTTAATAAAAAATCTTATGATTTGGTTAATGCATCTAACGTTTGTTTCTTGTAGGGATTAGATCTGTTAATAATTGCTGCAAATTTAGTAGTAGATAAGAGTGTCATAAAACCTTTACTAATGCAATCATAGATACCTCCGCAATTTTGAAGTGATATCCATGACGACACTCAAACACACTAAAACTGAAATAGTAAGTCTGGCTTGTGTGACTGGAAAATGTCTTATGGTGAGAACTAATTACTGTGTCCTCAATTGAACCTAGGGATGTTAGTGAAGCTCTAAAAGATGAATTTTGGCATATGTCCATGCAAAGTGAACTTGATAAACTCACTGATAACAATGGTTGACACTTAGTTCCTCATCCCATTGATGGGAATGTCACAGAAACAAAATATTTATTTAAAAACAAATCTTGACGAGTAAGGAGAAATTGTTCGTGAAAAGGCTCATTTGGCAATTCAAATCTATACTCAGTATAAGGGGGTTATTTTTGATGATTACTTGTCTTAAATAACTAGATTTGATGATGTTCATCTTATACTTGTTGTGAGTTTTCATCTTGATCTTAAACTTCACCACATGGATGTCAAGAATTCCTTCTTGAACGATACTCTTAGTGTGGATGTGTGTGTTGCACAACTTCGGGGTTTTGAGGATCCTTATAAGCCTGAGCATGTATACAATATTAAGAAGGCCCTCTATGGTCTCAGACAAGCGCCTCATGTTTGGTTTGAGAAACTAACTATATTACTCCTTAAATTTGGTCTTAAAAGGTGTGAAATTGATAAAACCATGTTTGTTCAAAAAATTTATAATGGCATTCTTGTTGTGCAAATACATGTGGAAGATATTATTTTTGGGTCTTCTTCTATCATTCTAACCTAGTTCTTTGTAGATTCCTTGACTTTCACATTCCAAATAAGCATGGTTGTTGAGTTAAGTTATTTCTTGGGTTTACACATTAAGCAAATGCATAATGATATTTTTATCTCTCCAAGCAAGTATGCTCGTAACTTGCTAAAATGGTTTAATCTAGAAGGATGATGAGGTTGAAGTTGTAGACCATACAATATATAGAAGTATGATAGGAAGTTTGTTGTATTTGACTGATAGTCATTCTGATTTTATGTATAGTGTTTGTGTGTGTTCTCATTACCAAGATAATCCTAAGATCATTCATTTACAAGTTTTTAAACGTATCATTTGGTATATATGTGGTACAACTAATTTATGAATTTGGTATACGAAAAACACGAATGTTTGTTGATTTTAGTGATTCTGACTGGGCAGGTGATGTCACTGATAGGAAGAGTACAACGGGTACATGTTTTTATATTGGGTATAATTTTGTCTCTTGGTTTAGTCGTAAGCAAAATTGTGTGTCTCTGTCAATAGTTGAGTCTGAATATGTAGTCGTAGGAAGTTGTTGTTCCCGATTATTATAGATGAACCAAATGATTGAAGACTATGGTTTATACAGTAACACTCTTATTATCTTATGTGATAACTCTATTGCGATTGAAATTTCTGGGAATCCAGTTTAGCATTCTAGTGCAAAACACATCGATATTCGACATCACTTCATACGAGATTTGGTTGAGAAAGGCATTGTTCGTGTGGAGTATGTTGACACTGAAAATCAGCTTGCAGACATTTTTACCAAGACATTAGATTATGAGAGATTCTTCTCTTTGAGAAGATCTCTCAATAAGTGCTCTATTTGAATGTGAGTTTACATGCCGCGGAATTTGTCCTCACATTTGTCGTGACTTATTTCTTTTTAAGTTGTTAGACATACCTTGCATTGAGTGTCAACTACTGTTGGTTCTTTCCCAAAGTGTGTTGGCTATAATGGTTGTAAATTCTAAAAACAAAATGTGAGTTGTTTATTGCAAAAATCAGTGTTCTAAAAATCGCTAGGCGGCTGCTAGGCACCAGGCCAGTGCCTAGCGCCTAGGCGGGGCCTAGACGGGGCCTAGGCGGAGCCTAGAATTTGAGAATAAATACCCTAATTTACAAAATTACATCCAACCATTTAATAGTTCAACATACTACTTGCTACACAATAAAATTRATGACAATTCAAAACTAAAAGTAACGATCACAAGTTACAATTCACAAGTTTAAAACTATTYTTCAATTCAAAGTCCAAAACAACATAGATGCATAAGTTCATTAGTCAAATAACAATATCATAGTATACATTACAAAATCAAAATAATCAAAAAATAGGCCAAAAAATGACGTCATTTTAGGCCAGAAAATATTTTTAAAAAAAATTGGTCTGGCGCCTAGGCGCCGACTTGGGCGCCGAGAGCGCCTAGGCAGCGCCTGGGGCGCCCAGCGATTTCTTTGGCCGATTTTCGAAAATCGTAGGCGGATTGGTGGCGCCTAGCGCCTAGGCGGGCGCCTAGAGCGATTTTTAGAACAGAGGCAAAAATATGCGTTTCTCCCAGAGAAGCAAAATAAATATCTTATCTAATGCATAAAGTCATGAACTATTCTAAAAGGGGTGAAATTATTGTAATTCAAATCAATGATCAATCGATCTAAAGAAATATTTAGTCCTTGCATAAAGAGGAGACACTTCTACTAGCGGACACAAACTACCAAATTCACTTAGAAACTGAAAATGTTGATCATTATCTAGGTTTATAATTTATAATTCATTGACATTTTGGATGGAGGGCATCCAAAGTGCCTTCACATCAAGGACCACATCTGCAACAACTGTATATCTATCCTTTTTTTTTTTATGCGAAATATTTCCTTTACATGTTTTAAACATAAAGTCTCCCAGGGCATGGATCACTTGGTAATAGTTGGCTTGTTATTTATATTTGGTTCGTACATACAAAGTGAGGATGAGAATTTCTTCTCTGTTTGGAAGATTTGGTGTTGTTGAATTTTTGTATAGGTTTATACACGAGAATATTATTTTGGAAGGTGAGATCTTGTCTCAATCTACATCTTTCTTATGCTATGGTAATGTGGGTTCAAGGTAGGCTAATTACCTTTAATAAAATTGTGGTTCCAATATTTAAGGTTTTGTTTTAACCTAGATTGTGTTGCCTTTTTAGACTGCTTCCAAAATTAGATATGTTCTAGGTTTGTTTGGTATCTTTGGGATTTTAGGACTTCTTGTACTATATATATATATTCTCTCCTCACACCACACACATATTTAAGGTTTTGTTTTAATAAAATTATCTTTAATAAAATTGTGGTTCCCATATTTAAGGTTTTGTTTTAACCTAGATTGTGTTGCCTTCTTAGACTACTTCCAAAATTAGATATGTTCTAGGTTTGTTTGGTATCTTTGGGATTTTAGGACTTCTTGTACTATACATACATATATATATATATATATATATATATATTCTCTCCTCACACCACACGCATATATCAAAATTTCATATTTATGTGTGTTATTGTGCTCTTTTCTCTCTCTTACTTTATTGGTGTGACATTTTATTTAACCCTTTCCTTTCAAGTTTTGATAAGATTTTTTAGGTGTCAAATCACTTTTCACAAGTCCAAGCAAAAGCCCCTCATCTTCTACCACTACTTCCGACCCACACAGCACTGCCGTCGTGCCTGAAACCTCATCCATCCTTCCACTGTCCTCCATGGCTGATTCATCCATTGCTGGTTGTATCGTATCGGATACACCGGTTGATGTAACAGAATCTGGCGTTGCATTTGTACTCAAGAAGTTATTGCATTCTGTTCCTATTCATTAACCATCTATGTTTGCTCAATCTCCTTCACCTATTTCTGATGTCTCTATTTAGAAACTCTCCACTCCTCCGAAGTCTCCGAACCCTTCACCGCTACATGAAACTGCCATTGCAATTTTATTTGGTTGCTGAATCAACTAGTCTGTTTGGAGGTTTGTTTCCTAGTGATAAAGGAAATGAGATTAATATTCGGAAATCCTTCCGATTTCGAGCTCATATGTGAATCTCTTAAGCCAAACTATATGCCATCTTCACGTAAGTCCAGACATCTTCGAGGCTATGGACCTAAAGGTTTTGAGATCCCAACTTCGATTTTGGTGTCTCTAAAAAGAGAAATTCCAGCTCCAAGAAGTTGAAGAAGAAGAAGAAGTATTTGAATAAAGAGGGAGATAATCCGCTAATGTGATTGCAGATGCAATAATTGATGTTGCTCACATCTAAGCTATTTATGACTCATCAGGTTCTGCTCCTCTAACTGTTGAAGTTCCTGCTCCTATACCGACTATGCATATGGAGGTTTCCAAAGATTCTAATCCGGATGCCTCATCGTTTATTGTGGCTTGGTGCACTTGTTCCTCCTATACACCTATTTATGTTTCCCTTGATGATGATCTGGAACCTACCATCCATGCTCTCCTATGTCTCTATAAGAGCAAGGATATTGTTATAAATCCTTCTAGCCCTCGGCCGATTCCTATTCCCGATATCTCTAGTGATGAGAATCTTTTGACTAGGATGATTCTGGATCTCACACGTCTACAAATGACATTATATATGGCTTTATAGGTGATGTAGATCAACTTAACTCTATTTTGGGGGATAATGCTGAAGATGCAACTTATGATACTACTACTAATATGCTGAATAATGTGATGACATCTCCACCCGCATCCAGTTCTGAATACAATTTGGGTAACTCTTTTTCTAAAACCTTCTACACTAAGTAGTCTTATGATCAGTACAAGGTAAATGTCGGTTTCTTTTTGATCAAGGAAAGACATCAACATCTATCCACATTTCTCTAGTAATACTTGAATAAGATTCTCGAGCTTCGACATCTTATGTACACGATTGATGATGTAGTGTCTTTTGAGGTATGCGACTCGACTTCTCCCAAGTACAGTTGAGTCTTTGTGCGTGGTGTGATCTACAATTTCACTCCCTCTTTGATCAATGCACTTTTTGAGACTCCCAATTGTGAAAGATGCACCTGCAAGTAAGCACGTGGATCTTGACAAACTACATGCCAAAAGAGTGCTACAGATGGAAAATGACAGCTACATAAATAAACAAAAGTCCTGCAACGGGCTGATGGATCAGCAGGACACATGTATTGATCTGGACGGTCACCATGCAAAGATTGGCAGCTTTCATGCATCGGCTTTAGCTCCTAACCCTAGCATTAGTCTATAAAAGGAATGTTTATGTATTGATTTCTGTGTAACAAAGAATTTAGGTTCAATTCCAGCAAATGATATTAATGATATTTAAGGTTTTCATATTAGCAGCTTTTCAAGCTTTCAGCTTTTTATCCAATGTTGTTTTCAGCTTTTCTTTTCTTGGTACCAGAGCCACATGATCCCATGGCCAAATAAATTAAGTCATTTATCATCATTTCTTTTCACCATAGCCACTTCAAATACGCATAACACCATCTCAGGAAATCAAACACCCCTCATTCAACCTAATAGTCAGCTTATTTCTACTAAGCTTGATGAATCAAACTTCCTTATTTGGAAGCAGCAAGTTATAACAGCCATACGAGGATATGGTGTAGAAGGATTCATTAATGGGACCTCAGTTGCTCCAGAAAAATCATTATTAATGAACAATCAGGGCAAACCATGCCAAGTTCAGAATATCTCCAATGGATGAGACAAGATCAGCTTTTAGCTTCTTGGCTGCTGTCATCCTTATTTGAAGGAATCATGTTCTTGATGGTTGGACTAAGCATAGCAAAGGAGATCTGGGAAACTATATAAAATAAATTTGCTAGCCAGTCCTCTGCCAAGGTGATGCAACATAAGTTGAAGCTACAAACCCTAAAGAAGGGCAATATGTCTATGAGAGAATACTTGAGCAAGATAAATGAATGCTGTGATTTGCTTGCAGTTGTTGGAGAAAAAGTGTCTGAGTAAAATCAAATCCTCCATGTACTCACTGGTCTAGGGTCAGAATATGATCCAGTGGTGGTGAATGTAACATCCAAATATCCCCCTCACACCCTTTCTGAAGTCCATTCCTTACTGCTCACATATGAATCCAGAATGGAGATGAATCAAGGCTCCATTGTTAACTCAGAAGGATCTCAGCATTTTGCTAACACTGTTACTCAGAACAATAGAGGTTTTAATCCTATTTTTATCCAAGGAAGAGGAGGCAGGTACAACAATCAGTCCACCGGAGGAAGGAATGGTCCTAGAGGAAGAGGAAGAGGCAGAAATCAAAGCAATAGGCCTCTTTGCCAGATTTGCCAAGGAGCTAGCCACACTGCTGATAAGTGCTGGTACAGATACGATAGTCAAGGCACCAGCAATTCATCCTCCTCTCATCAAGGAGGACAATCTGCAAGGATAAGTCCTTCCCTCAACCTTGTGCAAATGCCTGGACTGAATGGTTATTCTGATGCTGCATCTGAAATGAGCTGGTTTCCTGATTCAAGGGCTCAAACCATGTGACTAGTGAACTGGAGAACCTGAACATTGCCTCTAAATATCATGACAACAGCAAGCTACAGATGGGAAATGGTGAAGGAGCAAGCATTGCTCACTTGGTAACTCTTTTCTCAAAAACTTTGATGACTCCATTAATCCTAAAATATTTGTCCTCAAGAATCTCCTTCATGTTCCTATCATCACTAGAAATCTTTTATCTGTTTCACAATTTTCCAAGGACAATAAAGTGTTTTTTGAATTTCATCCTACTTTCTGTCTTGTTAAGGATTTAGCCACTCAAGAAATTCTGCTCAAGGGCATTCTTAAGGAAGGATTGTACCAGTTCAATCTCCAAAACCTCAAGATTGACAATAAAGCCTCTGTTGAACTAGCTGCTCAGTCCCTTTGCTTTTTTGTTAAAATAAAGCAGTGCTCCAACCATGATCTTTGGCATCAAAGGCTTGGGCACATTAATTTAGATAATGTTGAAAGAGCTCTCAAAGATTGTAATATACCTTTTCAGATTAATAAAAGTCCTACTTTATGTCAATCTTGTGCTCTTGACAAAAGTCATCAACTCCCCTTTTCTAGTTCTGATTCAACATATAATGCTCCTTTTGAACTTATTCACACTGATTTATGGGGTCCTTGTGATGTTAGAACTGCCAATGGTTGTAGCTACTATGTGAGTTTCATTTATCACTATTCTAGATTTACCTGAATATACTTGTTAAGGGCCAAGTCTGATGTGTATGAAGATTTTACCAGTTTTAAGGCCTTGGTTAAGAATCGGTTTGGAAAAAGAATTAAAATGGTGCAGAGTGATGGTGGAGGAGAGTATATTGAACTCAGAAAGTTCTTTCAAGATAATGGGATAGCACACAGAATGTCCTGTGCTTACACATCCCAATAGAATGGGCTAGCAGAAAGAAGGCACAAGGACATTGTAAACATGGGTTTATCCTTGCTGGCATAATCAAATTTACCTCTGAATTTCTGGGGAGATGATTTTGTAATTGCAACCTATCTGTTGAACAGAGTTCCCAGCAAGCCACTATAGTTCAAGACACCACTTAAAATCCTATATGGACATAAACCAGATTACTAGAGGTTAAGAGTTTTTGGATGCTTATGCTATCCTCATTTGAGGCCATACAACAAGCATAAAATGGAATATAGATCTTGTGTAGGAGTGTTTCTTGAATATAATAATCAATTCAAGGGGTACAAGGTTTTCTTACCAGATAAGAGAATCATAATCATTACATATGTGATATTTGATGAAGGAGTATTTCCTTACAAAGATAGGCTGAATGTGCAAGAGATTGTGCATGCTAGTGATCCACTTGTAGTTCCTATCATCCCCACAACACAAAATTTGGACAGATTAGGTGTTGATACAGGAATTAGCAAGAGTACCACAAATGAAAATCCCTATGACCATGGCCCATTTAATCATCACTCTTCAACACCAAAAGGCACCTCACCTTCTATCAGTGGTTCAACTAATTCAGAAAGTAGTAATCAGACCATTCCTTTGGTTGTGCAGATGCCTCCAATCAACAATAATTCAAACAACTCAGCTTCACAATAGGCTCCTCAGGGACATCCCATGATCACAAGATCAAAATTAGGAATCCACAAACCTAAAGTGTACAACACCACAGTCACAAAGGAAGCTGAACCTGATTCTCTTACTGAGGCTCTCAAGTCTGTTAAATGGAGAAGAGCTATGAAAGAAGAAATAGATGCATTGTTGAGAAACAATACTTGGCAGTTGGTTGATTCAACAAAGGGAAAGAACATTGTAGGGTGCAAATGGACTTTCAAGATAAAGAGGCATGCTGATGGAAAATTTTCCAAGTATAAAGCAAGACTAGTGGCACAAGGATATTAACAGATGCCTGGATTTGAATTCTCAGAGACTTTCAGCCCTGTTGTAAAGCACAACACTATAAGGATCATACTCACTTTGGCAGTCAATTATTCTTGGAAAGTCAGACAACTAGATGTGCGCAATGTTTTCTTGAATGGTGAGTTGAGTGAGGAAATATACATGAAATAGCCACAAGGTTTTGAGAAGGGAAACAACCAGATGGTTTGCAAGTTGTCTAAAGCCTTGTATGGATTGAAACAAGCCTCAAGAGAATGGTTCAACAAGGTTAAGTCAGTATTAATTAAGATGGGATTCAGAGACTCTAAAGCTGATTGCTCACTGTTCTACACAGTCAGAAAAGGAAATTGACTTTTTGTGTTGATCTATGTTGATGATATCCTTGTTACAGGATCCAATATCATGATGATTGAGCATTTTGTTAAATTTCTTGGTCAGAATTTCTCTATTAAGGACCTTGGGTAGATGAGCCATTTTCTTGGAATTGAAGTCACAAGGACAAATGAGGGAATGCACTTGTGTCAAGAGAAATACATCAAGGAGCTTCTTGAGAAGTGCAAAATGGAATCAGCTAATCCCACTCCTACTCCAATGGTTTCCTCATTACAGTTGTCTAAACACTAAGGAATGCCAACAATATATGGTACTAAATATAGGAGCATTGTAGGAGCACTACAGTACGTCACTCCCACAAGACCAGAATTAAGCTATAGTGTAAACAAAGTTTGTCAATACATGTCAGATCCCTTGGACACACACTGGAAGGCTATGAAGAGGATTTTGAGCTACCTAGTTGGGACAAGGAACTATGAATTATACATCAGAAATCCCCATATCTTAGCTTAAGTGGATTCTCTGATTCTGATTAGGGTGCTGATATTGATGATAGGAGATCAACCACTGGATATTGTGTTTATTTGGGGGGTAATTTGATATCCCAGTGTTCAAGAAAACAACCTTCAGTTTCAAAATCAAGTGCAGAGGCTGAATACAAGACTTTAGCTAATACCACTACAAAAAAAAAAAAAATTCGAGGGATTTTCCCCTCGGTTTTGGGTAAAACCGAGGGAAAAATTCCCTCAGAAAAACCCTCCTCGGAAATATTTTCCGAGGGAAATATTCCCTCGGAAATATTAAACCGAGGGAATTCCGAGGGAAACATTCCTTCGGAAAAATCTCCGTGCAACCCTCGGAAAAACCGAGGGAAAACCGAGGGAATAAATTCCCTAGGAAAACCGAGGGCTTTTTATTCCCTCGGATAACCGAGGGCTTTGTTTTCCCTCGGAATTTCGAGGGTAAAATATTCCCTCGGATTTTTTGATATTTCCGAGGGAATATCCCCTCGATTTATGTTTTTTTAATAATTTTTTTTTTTACTTTTTCGAGGGATTGTCCCCTCGATTTTAATTTTTTTTATTAATTTTTAATTTTAATTCCTGTTCAATTACTAAAAATTCCCAAAAATTAAAAAAAAATCATTAATGAAAAGACAAATAAATAAACCAATTATTATAAAAATACTTGAAAATTTAAGAATAATTACATGCGTTCGACACAGTAAACAAAGTTTATATGAAAATCAAACTGTCCTATAGATGTGGAGGGGGGCACTGCTGCTGGGGAGGGGGGTACTGCTGCTGAAAAAGAGCATACATTTCAGCCATCTGTGCCATCTGGGCATCCATCCGCGCCTAAAATTCCTCCTGCTGCCGACGCTCCTCCGCACGTTATCGCTTTTCCTCGGCGGACTGCTGCGGCATCGCCTCGAGCTCCATCCTCTGAGCCTGGACCTGCGCCTCGAGCTCTCTGACGTGACTCCTATCAGCCTGGGAGGAGGTGGAAGAGCGGCCCTTGAATAAACCCTTCGTGGCAGCCACCATCTTCCCATACGCGTCGGTGTCGTAATGCCGTCCCTTGCTCGACCCGACGACGCCGAGGAAAACCCGGTCCTGGTCAACCTCGTTACTCTCCTCCTGGGAAGACGCACGTTCCTGTTCCTGGGTCAGCTGTCGCTCGTACTCCTCCTGAAATACAACTCGTTATTAAAATTCTACGTTAAAATCAAAGAATAAGTTAAAAATAAGAAAGAGACTCACATTAATATTAGTAGAGCTCGTATCGATCCACGCGCCGTCTTTCTTTTGGTGCGTAAATTTAAAAAGATCGTAGCACGTAGCCGGCACACCCATCTCCCGCTCCTGTATTCAAATAGAATTTTCAAATAATTAACATTAAAATTAAACAAATAAATATTATATTATTATATTCTAAAATTACTTACTATATCCAAAGTATAATCGATAGTAGATCTAGCACCCCCCGTGTGCTTCGACATCCCAGTACCCGGCCCAGTAGGCTCGCTTCTCCTGTTCCGGCTGCATTGCTCGGATTTCTTCTTGTTCTCGGGCTTATCCCACTCAACCTTCTAAGCCCTAGTTGAGATGCATGATATATAATATAGTATAAATTATATGTTATAAATAAAAAATTCTAATTTAATAAGAAAACATATAACAGAATCGTTTACCTATAGACCTCCTCGGGATGTAGTCCGGCTTATTACCACCATGGGAGGCAACATACCGCTTATACTCGTTAAGCTGCCTCCCGTAAATCTCCCCGATCATCGGAAAAAATACATCCCGTATCTGTACATCATTATACACCTTCGGGTCCCAATAACAAGTCTCCTGCAAAATAAAACAATAATTACAATTCAATTGATACATATGATTGTGTTTTATGGTAAATATTAACAAATTTGGACATAAAATAATAATTACCTTAAACATCTTCCACCAGAAATCCTTAGTCTCCTTAGGGACCACCTTATAGCACCACCCGGCGGGATGAAGATCATTCTCAAAGATCATACGGAGTATAGTGGACACCTTGCCCCCTATGCTGTGCAGCCTGTATTCAATTGTGTTTTTTTTTTGTTACGAATAAAATCTAATCATAATGATAATTACAATTTTAAAATCATTGATTTACTTACTTCGTCCCTGCAATATAAACCTGAAGCATACCCCTCTGCGGTGGGATCAACTGTCGTCAGGTCTGTGATGTACCCGCGTCGGACGGGGTCTGTGATGGTGTATGCGACATTGGCGTCGGGGTCTGCGTCGCTGGATGATCAGTACCGAGACCCATGTAGTCGGTGTCGAAATCAGTTAAACGATTAGCCGACCCCATAGCTGATCGACCCACGCTACCGGATCCTCGACGCAAAGACATCTGATAAAGTTATTAGATAATAATACGAGCATCTTACCAAATACCAGTATATATTATACACCAAACGTATTAATAAATCCAAATTAAAAAAAGTAGTTATAAAAAATATGTGTTTTACAATAAGAATAAATTACATATATTTCAACCAAACTAATCACTTTAACTATTAAATGTATTACCAAACTCATCTTCATCCGTATCTTGATCTGTATCTTGATCGGTTAGTAACTCTTCTTCTGTATCATCATTTATCTCGTTATTACCAAGTTCCTCCACATAATTATCATTGAGGTCGTGCAACTGAGAATCGACATCGTCGAGTTGAATCGGACTGCGTGTATCTATAGCTTCCTCTTGAAATGATTCTTCTGGTAGAGGCTCGATAAACTCAATATTTGATCTCGCCTTGATTTTACACGTTTCCCACCAGTCCAATTTGTCTCGTCTCAAACTTGGGTATGCACAATAGTATACTTGTGCAGCTTGGGAAGCAAGTACAAAAGGTTCATATCGATTGAACCTACGCTTATGATTGATATCGACAATCTTATAATTTGGATGGACTTTTGTGCCTGCAGTTGTTGGATCAAACCATTCGCAATTGAACAATAGTGTGTTTTTCTCCGTTCGGCCGGTGTATTCGAGCTGCACAATTTCTATGAGACGAATGTAATAATCATATTCGGTTGCCCCAATAGTTGACCCTTTAATACATACTCTACTGCTCGATGTTGCTTTGTTAGATCCGTGCTCCAATGTGTGAAATCTATAACCATTTATCTTACATCCGGTATAGTTTTCACACATCTTGACGGACCCTCATCTAGACTCCTAATGTTCTCGTCGATCACATTGTTCGAACGATCTCTAGCCTATGACATTGACAAATTATTTTTAATTTTGGAAATATATTATATAAATAGATACCATAATTATATGATATGAATCTCGGTATCGAACGTCTTACATAATGTTTGAGCCAATTGGCAAATTCATTTTCCAATTATTCATTGATCGGATCATCATTAATGTTTGGGTGGAGACGTTGAATGCTATTTGTGTAAATACTACATATGACGTTACACAATCGAGGAAAAAAGTATTAATACATTTATATATATATCTATAAACTGACATTATAATTTGGAATGAGTATTCATACCTAACATATTCTTCGACCTCCACACAATTTAGCAACACGTATATCCTTGCGGCGTTGTATTATTTTTCGCTTAGATATCTTTTTCCCTTTGTACCAAACGTCTCTCCACATTTCTTAAACACCGAGGGAATTTCATCACCGTCATCCGCACAATTCTGACCGTCGTCATTTCTAGGCAAATTTGTTCTTTTAGTTGAAACGTGATCTTCAAAATAGTACGAACTAGATTTTGATGCCTCGTCGACCAGATATGCATTTGCTATCGACCCTTCAACACTCGCCTTATTTTTCACGCTGTTCTTTAGTTTGCGAAGATACCTCTCGAACGGGTACATCCATCTATACTATACTGGGTCAGCAATTCTCGCTTCATACGCAAGATGAACGGGCAGATGCTCCATCGTGTCAAAAAAACTTGGAGGAAAGATCAGTTCTAGTTGGCACAATATTAACGGAATGTCACGCTCAAGTCGACTCATATCTTCGGTGCAAATGATTGTTGATGTGAGATCCTTGAAAAATAAACTCAATTCGGTTAGAGCCATCCACACGTTTGGAGGAAGCAGTTCACGAAAGGCTATTGGTATCAACCTCTGCATGAATACATGACAATCATGACTCTCCATCCCGATCAGACGAGATTCTTTCTTCAGAAGGGATGTAAGAGGGTCCTCCAACATGAAAATCGTGATGGGGTCCAGAGGTGGCGAGCCGCGTTTCTCTGTGGTAAATCCATCTATAGTAATTCGGCACGAACCCGTTTTTCGCCAGGTGGTACTTAATCTCATCGACGTCCAAGTAGATTCTATTTCTACATCTTCTACGAGGACAAGGACATTTCAGTTTCTGTCCGTCCTTATGAGCGGAGTAATTTTAAAACTCTCAAGTCTATCTGTGAATTTTCAGGATAAATAGCCGTCATTGATTCGCTCGTACATCCAACTACGATCGGAACTCATCCTAACATTATACGGTTGTCAGATTTTTTGAGTGTTAAGCGTGTTCTAGAAATCCAGAAATATTCCGTTTGTACATCCAACTACGATCATTTACCATCCTAAGATTTTTGAGTGTTAAACGTGTTCTAGAATTAAAGAAGGTGGCGAAATTTCGGCAGCATTACGAGAAGAATGAGTAATTCGAGTTATAATTGGTAAGGCTTCTATCCCATTCAAGAACGTGACATTTAGTAGTATGCATTATCTTAAGATATGCATTTTTCTTAGATTCAAAATTTCGGCAGCATCTCCCCTCAGTTCTCGTAATGCACATATATTTCAGTGCACCCGAGAACAATTAGAGAGATGCAAAAACCAAAATTTCAAAACTAAAAAAAAAACATATACATAAGATAACCATACTACAAGTCACATTCTCAAACTGTCCAAAAATGGGACAATTCGAAATTTAGTATCAAACTCTATATTTTGATACTAAATCTCAAACGGGTCTAAGGAATATTAGAATAATTCGAAACTTAGTTTCAAATTTCTCTATATGATATTAATTCTCAAACAAGTGATCTATATGCATCGCGTCACTTAGCCAAGGTTCCAAATAAGCAGTTACCACTGTCACATTTTTGAAAAATATTTTGAAAACTTAAATAAAATCACGTGACACCCTATCACGTTTTTAGAAAAAGAAATTTGAAAACCCGCTATTGGAGGGACAACACCTCCCGGCCGGCGCCGTAACCCACGTCAACATCCGATGGTATACAACCAACAACACCAATGACAATAATATATATAAACAAAATTAAACCCCGGTCGATCACCATGGCCTCCCATGCATGAACAATATATATACGATATAATGAGTGCATACATGCATATATCACAATATAATTTGCCCCTAAAGTTTATCTAAATTGAAAGCAAACCCTAATAATCTAAGTTAATACAATGATAAAATCAACTAAAAAAATATAACTATGTAATTATTTCTAAATTGAACCCTAATTATGTAAATATTCCTAAATTGAACCCTAATTAAGTGATTATTACTAAATTGAACCCTAATTATGTGATTATTACTAAATTGAACCCTAATTATGTGATTATTACTAAATTGGCCCTAATTAATTGATTATTCCTAAATTGAACACTAATTATGTGATTATTACTAAATTGAACCCTAATTATGTGATTATTACTAAATTGAACTATAATTATATAATTATTACTAAATTGAACCCTAATTATGCGATTATTAGTAAATTGAACCCTAATTATATAATTATTCCTAAATTGAATCCTAATTAATTGATTATTCCTAAATTGAAAGCTAATTAACTGATTATTACTAAATTGAACCCTAATTATGTAATTATTCCTAAATTGAACCCTAATTATATAATTATTCCAAAATTGAACCCTAATTATTGATTATTCCTAAATTGAACCCTAATTATATAATTATTCCTAAATTCAACCCTAATTATAAATTAAACCCTAAATTCAACCATAATTATAAATTATACCCTAAATTCATCCATAATCCTAAAACTAACCCTAATTATAAATTAAACCCTGAATTCAAACCTAATTATAAATTAAGACCTAATCCTAAAACTAACCCTAATATAGATTAAACCCTAAAACTAACCATAAAACTAACAAAAAAAAGGGCTGCGGGTTACCTTGGCGGCGAGCGGCGGCGGCTGGGGAGCTTCCACAACTTTGAGCGGCGGCGGCGGTTGTGGACCTTCGAGCGGCGGAGACGGTTGTGGAGGTCGGCGGCTGTCGACGATCGGTTGTGGAGGTCGGCGACAGAGTGGATGCTTCCGGCGGAGCAGCAAGGGCAAGAGAGCGGCGGCGGTTGGCGGTCGCTGGTGGAGGCTTGATTCTCCTTCTCTCTCTCCTTTTTTTTTTTCTCTTTCTTTTCTTTTCTTTTCTTTTCTCTTCTTCTTTCTTTCTGTTTCTGTGTGCGCAAAGTAACAGCGAGCGACTTGACCGTTGTTTTACTATTTTTTCTATTTTTTCGAGTTTTTTTTCCATTTTTCATATAAAATCAAAAAAAAATAGAAAGCGCCTACTAGGCGATCGACGCCCGACCCCCGTGGTTCAAGGATGTCAATGCGCACCCCTCCCCGCCCCGATCGTGAAATGATGGGATTCGTTACTATTTTTTACTAATTTTTCTATTTTTTCGAGTTTTTTTTCATTTTTCATCTAAAATCGAAAAAATTTAGAACACGCGTCCTACACAATCGACCCCTGACCCCCGTGGTCCCACGACGCCGAGACACACCCCTCCCCACCCCCTCGGCAAAATCACGATGCTTCGTCGCTTCGCGTTTTCAACCGAAGGAGTTCATCGATTGATCGTATATCTTGTTGTTGATCGAATCTCACGTCCACGTGTGGATACGCACGTCCTCGTTGGTATTTTTCGATTGAAATTGGTTGAAAACAACCCCACGTGCCTAAGATGATAGGATTGGTTTCCTTTTTATGATCTTTCTATTTTTTTCTTTTTTTTTTTTGAATTTTTTAAATTTAAAATTTCCGAGGGAATCCATAATCCCTCGGTTTCAAACCGAGGGATTATGGATTCCCTAGGAAATTTTAAATTTAAAAAAATTCATAAAAAGTAATAAAAATAGGATTTGTTTCCGGGACGCCGAGGCGCACCCCTCCCCGACCCGGTTGTAATTTCTTGTTTTTTTTTACTATTTTTCTATTTTTTCGAGTTTTTTTAATCTAAAATCGAAAAGAAATAGAAAACGCCTACTAGGCGATCGACGCCCGACCCCCGTGGTTCCATGACGCCGAGGCGCACCCCTCCCCGTTCGTGAAATGATGGGATTCGTTACTATTTTTTACTAATTTTTCTATTTTTTCGAGTTTTTTTTTTTCATTTTTCATCTAAAATCGAAAAAAAATAGAAAACGCGTCCTAGACGATTGACGCCCGACCCCCATGGTCCCACGATGCCGAGAAGCACCCCTCCCCGCCCCGGTCGTGAAATGATGGGATTCGTTTCTATTTTTTACTAATTTTACAAATCCTATTTTTTATTATTTTTTTTCTATTTTTTTAAATTTAAAATTTCCTAGGAAATTCCTAATCCCTCAGTTCAAACCGAGGGATTAGGAATTCCCTCGATTTTTAATTAATATTTTAAAAAATAAAAAAAATAAAGTCGAGGGACTGCTTTATCCCTCGGTTTAAAACCGAGGGAAATATATATTCCTCGGTTTTTAATTAATTAAAAAAAAACCGAGGGTTTGTAATTTCCCTCATTTTCGAGGGCATTTTTCCCTCGAAAACTATTCCTCGATCATCCTTCGGTTTTTCCTTCGGTAATTATGGCGGCAAGTATTGGCGCCGTATTTCCGAGGGAGATTCCGAGGGAATTTCTTTCCCTCGGAAAAAACTGAGGGATTGTACAGTCCCTCGGTTTTTTCCTCAAAAAATACCGAGAGAAGACAATTCCCTCGATTTTTTCCTCGAAAAACTGCTATTTTTTGGTAGTGTTACTGCATGTGAAGTGACTTGGATCAACTCACTGCTTGATGAGATAGGCCTCCCTCTTGCCATGACACCTGTGATTTGGGTAGATAATCTCAGTGCTGTAGCCCTAGCTTCTAATCCTGTGCTACATGCTAGAACAAAACATGTGGCACTTGATTATCACTTTGTAAGAGAAAAGATTGCAGCAGCAAGATTGAGAGTACATCATATTCCAGCCATTGAACAAGTTGTAGGTATTCTGACTAAGCCTTTATCTTTACAATTCTTCTCGAGACTCAGGAGCAAGCTGAATGTAACAAGTAGGAGCATGATCGAATTGAGGGGGCGTGTGAAAGATGCACCTGCAAGTGAGCGTGTGGAGCTTGACAAACTACAGGCCAAAAGAGTGCAACGGATGGAAAATGACAGCTGCATAAACAAACAAAAGGCCTACAACGGGTTGGTGGATCAGTAGGACACATGTATTGATCTGGACGGTCACCATGCAAAGGGTGACAGCTGTCATGCAGCGGCTTTAGCTCCTAACCCTAGCATTAGTCTATAAAAGGAATGTTTATGTATTGCTTTCTATGTAACAAAGAATGTAGGTTCAATTCCAGCAAATGATATTCAAGTTTTTCATATTAGCAGCTTTTAATCCAATGTCGTTTCCAGCTTTTCTTTTCTCCAATTATATTGAGGAACCTTTTCCATCTGACTTTAGATGGCCCAGTTTTTGATGAGTGACTTACACATCGAGTGGCTTACTCAATTTGTGTCATCTCGTATGTCCTCTCTCTTCGGGCCTTTGCACAAGGTTTTCTACGGCTACTGGACTCCAACGACAAATAAGGGGGCATCCCCTCCTTGCGGTTAAGATAACGACTTCGAAATGAACTTCATGCCCGTATCATCTACCAGCTTGGGACTGGGATGCCTTTCAACCTTGGCATTTATGTTTTTAATGCGATGATATTCTTTGTCATGACTTTGAAGAAATGGACTTTGTTATTCCCTAATCTCATTTTTTTGGTGCTCGTGTTTCAAGGTTATGTCCTTCGTGTTCCTCCTATCAGAAGGCTAGATTTCTTCACCATCGTTGCTCCTCTTTTAAATCCCAAGAATCACCTTGTGGATATTCTAGTGGGTTGCACTGACGATGAGGATGAATCCTCTAGTTCTACTCCTGATGCTCCTATTAATGTTGTTCCAAAGTTGCTCTGAATGTTGTCGTGGATGCTAATCACATCTCCTTTGTCATTCCCAGTTCTTCGGCTCATGCCTCTAAACATGACTATTTCTGTATCTCGTTCATTATTACAGGAACAAGTGCAGTATGCCACCTATGCTATTGCACATCTTACTGCTCTCCGCTCTTATTATCTCGACTTGCTTTGTTTTTCTGATCTTTTCTGGATAAAAAGGGTGAGTATATGAAGAGATTGGTGCACAGGATCAAAGTGGTAATGCTCCTGGTCAAGATGTGCAAGATTCAGGGAGAGTAGATGTTTCTATAGATGTCGTTGTTGATGTTGCCACTTATGTCGCTCATACTGTTGCATTGCATCCAGGGGAGTTGGTCTATCTTCGAATCTCCTATCTTTGGGACTTATGAAGATGATTATGAGATGAGGTTCAAGTTTGAAGCTGCTGCTTTTTTAAAATGAAGAGATCCTACTTCGGAGTTTGATGATCTCTTTCTTTAGGAGATATTTGTTTTTATGACTCTTTGGATTGAAAAACAATGATTATGATATTTGATGTTTTTGATATTATCTATATTTCTTTTGGATGCATATGAATTTTGTCTTAATTATTTATGGCTACTTTTCATTTTCTTTTGCAAATATTATCCCGGATGTTATTGCATTCTACATAACTGTTTA
Source organism: Phtheirospermum japonicum (assembly GCA_014905375.1). NCBI lineage: Eukaryota > Viridiplantae > Streptophyta > Magnoliopsida > Lamiales > Orobanchaceae > Phtheirospermum > Phtheirospermum japonicum. The sequence continues at coordinate 2,733,200 of BMAC01000028.1, read as the reverse complement.
TTTTTTATTGCAACGATTTAGGGGAATTTATTTTTTGGTGATTATGCAACTTTTTATCATATGAGTTTTGACAAAGAAAGACAAAAAGGGGATGATTATTGAGTCCAAAATATGTTTTTACGTATTGGACAAGATTTGTTTTCTTTAAGTATTATTTTAGAGATAAATTTTTTTTACCTCCTGAACTATGGTCATTTTGACACTTTGCCTCCTAAACTTTTTTTTGGTGCAAATTACCTCCTAAACTGTACGAGTTTTGCACTTAACCTCCTGAACTCCCATTCTTGGTGGAATTTTTGGTCGGATCTCACTCGTGTAACATGCACGCTTACATATAAGGGGTAAAACCAACTTTCCATCTCTTACTTATGACTCCTGCTCAAAATAATGACACGTGAGCACTCGTGTGACTTGTTAAGATAATATTCACATTAATATATGTATGCACATAGGATTTGGAACCTACGTAGTGCTCATGTGCCATTATTTTGAGCGGGAGTCATGAGAAGGAGATGAAAAGTCAATTTTACCCCTTATATGTTAACGTGCATGTCATACGAGTGAGATCCGACTAGAATTTCCACCAAAAACGTAAGTTCAGGAGGTTAAGTGTAAAATTTGTACAGTTTAGGAGGTAATTTGCACGAAAAAAAAAGTTTAGGAGGCAAAGTGTCAAAATGACCATAGTTCAGGAGGTAAAAAAGATTTTTCTCATTATTTTATCTAAATTATTATTTTGACTTTCTTGCCAAGATTTAATTGTTTAGAAAAGATTTGATATTTATCATCTTTGGTAATTATCATGTATATTATTTAGCATTAGATTGGTTGTAATTCTATTTCCCTATTATATGATTTTTATATGAATAACTAATACTATGTAGGACTCTAAGATTTGATCTTATTACCTTACTAATGATATTTACTAGAAATATATTATGTAAATATATTTACCTTATTTAGTAGGTCTCTTTTACAAGTAAGGTGTGCCGTTATAAAGTTGAGGGATTGCTCACAACCTACTCAAGAATTTAGAGAGAAAAATTGAAGTAAGAGAAGTTGAGAGGGTTTTTATTCAAGCTATAGATTTTTTGAATTGCAGATGCGATTGCTAATACTTTAAGCATTTGCAATCACATCTTGAACTTCAAATTATTTTTTTCCATTGTTTTTTAGTTTTCGTTATGATCCAACCTTGTGATTGTGATTCTTAGATTTTAGAAGAGCCGTACTGATTTAGATCTTATCTACTCTTTAGGAGTTTTTTGGTTTTCTTTACGTAGTAGATTACGAGTATTTGTAATCATTAAAATGGAAGTTTTAATTAGTAAAGGTTTTTGCCCTTTAGGCTCAAATATACGAATAAACATTATTCTTATAGCCAATTTTTTTAATATGTGTCTCTTTTAATTTTCGCTTCTTATTGTTACTCTCTTCACAACACACATATGTTTTATTGTTTAAACTATGAATCGATGTCTGCAATTCTTTCAAACACCATTAGACTGGGGTGAATATGGAGCTGTAGTTTAATGAATGATACCACTTCCCTTACATAACTCTTCAAACAAAGCATCACATTCTACACCCCTATCACTTTGAATCATTTTTACATTAAGTTAAGTTGATTCTCAACTTCATTCTTATAAGTTTTAAAATCTTTAAAACTTCATCTTTACTTCTCAAAAGATATACATAAAAATATCTTGTACAATTTTCTATGAATGTAATAAAGTACTTTTCCCACCTTGAGTTTTCAAAAACTTTCAATCACATAAATTAGTATAAATTAACTCAAGCGGACTAGTACATCATGTAACTAAATAAACAATGCCTTAGTCGGTTTTTGCTTCAACACAAGTCTCACATTTGTCTTGAGAATCAGTTTTAAAACTAGGTAATAAATCTTGATTCATCAACTTTTTATTGTGTTAAAGTTAACATGTCCTAATCTATCATGCCATATATCAGAACATTCCAACAAGTAAGCAGGAGTAGAGACATTATTCTTCATCTCTTCGCGGAAAACAAACATTGCATTCATCTTAAAGAGACCTTTATTAAGGTAACAACTAGCTAATAATTTACTATTTTTGGTCATTACAAACTTATTAGCCTCAAACACTAGCTTAAACTTAGCCTTAATAAATAAAGTATGGAGAGTAAGTTCTTACGAATGTCTGGGACTGCACACCCAGAAGCGTTAACTCATTGCTAAAATTTGAAGAATTTCCCACAAATAACTTCCTTCCACTGATCGGTGTATATAATGAAAACATCTCATTATCAGCACAGATGTGACGAGTAGCACCACTATATATCCACCATTCCCTTGGGTTATCAACCATATTAGCTTCAAACACAATGGCGGTGAGCTCTGACAAATCAAATAGAAGAGGTTTATCTTCAGTCACATTAGCCTGATATTGATGGCCATATTTATTTCCCTTCTTAAGTTGACAATAATATTTGGTCATGTGGTTCAGTTTACCCCAATTTTAGCAGTTCCCCTTAAACTTCTTAGAATTCCCCTACTTCTTGTTATTAGCAGGCTTCTTTCATTTCTTACTAGTGTTCGACTCGGCTAAATTCACCCTTCCCTCAACTTTGGTGTTATTAGACTTTCATTCGACTTTATGATTATCTTCTTCGATACAAAGCTAAACTATCAAATACTCTAGCCCCATTTCCTTTCATTTGCGCTTGAGGTAGTTATTAAAGTATTTCCAAAGTGATGACACTTTTTCAATATTGTAGCCACAATTGAAATAGCTTACTTGCAATCCTACAGCAACCAAGTCTTAAGGATGATTTGAGTTCCTTGAACTTGGCTAATCATCAACCATTTTGAAATCAAGGAATATGATAACAACAGATTTCTTTGTGTCGGCATCTTTCATTTTGCACTTCTTCTCCAAAGAGCTCCACAACTATTTGGACGTCTTGATTGAACTGTAAACATTATAATATGTGTCATCCAATCTATTCAGGAGATAGTTTTTGCATAGATAGTCATTGTGATGTGACACATCCAAAATGTTATACCTCTGAGTGTCAGTGTCTTCTTTGGAAACAACGATGGGGTCTTCTGTCAGAAAAAGAGACAGACTGAGAGTAGTAAGATAAAAGTACATCTTTTATTGCCACCTTTTGAAATCAATGCCGGTGAACTTTGGCAGTCTTTCTCCTTGAAAGAGAGTCGGAGCTGTTGGAGTAATAAAATTGCTTGAGATTGTCATTTCTTATGAAAATGCAAATTTCTTTTTTAAACTATTAGGTGAAGTGTACGGTTTCAAAAAACGCACAAAATAATGATGTAGAATTAAATGAAGTAGATTATTTAACACTCTTTCCTTAAAGATGAAATTCACCCCACAATTGTTCTTATAGTTTGCGATAATCGTCTGCTGAGATAAAATAATTTACAAACTTAACGACGCAACTCTACAATAGTTAAAGATTTTGAGTTTTTAAAGATGAAATTCACCCCACAATTGTATTGAGTTTTTATTGAGACAAATAGAAATTGTGATTTTGTACATGTATGTTATGTGTGATGAATACGTATATTATATGATAAATATGTTTTGTACTATATTGAGTTAAGTGAAAATTGTGTTATGTGTATAATGAATATAATTTCGGTGAGTGGTGAATACTTCAATCTATGATGAACATGATTTATGTGTACAATGATTATGAATCACACATAACATAATGATTCATCTCACAAAACATCAATATTTATCATATAAAACATACATACTCATCACACAGTGCACCATGCATTATTATTGGCCAAAATAAATATGATAATAAATCAACATAAAATGATGCAAGATATTGCTTTTAGTGTGAGAGTCTCAACTAGTCATAAATCAATATTTGTTTTTCCCAAAGAAAGAGGGGTATGTTATCATGATCCTGGAATTTTAAGCAGGAAGATTATGGCGGATATGTAGGCATCATAAGCATGTGCCACAATTAAATGTGGTATTGATAAAACTAAAAAGATTGGTTACCAAGAATATGGGGTACTAACCTCAAAATCGAGATCAGCGATTTCAAACAGTCTCCAAATACGTCACAACGATCTGCTAAGCCTCCGAATGATACTCCTAGCGACCTAGCCGGTCCTGCAAAATATTACCTTCAGACGGGTCGGAGTTCAGACTCGCGAAGGCCCTCTGATGCTTAAGTCAAAAGCAAGTTGTAGCTCAAAGAAATATTTCAAGTACAACCAAGACAAAAAATAAGATACACACAACTTCAACTTTTTACCCCCCAGAAAATAAAGAGAGGTATGCACCCCTTTTATAGAGATAAGAGAAGTATTCTCCAAGCCAAGGGTTTCCTTCTCCCATCACAAATCCATAAATACTATAACACTACAACCGACTTAGAATTAGGATTTCTCCTATATGCCAAGTTTCCATAAACAATAAATCTCTTACCGTAATAGGCCTGGGCCTGTTATTTCCTCCATATGGTCCGCCAAAACCCCATAAACCACTCATATTAAGCCCGTGGGCTCGATATTTATAAAGCACATAACCGAACTCAAACACAACACAAAACATAAGAGGTCGCGACCCTATATGAGAACTCATCCTCATACTCCAGGTCGCTACCCCACAAACCAACTCGCCCACTTCTCCAAAGATGTCACTCAGCTCGCTCACCTCCCAGAAGAATACCCTTTCTGGGAAATGAGGTCGCTTACCACAAATACCCTCATATATCAAATAATATTACGTATATATATTTTGGTCCGTATCAGCTAGTCCCCCATGTACTAGCTGATTGAGGTACGAAATCAGGTAGGACATGTAAAACAGAATCAAAAGAGCACAACCACAACAACAAAGTATAAACACATAAATAAAGCATTACTACACCTTACCAAACCATATTTCAGAATCACATAGTTCGACAAATCAAACTATAATACCAGTCATCCCACTGTAAATTACCAAGTATACCTGCGACCTGCAAAAGTTCAGCTCGTCGAGCTCGCTTCTTTTAAGATAGCCTGATCATCTCGCGAGGGACGACCTACAAGTCCCCAGACCAAGCCCCCAAACCGTATATATGACGACCTAAAACCACATAACTTTATCCACCGACCTGAAATCATATTCGGACTCAATAATTTCAAAAACGCAATCATAAACAGCCTCAAAAGTCAAAACACGCCTCTCTTTATCCATCCCATCCTTTTAAGTTTTATTAAATGCAGACTGGTACTGTGTCGGGCACGTGTCGCTCCCCTACTTTCTTGTAGTATAATAAACATAGTGGGCCCAAAATAAATTGCCCAAAATATTCCTTGAAGCCCTACTCACATTCCCGCTCCTATCTGTCCCATCAACGTTTTACGCTGCCCCACACAAAAAACCCCTTTCTCTTCCCTTAGTCGTCACTTCACACAACCATAAGCAAAAAGGGACGCCATTTTTCCTCTGCAACAAAGCTCATCACCCAGCAAGTTCTCAAAAATTTGTCAACAGCGCACCACTCTACACCGACCTCCAATTCTCCGAAAATGTGTAAGTCCCAAGATCTTTCATCCTTTCAGTAATTTAATTTCACTGTCATAAATGTAATATATTTGCTGAGTTGTTGTGATTTTATATTGTCCTCTTCCATTGTATTGTTCGATTTATGATGGAATCAGCATCCTCCAACCCCAATTCTCAAAGTTTAAGCCTTTCCCCTGAATCAAACCCTGCTGAAAACCCGTACATTCTTAAGAGAAGATGAAAATAAATAGATTCTCCCCCTCCCCCTGGCCTTTGCGACGAGCCAGAGAGTGACGTAGAGTGGTCGGAATTAGAAGCCCAAACCAGAGCCCACACTGAGGCCCAAGCTCTTATAGATAATATGTCTGAAGATTCTTCCACTGCCCCTCTAGCCCTTACGATCATACCCGAGGGTATTCCTGTAATTAAACACACGAACCCACAATCTTGCGAACATTTTCTAGAAAACCCAGTGACCGTAGCTCGCGCCGTAAAAGCCACCAACCTACATCCCTCAACCCTCACAACCAAAGAAACCAAAGACAACTATTGGCTACTCCCCGACCCAGAAAAACTTGAAGAATTTAAACCAATCCTCAACCTCCCCAAGACCGCAAAAATGGTCCTGCCCGACCTCATTCACTTAGACCCCCTGAAACCTCCTCCAGGCCATATTACCTTTTTTGACGCACTACTTAGGACAGGCCTTAGATTTCCCCCACATTCTTTCTATATCCAAACCTCCCTCCTGTACAGAATACCCCTCTTACAACTGACCCCCAACTCCATGAAATATCTAGCGAGCTATGTAATATTATGTAAATATTATAAGACGCAGCCCGACCCAGATTTTTTCCATTTTTTTTTTCAAATAAAATACCAAAGCCATTCCTTCTACCTCTCTGCTCGCACTGGAAAAGCTCGCTTCTTAGTGAACCCTCCCAATAAAGTGCCCAATTGGAAGAGAAATTTTTTCTTTATACACAACACTGAGGAATGGCCCTTCCCGACCGAGCTCCAATACCATACTCCAAAACAATCCCCTATTCCTAGACCTAAACACCTTCCTTCTTCATATAATAAATACTCTGACCAGCTCGCGGAACGGAGCAAGCGTCCATTTGACGTGATGCTTCTTACCAGCCGATCCGATGTGTTCCGGTATGTAGGCATCGACTCTTACCCAGTCGAACTAGATCTTGCCCTTACCGAGTCCGAATTTGGTAGGTTTTCCAAGTCTTACACTTTTACATCACTCCCCACCGTTTAAAACTGAATAGTAATACTTTCCATTTACCACTGCAATTGCATTTATCAACATCTGTGCCGCATCGCGCGCCGAGACGACCAAGAAACAGCCTTCTCCACAGCCCGTAGCTGCCCCAGTGTCTTCTCCAGCCGATGTAGATTAGGGGTGTCAATCGTGTCGTGTTTTGTGTTCCCGGGTCGTGTTGAGACACAGGTATTACACGTTTGACACGAACCTGAACACGACACGAATAATTATTCGTGTCAAAATACCTGACACGAACACGAACCTATTTATTACACGGGTAACCCGACACGACACGAAAAACCTATATAAGAAAAAAAAAATCCAATAGCTACTTGATGAGAAAATATTTTTAAAAAAAAAAGATAACATGAAAATAACACGATCATTGTCTTCTTTTGTTCGAAAATAGTCCGAGCACCAAATCAAATTACACACCGAATTAGAAATTAAAATTAATCCTTCAAGTCAAAGTCGGGCCATAAATTACAAAACAAACTAAATAATCAAAAGTAATGAAAATCTATCTCCTCCATTCTTGATTATCTTCCATTCTAGCTACTCCAAAACAGGCATCGTCATCCTTCATTCCTTAGTGACCTACAAGATAGTTAAACCAAACCATTAAAACTTGCAAGTATTTTATCTGTGCATGAATAAAAATAAATCAAGTATGCGTATTATATAGTATATGCGCACCGAATATGAGCTTGAACCTTCTCCAAGTTCTCCCTCATTATTGATATCCAAACCCATGATATCTTGAATTATTTCATCCAAGGATGCTGAAAATCCTAACAGTAAAAGTTATAAGTTATAAATTGACAAACACATGTTCATGGATAAAAATGCAAATGTTAGGATAACTAATGAATATTACCTTTCTCTCCAAACATACAATCCCTACTGCAAATCAATGCTTCGACAATTTGTGGCGATAATGTACTGCGATATTGATCTAGAATCCTACACCAAGGATAAAAGCAGATTCGAAGGCAACCGTAGATACAGGAACACATAGAACATCTTGAGCTAGTCTGGCCAGATCTGGATAACGATATCCATGAGCTCTCCAAAAATCAAGAACTTGAAGAGTTGATGTTGTTTTATTTCTTGGCTCATCTAGGTACATATCCAGTTGGCTCTTTTGTGCATTACTAGCCTCCAAAACATCAAATTGGTCAAATTCCTATCATATTATCAAATATTAGTTAGAACAACTCAACAACAAATATGTAAAAATCACAATTATTAACTAACTCGGCCAACATAAGATTAATATATAAACTGCTATGTTTCATACCTTGAGAATATCTGCTGATCGTCGGCTGTCTTCTTGAACAACTCCAATAGAATGAACCTCATTACTACCTCAAGAACATGAAGGGGATTCACCAGATGTCTTGGATTGTTTCATATATTCATTGAAAATACTAAAAAGAGTATCTTTTACTCTTGCCAGTTCACTAGAATCAGGACCATAAAGTTTCTTATAACTAAACTCAAGAAATTGAAGCTTGTACCGAGGATCAAATACCATAGCCACAGCCAACAAAAGATTGAATTCACACCAATATTTGTTAAACTTAACAAACATTTGTTTAGCTATTCTCCTTATAAAGTCGTCTGGACTCTCACACTCCTCAACCAGCTTTAATTGAATCAAAAATACTTGTGGAAAATACAAGTTAGCTGTTGGGTATTTAGATCCTGAAAAAACATTGGTTGCATTATAGAAAATCTCAAGAAAGTCACAGATCTTTTTAACATTTTCCCACTCTTACTGTGCTTGGACAACTTTGGAAGTTTGAGTCACTTAATTGCAAGTGGCAAAAAGCAAGACGGTAATAAAGAGCACTTTAAAGCATCTTGTATGTTGAATTCCACCTCGTTGAGACATCCTGAACCAATGCTTTCTTAGAATCAAGGGATGCTTGCTCCACACATTTGGCGAACCTTTGTTTTCTTACTTGAGAACCCTTGATATATTTGACGCACTCCCTTATTTTATCAACTGATACATCAATTTCCTTCAACCCATCCTACACTATCAAATTCAAAATATGTGCACAACACCTTACATGAAATAAAGTCCCGTTGTACACCAAAGCATTCACTAGCTGCAGTTGGTTCTTAAGAATCTGAACACAAACATCATTTGAGGAAGCATTGTCCAGTGTGAGAGAGAACAACTTTTTTTCTATTCCCCAACTAGTAGCTAAATTATAAATTTTTTCAGCAAAAGCAGCCCCAGTATGAGGAGGAGGCATGTAGGAGAAGTTCAAAATCTTCTTCTGCAACACCCATGTTGAGGAATTAATTCTTGGCAATAATTCCTATTTTGTCATTTACCTTTCTTGGGCACAAAATAAGTTAGAAAACTAGATTTAGGAATATATTGTGTTTCCTAGTTTATGTTTAAGACTTTATTAGTTTCTTAGATTGTGTTTAGAATGTGCTTTAGGAATTTACCAAGTTTAGGAATTTATGTTTGTCTATTTAAGACAAGGATTTCTAAAGCTTGGACTCACGGTTTTTTACGCATGGGAAATTCAAGGAAGGCGCACGACGCAAGGAACGCACGACTGGCAAAGCAAGGAAGAACACAAAGAACTACTTGGAGCCATTGATCGAGATTAACAAGCTCTTCGAAGTTGCGTGACCAACGGAGAAGAACTTATCATTCCGGCAACAAGTATTTAGTATCAAGTTTATTGATATTTAGTTTTCATATATTACTTCATATTTGTGTATTGAACGTGAACAAGAAAGTAATATAGTTTTCGGGTTTGTACACCCAAGTTCACAAGTATTTACTTGTGAACTGAATTTGTTATCTCATGTTCTTATCAATTTATTCCGCTGCATATTTTATATTTTACTATGGTCGATGTTGCTAACCAATGTTGTTAAACATTGACTAACAATATCGTGAATTTGAGAATTATTCTTATATCCAAAGACCTTTAATTTTACAACCCAATTTTTGTCAATGTAATGGGCAGTCAAGCTCAAATAGCCATCAGTTACAATCGAACTCCATGCATCGGATGTTAAACAAATTCGACTAGGACATTCCCTTAACTCATTACGAAGTCTATCAACCTCATAAGCATGCAGCCTTTTTATGTCTAATCTAGCAGTATTTCTACTAATATGTGAAACTTGAGGCTCTAGATACTTCAATAATCTCTTATGCCATCATATTCCACAAAAGAAAATGGCAAATCATGCCTAATGATTGCTCGCACCAACAATTCTCTAAATATGTCTTGATTAAATTGTGGATTTCGAGTAGACAGTGTTGAACCATTATCAGAAGAAAGAAGGAATTGTCCAATATCTTTAGTTGTCATCCTCACACAATTTGTTATATGTCTACTCAGATTACCTGTGCCATACCTGCTCTCGGCGGAATAATTTTTTCCACATTTCTTGCACTCACACCTTAACTCTTCACCAGGTTTTCTTTCAAGAAGGTTAAAGAATGACCAAACTTTAGAAGTTAATTTTCTCTTCTTCCTTGATTTCCTCTTGACTCCTCCCACAGATTCTATTTCTGGACCTTCAGAATCATCATTTTTGAATATCTCCTCAATGTTATCATCATCACTATCACCAACTGCAACTAAAAAAAACAAAAAGAAACTAATGTTAGGTGATTGAAGTTTCCTATGTAAAAATTAAGAAAAAGGGAAATTTGCGAACCATTATTTAAGAAAATAAAAAAATGTGAACTGGATAAAAAATTAAAAAAAATACCAGTATTATCTCTTCAGGCAGGCGGAAACTTTGAAGTTCCACCCTTGCTTCGATTGTTGTTGGACATGGATGGAGAGGTGTTGAACGTCAATCGGGTTGTTGAATGTCGGTGGAGAAATTTAACTAAGATGATGGTGGACTGGCAACTGGCGACTGGAAGGAGACGTGGGAGAAGAGTGAGAAGTTTGAGATCTAGGGTTAGGGCTTGTGATTTTATCTGTTGAGAAATATGAGATAGTTTATTAAATTATAAGTATATCATTAAATTTAAATGGGTTAAATAGGTCAATCGGGTTGACACCTGACCTCACCTATTTATTTCGCGTGTTATTCATGTCCGACACGAATAACACGCAAACCCGCGAAGGGTCATACCTGTACATGCTAAATTCGTGCTCGGTTCGTGTCGGGTTATCGTGTCGTGTCGGAAATTCTCACCCCTAATGTAGATGAGGTGTTGCATCGGACCTTCAGAACCGGAACCAAAGACGACGACGTGGAGGAGACTCCTATAATAAAGAGATTTGAAAAGGCGAAGGGGAAATGCCCCCTAAAACCGGTTGCCCGAAGTCCAAGCCCTCCTGGGCCAAAACGTCGACGCCTCCAGAAGACTCATGCTGTGACCTCCGCCAGCTCGCCTAACCTGAGCAAAGGACTGGCTCAATGTGATAACGCTAAGGAAATCCAGGTCTTCCTCAAGGAGCGCATAGCCAAACAGGTAGACTTCGGAAAAAAACTCTCTCTCCTTAATAGAATTTACAACCGTGAATTCTTATAAGCTGTTATGGTGCAGCTGAGTCCCCTGGTTTCGAAACTTTCTGAGAAGTTAATGGCTCGATCAACGGAGAGCGAACTCCAAAAGATGTACGATGAACTGACCGCCCAGACTGAACAGCAAACGCGGCAACTATCGCTAACACAAGGGGAGCTGGATGGTGCGATTAAACTGCTGAAGGCTCGTGAGGAGGAAATACAAGTCTTGAAGAGCCAAGCAAATAGTTTGAAGGATGAAGCAATTCGCACGGGCAACGAGCTCAAGGACGCACAGAAAAAGGCTGAGGAGCTCAAATTGCAGAATCAGAAGCTTCAAGAACAGGTAGAAACAGCTCGCGAGGAGGGCGTATCTGAAGGTCGGCAAGCCTTCCTCACAAGTGCGGTTGGTAGGAAGTTCATCGATGCCTATAGGAAGAAACTCGTAGAGGCATACGAGAAGTCCTCCATCTACTTTGGCACGATGGCTACTGGTGCTCAGGAGTGGCTTTTCACAGCTGCTGGAATGATCAAAGAGCAGGTCGCAACGCTGAATATCACCTACGATCCTGACGTCCCAGCCCTCATCAACAAACTAACCCCCTTCAGCAGCTTCAAAGGCGATTGGACACAGCCGATTACTGCGAAGTGGTGGTTATCGTGCCAGAGTCGAGCCATCCTGTCTACCCAGTTGTCCACTGAGCTAGATACGCCTCTAGAAGACCTGATTCCTCTGTCTGAACCGAGTGCCACCGAAAATCCGCCAACTTCCCCTGATGAAAAGACTGTTTGAAACACTTATAACTTATATAAACAATTTACTTATCCCTGTAAATATTTTCGATTTATTCAGTATCTGGATGACTTATTAATTCTCAGCATGCACAATCCTGCACTTAGAACTTATATAAAAACCGTAAACCATATACACAACAAACTCTTTAGCTAACACAGATCCCGAGAGATCGCAAGCTTCTAAAAACAACTAAACCATAACTTGTAGACACCACAATAAACCAGCACTCAAAACATATTAACTCGCATAAACAACCATTCATAAGAACATGAGAAAAACATATAAGTCAGACATCACAACCACTTAATCATAGAAAATCATCAAAATAGCTCTCCCAATCTTTATTTATTATATATCAAGATACTTCTTCTGCAAAATACATAGATACTATGGGAGAGGTGCCCTCCGGATCAGAGTTACCCTCTCCCCACATCGCCGACCTAAAAGAAGCGTCAGCCCACAACAACTTTCACTATGGGAGAGGTGCCCTCTGAACCAGAGTTACCCTCTCCCCACATCGCCGACCTAAAAGAAGCGTCAGCCCACTGAAACAACAACCTTCACTATGGGAGAGGTGCCCTCCGAACCAGAGTTACCCTCTCCCCACATTGCCGACCTAAAAGAAGCGTCAGCCCACTGAAACAACAACTTTCACTATGGGAGAGGTGCCCTCCGAACCAGAGTTACCCTCTCCCCACATCGCCAACCTAAAAGAAGCATCAGCCCCACTGAAACAACAACTTTCACTATGGGAGAGGTGCCCTCCGAACCAGAGTTACCCTCTCCCACCCCAAACACATCACCTCTGCCCTCTAGGTATAATACTTCTTCAAATGACTCACATTCCAGCTTCTAGGCAAGATTTTTCCACTCGCATCCTCAAGTATATAAGCTCCTCCTTGCAACACTTTTACCACCTTGTATGGACCCACCCAATTTACGTAATGCATCAGCTCGTCTCCACACTAAATCGCCGACCTGGAAATAGCGATGCTTGACCCGTTTATTAAAGGCAGCCTGTATTCTTTGTTTATAGTGCTCCACTCGAGCCGCAACCCTATCCCGTACTTTATCAATCGTTTCAATCGCTCCCCGAGCTAGTCTTTCATTCTCTTCCACATTAAATGATGTTAAGCGCTGCGACCCTCCTACTATCTCCGCTGGAATAACCGCATCCATCGCATAGACCAAACTGAAGGGCGACTCCCCCGTGGAGGTTCGGGGAGTTATTCGATAAGCCCACAAGACTGATGCGAGCTCCTCTTCCCAATGCCCGCCTATTTTCTCCAATCGCAACTTAAGTCCCTGCACAATTATACGGTTAGTAACCTCCACCTGCCCATTAGTTTGGGGATGTGCCACAGAAGCAAATCGCTGCTTCATTCCCATCTCTTTGCACCACTTTTGAATCTTTCTTCCATTAAACTGGGTCCCATTATCAGACACCAACACTCGCGGCACACCGAACCTGCAAAATATATTGTTAAAAATAAAATCCATCATGTGCTGCTCGCTTATGCTTGTGACAGCTTCGGCTTCCACCCACTTCGTAAAATAATCAACTGCCACCACCAGATTTTCCTTGTTGCCCGGAGTCTTAGGAAAAAGACCTACAATATTAACTCCCCACTACGTAAATGGGCACGGCGAGCTCATAACCATCATATCCTTAGCCGGTATATGAATAACCGGAGCATGCATCTGGCACTTCTTACACGTTCTCAAGAACTCGCTAGCCATATTCTTCATTCCTGGACAAAAGAAACCAGCCCGCAACGTTATTCCCACCAACGCATTTCCCTTCGCATGATCGCCACAATATCCCTCATGTATTTCCTTCAACACTTCCAATCCTTGTTCCTTAGCCAAACACTTCAGAAAAGGTCCAAAACGTGACCTTTTGTACAATTCTTTGTGTATCACACAAAAGCGAGTTGATGTCCTAGCCTCCTTTGTTGTCAGTCTCTTTGCTCCCTCCTTTGCTTTGACGAGGATATCCCATATAGGTGTGCATCAATCATCTTTCACCTCGAGTTCCATAACCTCTTTCCCTTTTTCCACGCTACTATGGCCCAATTCCATCAGTGTGACTTTCCGAGTATCACAAGTCCCCAGTGCTCCCGCTATCCGAGCGAGCTGGTCAACACGCGTGTTCTCGGCTCGCGGTAAATGCTCCAGTTTAAACTCCTCAAAACGTGCTGCATCTTCGCGTAATTTACTCAAATACACCGCCATCCGTTCTTCCTTAGCCTCAAAAGAACCATCGAACTGACGGGCTATCAGCTGAGAGTCCGTGTATGCCCACAACTTTTGTGCTCCCTGATCGTTCGCCATTTTGATACCCTGCAACACAGCTTCGTACTCGACCTCATTATTGGATGCTTTATACCCCAACTTGATCGCGAACTCCGAATTTTCACCCTCCGGGCTAGTTAACACAATACCTAGCCCTGCTCCCGACACCATAGTCGAACCATCAGTATATAATGTCCATGCCTTTACCTCCGTGTCCACATCAGCTGGACGCGCCATCTCTTGCAAAAAATCTGCTAACACTTGCGCCTTGATAGCCACCCTTGACTCATAAACCACATCGTATTCGCTCAGCTCTACATCCCATTTTAACAGTCATCCAGATATATTCGGGTTACTCAAAACTTGCTTAAGAGCTAAATTAGTTTGCACCTTCACCTTGTGGCTTAAAAAATACGGCCTCAATTTCCTTGCTGTACAAATCAACGCGAAACCACCTTTTTCCAGCTCGGAATACTTCAACTCATCTCCCCGTAACATCCTGCTAATATAATAGATAGGCCTTTGTGTGCCCGCCTCTTCTATGATCAACACCGAACTCACTGCGACCTCTCCCACCGATATGTATAGGAACAGGTCCTCTCCAGGCATTGGCTTAGTCAATAGCGGTATCTCAGCCAAGTACTTCTTTAGCTCCTCAAATGCATCCGCAGCTTCTTTCGTCCACTCAAACTTAGATTCTTTCCGGAGTGCCCTAAAAAATGGGACACCTCTCTCCGCCGACCTAGAAATAAAATGACTCAGACCCGCCACGCGACCTGTAAGTACTTGCACATCACGTACCATGCGAGGATGTGGCATCTCTAAAACAACTCGTACTTTCTCTGGATTGACTTCAATTCCTCTCTCTGTTACCATATAACCCAAAAAATTTCCAGACCGCACACCAAACGCACGCTTCTTCGGATTAAGCTTCATCCCATATTGTCTTAGTATAATAAATGTCTTTCGTAGATCCTCCACATGGGATTTTGCTTTATTGCTTTTAACCAGCATATCATCAACATAAACCTCCATAGTGGACCCCAACAGATCTTTAAACATCCGATCCACCAATCTCTGATAGGTCGCTCCAGCATTCTTCAAGCCAAAGGGCATGGACACAAAATAATATGTCCCTGTAGAAGTAACAAAACTCACTTTGGGTTGATCTTACTTTGCAAGAGGTATTTGGTGATACCCTTGAGAGGCATCCATCATGCTCAGCAGCTCGCATCCTGAAGTCGAATCTACCAACTGATCAATTCGTGGTAAAGGGTAATGATCCTTTGGGCAAGATTTATTTAGATCACGGAAATCTACACGCATCCTCCACTTTTGTGCCGGCTTCGGCACCATCACAATATTAGACAAATACTCGGGGAATTGAATTTCTCTTATGTGACTAGCTTTCAACAATTTCTGCACCTCCTCCTCGATCACCTTATCCAGCTCCGGATCAAAATGCCTCCTCTTCTGCTTCACCTACCTTGCTTTCGGATCCGCA
Organism: Phtheirospermum japonicum; assembly: GCA_014905375.1. Taxonomy (NCBI): domain Eukaryota; kingdom Viridiplantae; phylum Streptophyta; class Magnoliopsida; order Lamiales; family Orobanchaceae; genus Phtheirospermum; species Phtheirospermum japonicum. The sequence goes on along the minus strand of BMAC01000028.1, from coordinate 2,717,298 downwards.
TTTAAATGATGTTGCGCGACCTCTGGGGACACCCCTATTAACTCTCCATCCCCAAATGCAAATACATCCCGAAATTCTCTTAGTAACCTCACCAGCTCGTCCCTTAATGTTTCAGGTATTAAGGTCCCCACCCTAGTAGTATACTCTGGAAGACCTTCTTCTAACAAAATTTCCATCAGTTCTTCATTCGGTTGAATAGAATTTTCTGGATCTTTCATCTTTTTTGCATTGAGCACTCCTTCTTGTCTATCATCACTCCTTTCCCTCTTGTTTTCAGTCAATCCTCTCCTGGCCGTCATTTGATAGCATGATCTCGCGACCTGCTATTCCGAAATAACTTCCCCCACTCTGTCCCCCGCTGGATATTTGATACTCATATGGTAGGTCGACGTTACTGCCTGAAATGCGTTAAGGGCTGGCCACCCTAGTATGGCGTTATATGCCGACCTCCCCTGAACTATCAAAAATTTCAAACTCATTTTGGCTCGTAACTCATCCTTCCCCAACACCACAGTTAGCATCACCTCTCCTTCTGTAATCACCTTTGCCCCATTAAACTCATATATGGGTGTGTTCACAGGTCGCACCTTGTTTTTCAGTTCCATTTGCTCAAGACAATCTGTGTAGATTATATTTACCGAGCTCCCATTATCCACAAAAATCCCGCTGACCTCGTACCCTGCCAACTCAGCTTCAATTACTAATGCATCATTGTGATCCTCCTGCAACCCATGACGTCATTAGGACCAAAAGAGATAATTGGTCCAACCATCTGGGTTCGCCGTCTAACATTAGCAACCTCCCACGTGCCTTGGCGAGCTGACTTAGCATGTCTTTTCCGGGCATGATTAGAGTCTCCATCTGTTGGTCCGCCCGAGATCATACTTATCCTCTCCTTATTTCTCCGTGGGCCATTATGTCCCTGATTTCCCTGTTGCGGTTGTCTCGCGACCTGATCCTGGGGCGGATCTCTTGGTGGTGGTGGAGGCAATGGTCGCCCCTACTCCTTTGGGTGCCCTATCCTTGTAAATTACTTCCTTCGAATGCCCAGCCTTTATGAGTCTTTCTATCTCCTCCTTGAGATGCCTGCAACTCTCAGTAAAATGCCCGTAATTGTTATGAAATAAACAAAAGGAGTTAGTCTTGGGGTGTGTAGGAATCGGTGTACGATCTTATGGATATTTTATAGCATTAGGTATCAAGCGCTCCATAATAGTGAACACCTTAGCTCGCGGGTAGGTCAATGGTGTAAAATCTTCACTCCTCCAATATCGCATATCTACCTCCGGTTGTTTGCTAACCAAATGACTCGGAGTCAAGAGCCCGCGTACTACCCTTCTTGGTTCTCTCCTTAACTCTCTTCTGGACATACTATCTCCTGTATCCGCAACCTCCCTGCTAAAACGCGCCCGATGTTCTTCCTCGGCTTCCTCCACCTGTATGTACTTATGGCATCTTTCCAAAACCTCATCATATATCCGTGCCTCCTTTTTGACCAAGGACTTGCGTAAGTCCTTCCTCTTTAATCCCTGGTGTAGAGCTCCAACCTTCATCTCATCAGTAGCAATAGGTACCTCCAGAGTGGCGCTGGTAAACTTGTTAACATATTATTTCAGTGTCTCATTAGGTCGATGTACCATAGTAAAAAGCGACTGTGTTGTCTTCACACTCTACCTCACGCTGGAAAACTGCTTCGGAAAAGCAGCTCGCAACACCTAATAACTGGTAATTTTTCCTCGCGGCAACTGATAGAACCGGTTTTTTGCAATTCCTCTTAAAGTAGATACAAAGGCCCGACATGCCACAGCATCCGTGTAGTTATGTAACATCCTCGCATTTTTGAAAAGCTGCAAATGCTCAACTAGATCCGTCGTTCCCCGATATTGAAACTCTAATGCCTTATACCCTTTAGAAACTGCGGCCTGCAACATATCATCTGAGAAGGGATGTCCCTCCTCTCCGTCGAACTTCTCTCCGTCTACTCGCTTTTGTAATTTTAGCATGGCCTCCTGCAGATCTCTAAAAGCCTTATTGCCTGGACCCACCTCGTTCTCACCATTTCCTTCATTGTACCCACTACGACTCTTCCGGGTTTTATCTCGAGATTCACCATCTGTACTTGAGGTTTGAGTTCTGCTCTCACTAGTATGCTTACCGTGTCGGCGACCTCTACGCCTGCAATGGCTCCACTTCACCTTCACTCCCTTCCCTCTCTGCTTATGAGTATGAGAGTCTATAGATGAGGTAGAACTGGAAGTGTCTTCATACTTTCGCTTACTCCGACTTTTCCTTCCTTGAGAAGGTCTCTTAGACAGAGACCTCTCATTTTGTTTTGCCTGGTTGCCGACCCCTCTTCTTGCTCGCTGTCTGGTCTAACACCCTTCTCTTTCAGAGTACTCAGCTCGCCTGCCAGGTACTTGTTCAACTCTTCCATCTTCTCCAGATGTACGAAATCCATAAGCCCCTCTATGAATCCTTTGTTAATTTGGCAGGGCTTATCTTTGGGCATATCCTTCCATTCCTTTGTTCCTATGTGAATCACTTTCTGCGCTACCACCTCCGGCGTCTTCGCCTCCAAATCTTCTGCCGGTCCTTTCCCGTCACGCCACTTTGGAGAGGGCGGCGGTGTGCTACCCATACCCTGAATCGCTGGGTCCGCCTGAGAAGGCGTTCGCCCGTCTTTTGTCACATCCTGCTCATTGATGTCCGCCGCTCTGTTCTTCTTCTTTAGTTTTTTGATCCAGAACCATGGTGTAGGGTTCTGGGTATTATGTTGCTATCCTTCATGCTTCGTTTGTGAAATTTCTCACGCCTTTCGCTCAAGGACTCGATGTCCCTCTTTCCCACAGACGGCGCCACTTGATAAAACCAAAAATATTGGTTACCAAGAATATGGGGTACTAACCTCAATATCGAGATCAGCGACGTGAAACAGTCTCCAAATACGTCACAACGATCTGCTAAACCTCCGAATGATACTCCTAGCGACCTAACCGGTCCTGCAAAACAGCACCTTCAGACGGGTTGGAGTTCAGACCCGCGAAGGCCCTCCGATACTTAAGTCAAAAGCAAGTTGTAGCTCAAAGAAATATTTCAAGTACAACCAAGAAGAAAAATAAGATACACACAACTTCAACTTATTACCCCCAAAAAAATAAAGAGAGGCATGCACCCCTTTTATAGAGATAAGAGAAGTATTCCCCAAGACAAAGGTTTCCTTCTCCCATCACAATTCCATATATACTATAACACTACAACCGACTCAGAATTAGAATTCCTTCTATATGCCAAGTTTCCATAAACAATAAATCTCTTACCGTGATAGGCCTGGGCCTGTTATTTCCTCCATATGGTCCGCCAAAACCTCATAAACCACTCATATTAAGCCCGTGGGCTCGATATTTATAAAGCCCATAACCGAACTCAAACACAACACAAAACATAAGAGGTCGCGACCCTATATGAGAACTCATCCTCATACTTCAGGTCGCTACCCAACAAACTAACTCGCCCACTTCTCCAAAGATGTCACTCAACTCGCTCACCTCCCAGAAGAACACCCTTTCTAGAAAATGAGGTCGCTTACCACAAACACCCTCATATATCAAATAATATTACGTGTAGATATTTTGATCCGTATCAGGTATGAACTTACTGGTGAGATCGTGAGTCCCAACATGGATTCACTTACTTGCCAAAAAGTTAAATAGGTCTCATGTTGGTGCTCACTAACCGTACCAATCATCATGTACCATATTAAACTTAGCACGAGCTTATGGTGTACATACGAGCGCTGTAATATTCATGGGGTTTTAGGTAATCACATGATAAAGATTTTGAATCTCTTAATTATTTCTTTTACTATATGCATCCATTCATGCAAGTTAATGTTTAAATTTATTTATTTCAAAAAAGATTGGAAATACATCACCCTTGATTTTCAATGAGAATCAACTAGGAGAAGAAAACTAGTACATTCACTAGAAACGAAAACTTGTACTTTTTTTTTTTTAAAACGTAAACTCATGATTGTCTAATACATTCAGTGCAACCGAAACTCTTACTTTGTTTTTTAAACATAAACTCATGATTGTTCACACTATGAATTCTCGATAAGATGAAAAATAAATATAAATATTTAGAAATTTTTTTTAATAGTAAATATGAATGGTGTGAAATGATTGATTAATAACTGGATGTGGGAGAGAAATAAATTAATCAATATAAGCAGCTGAATAAATTTTAAAAAAAAAAGTTGAATATACAATGTCTAATCCATCAATTATATTTGAATAGTGTACTGGATATTGTCTAAAATTTTCTTATCACATAACAGTTTTGAACTTGCGTGGCATTATGTTACTCTTAGGTTAAAGAATGAAGGTGACGGTAATTACAAAATGCTACACAATAATGACTTTTCAAACGGAAGAATAAGTTAATTGATTAATAACAATAGTAGTTGTTTTACAATTTCAAGATGAAATTAAAAAAAAAAAAAAAAAAATAGATCACAAGCGATATCTGAGGTAAAGAATAAAAATAAAATAATAACAATAGTAGTTGTTTTACAATTCCAAGATGAAATAGTACTTATCTTTAATTTCTAACTCCAAATCATTGAAAAAAATAAAATTTGTAGGGGAGAGACGAAACCTTTTGAAAAGAGGGTTTTTTTTTTTTTTATTAAAAAGGTAATATGATCATTTAGTTTCTCTTTAATTTATGTGCATAAAACGGACGGATGCAGGATTTTTAAGGAGAGGTGGCGAGTTAAGGAAGTTTAACTAAAGAAAAAATGTACGTTGGTTCGGAGACGGTAACCCCCGAGATTTTGTTTTCTATTTACTAAATATTAACTTATAAATAATAGAAAAAAATATTTATTTGAAGAAAAATATGAAAAAATATATTTTTTACCTTATTTTTATATCTTACTTAATATACTTATAGTTTTAGATTCTCGTAAAAGAAAATTTTATTTACAATAAAATAAATATGGTTTGAGGCAATGAAAAACAAAGAAACTTTAAGATATAATAATAACTTAATTACAAAAGAATTCAATTGAAAATTAATAAATTATCTTGGGTTTATTAAATAAATATTGTATTTTTTATTTAAAATTGAAAAAATATTATAGAAAAAAAATAAATTGAAAATTTAGGTCGGGACGCCACTTTGAGTGGCGTCTCGCCTGTGGGAAAATTGCGGGACGCCACTCGGAGTGGCGTCTCGAACCAATTTAAAAAAAAAAGTTTCGGGGCAGAATTAAAAAAAAAAAAAAAAAAAAAACTTGGGGGAGCGGGACGCCACTCCAACTGGCGTCCCGAGGTCGAATTGAAAAAAAAAAAGTAGGAGAGCGGGACGCCAGTCAGAGTGGCGTCCGGGCGAAAATGAAAAAAACTCAATATTAATGATAGTGTTTTTTTGGAATATACTCCCGGTTTTATTTTTATGACTTTTTTCCACAAGTACCCTCCCTCTCTCATCTTTATGAATAATTATATATCTAATCAATCGCTTCCACTCCCATGTTAATTACTTTATCCGATCGATCATCATTTCTATTTTTTTTCTTACCACCATTTCTTTTTCTTAGCCTAACTTATGGGTACATGTATATTTATATGGTTCTTGTTTTTTAATATTTATCAAAACACTTCTGGTTCATTTTATTTGTAGAATAATTATCCAAAATATGGTTCTTTATTTTTTTAGAATATTCATCAAACTTATTTGTTGTTTCATTTTTTTAGAATATTCATAAAAATACTTATAAATTAACTGAATTTGTGGTTGAGATAAAATCGAGAAGAGGATTTTTGGAGCAAACTTTCTTCCCAAATTTCAAAATATTTTAAGCACACTGTAAATAAAAATAATAACCGAGAAGAGGATTTTATCTCAACCACAAATTCAGTTAATTTATAAGTATTTTTGATGAATATTCTAAAAAAAGAACCATATTTTGATAAATATTCTACAAATAAAATGAATCATAAGTCTTTTGATAAATATTAAAAAAAAAACATATAAATATAATTAACATGGGAAATGGAAGCGATTGATTAGATATATAATTATTCATAAAGATGAGGGAGGGAGGATACTTGTGGAAATAAAATAAAATTTTTAAATAAAACGACATTTAATTGAAACAACTTTTAGACGCTAAAAACGTCATAGAAATAGAACCAGAGGGAGAGAGTATATTCCAAAAAATACTATCATTAATATTGAGTTTTTTCATTGTCGCCCCGGGACGCCACTCTGACTGGTGTCCCGCTCTCCTACTTTTTTTTTTTTCAATTCGACCTCGGGACGCCAGTTGGAGGTGGCGTCCCGCTCCCCCAAATTTTATTTTTTTTTTTAATTCTGCCCCGAAACTTTTTTTTTTTTAAATTGGTCCGAGACGCCACTCCGAGTGGCGTCCCGCAATTTTCCCACAGGCGAGACGCCACTCAAAGTGGCGTCCCGACCTAAATTTTCAATTTATTTTTTTTCTATAATATTTTTTCAATTTTAAATAAAAAATACAATATTTATTTAATAAACCCAATTATATTTTCGGAAAACTTATCATGTATATATAACATTATGAAAAGTATATAAAAATTAGAAGGTAATTTATTAAGGGTGGCAAAATATAATTATTTTACATTTATACATATAAAATATTAACTAAATAATAATATCCTAAGACACCGTTAGAAGGTATGGGGAGCGACTGCCCCCACCAGCACCCCCCTGGTTCCGCCTGAAACAACGTCTATTAAGAAACAGACATGGAAGGAGTACAATTAATGCCCAAAATACTACTCCAAAAAAACATATTTTAGTTCCTTTAACTTATATCAGCTGAAGCCAAACAGTTGGACCATAACTATTAGAATTGCATTACATGCATGTAAAATTTGTGCGCCTCTGTGTGCACAACACGAATGGCAATGCTCACTTAATGCTGAGCTTAGAAAGAGCAAGACAAGCAGTTGCTCTAAAGGGCTTTTCTCAAATTTGGTAAAGCATTGTCAATAATGTACTTTTACTCGATATTTTTTATCACATCTTCGAAATTCAAAAACCGATAGCTAATATTCTGAGTAGTAACATTCCAGAATCAAGATTAAGAGTAAAGTACATCCATCCCTTTCTTGGCATCAATAAGTAAATCCGACTTTAAAATCCAAATAATGATAATAATCAACAAAAGTTTTTTCGAAAAAAAAAAAAACAATAGCAAAACCGCACACCACTAAGCTCTTCGACAAACTCTTTCTCTGATCAAAAATAGTAATACCCGTGTTTGTGTCAACGGCTATATGCGATTATCCTCGTTATCCAATCGGTTCCTTTTCGGAAACTAAAGCCTAAGCAACATCAAAACTATTCTTGTTTATCTCGGTCTGATGATGGGCCCACCTCAGTCGGCGTCGGCGCTGTCTGCTTTATGCTAGCCTTTGCGTCCGCCAGGAACTTAGCATCGGGCTCGTGTTTATCCGAGGGCTCTTTCATGGCTGAGTAAATGTAGAAAACTATAACCACATTCACAGAGATAACCGCGAGAAGCCCACTCCACAGTGTCGTCGACTCTGAAGACAATTGAGTCGAACCTGTTGCATATCATGAACACATCTATTTACAAAATCGAATGCAAGCCTTGTAACATTTAAGAAAAAATTGCATATATTTTTTAATTTTTAATTACACTTGCTCAATTTCCATTCCTGTTCAGCTAATGGATACAACATTGCAACATTTTTTTTTAATAATTATGTACTAATTACTGGTACAAGAAAAAGAAAAAAAAAAAGTGATATTAGAATTGCAAAAATAAAATTAAAAAAAAAAAAAAAAAAAAAGGTTGTAAATGGAAAATTACCGGGGAATAAATTATGGTTAAATCCGTATATAATCGCAATAGGAGCTAACCACATAAGCATGGATGCAATGAAGAACTTGCTCACAACCTCCATCTCCAATCTACCAAAAAAGTTAAAATTAGAAAGGGCAATCAAAGTCAATTATCATCGTAGAAGTGGGTATTGGTAATCAAACAAACACCTGAGCTTCAACATGATTATCCCCAAAATAAAACCTAATTTGACCAAAGAACTCGTTTTGGGATGCATCGTATACGACAAACAGAAAATTGCAAGCGCATACAAAATGATCCAATAATTATCTTTTGATTTTGATTTTGATTCTGAAAATGAAGAAACTTACTTCAGATGTAAACTAGCTCAACTTCCCGCTTACTCTTCAAATCTACTTCCTTCTCTTTTCTTGACTGAAATCGACGATTTCAGAAGGATTTAACTGAAGTTGGAGAGAATAGAGAGCAACGAGTCCCCAAGCATTCAAGCGCAATCGATTCGAAGAGGTAAAATTAAAATTATGGACAGAGTCTAATGTCAATGCTCATCTAGTATTGAACAAGGTGAAAAAAAGAAAAGAATGTGGTGGCAGAGGGACTATCTGAACCCCGTGATCTCATGTGTACATCCAACATATTTTATTATTATTTTTTTTAATCGTAAGAAATTAAAAATAGACTACAGTAAAAATTCCATACAGTCGTATCGTTGGGACCAAAAAAAAATATTACTATACGGAGTTATTCTTGTATAGAATTTTACAAAAAAAAAAAAAAACTTTTTCGTATAAAAAATAATATAAATATAAAAATAACATATACATTGTATATTATCTATCTCACAAGTTCATGTAACTAATTTAATAGTTTTGACTAAAAAGTTTAAATACATACACTTGAGTTAAATCAAAAAACGAATCTAGGGACTATAAGCTTTGACAATTTAAATACATACATTTGAGTTAAATCAAAAAATGAATTTAAGGACTATAAACTTTGACAATTTAAATACATACAATTGAGTTAAATCAAAAAATGAATTTAGGGACTATAAACTTGAGTTAAAATGAATCTATGGACTATAAACTTTGACCATATATATGAATTTAGGGATTATAAACTTTGATTTTGATAAACAAAAATATAATTAATAAATATTTTTATAATATATTAATCATTTATTCCTATATAAATGTATAAATCCTTAATACGGGACTTAAAAAATGTATGACTTATGACAATGTGGAGTTTATTCTTATTTATAACTAGTCCCAAGTTGGGACTTGAACTTTTTATTACTATAGGGAGTTTATTCCTATATAGAGTATTAATATAGAGAGTTTTTACTGTATAATGAAATTGAGTGTAAACTCGTATGAAAATTTTTATTTTTGTCAACCATATTAGCCACATTTTAGAGAAAAAGTACTATGATGTTGATCAAACATTGTCTACTAAATTGGTCAATTCATAAAAAAAGGTTCAAAAAAAGTTCGATCGAATTTTTTATTAATAAAAAAAGGTCTAAAAAGAACCCGGTCGGTTTTTTTTTTTTGCTGACGTGGCGCGATTCAATATTTTTTTATCATTTTTTTTTAATTTTAATCATTAAGTTGAAGAAAAACATTGGATGGCAAATTCATTTTGGTCAATTATATTGACCATATTTCAAAAAATGTAAGTGCATTGACCATCCTCAAACCACGTCTGTTAAGTTGGTCAATTGATCTAAAAGGTTCAAAAAAAGTTTGATCAAAGTTTTTTGATGATGTTGTATTATTCTATATTTTCTTATCAATTTTCTATAATTATAAAAATTAAATTAAAGACAAAAATTTACTCTGCTCTCCATTTTCTTTTATCTTTTTGTTAATCTAATCGATAAGATCTTAATCAATAAAAAATTAATATAAATCATTTGTAAATATAAACACATAATATAAATATTAAAAACATATAACAAATATAAAATTTTCAATTATCATTTATCAGGGATTTTCTCATATAAATTTTTATATATATTTTTTATTATTTTTTAAGATTTATTTTATATTTTTATATTTATATTCGAGTTTATTGATTTTTGTTAATTAAAAGTTTAATAATAAAAAATCATATTAATTATTATATTAATTTTAAATTTTTTAGATTTATTTTATGTTTATACATTTATCACTGATTTTTTTTATTAATTTGATTAAAAGAAAAGAAAAGAAAATGAAGGCAAAACATGATTTTGTCATCTATTTAATATTTAAATTAAAGAAAAATAATATAGAATCATATCACGTTAAAAAAAAAAAGAATCTGATCAAGCTTTTTTGGACCTTTTTTAATGAATTAATTAACTCAGTAGATATGATATGACGATGATCAATTTCTCGTACCTTTT
>BMAC01000028.1:2690028-2707014 GCA_014905375.1 Phtheirospermum japonicum | reverse complement strand
TTAGAAAAAAAATCCGATCAAGTTTTATTGGACCTTTTGATGAATTGGTTAATTTAGCAGATATGATTTGACGATAACCAATTTCACATACATTTTTTGTAATGTGGTCAATAAAATGGATCAAAATGAAAATTTTTTCAATTTTTTATTTTTAATTTAATATTTAAAATTAATAAAAAACAATGATACGAAAGTATTGAATCACGCCACGTCAGTAAAAGATTAGACTTTTTTGGACATTTTTTAATGAATTAGCCAATTTAGCAGACGTTTGATGATGACCAATATCACATACTTTTTCTGGAATGCGGCCAATATATTGGACAAAAAATAATTTTTTTTCATAAACTCTTACATACAAAGGTGTTGAGTAAAAACAATACTTTGGTTCTAGAATATGAGCTAGAAGGATCGAAAGCGATTATTTTCTAACAATTGGTTCCAAAAAATAAATGGTGATGATATTGATAACCCGAAATTTCATAAGCTCACACCGTATTATATATTTCAAAGTGTTTGGATGAAATCTCGTTGAATTAAAAAAAGGCAAAAAGAAAAGAAAAAAAAACGTTTTCTTCTAGAAAACTATCATGCTTTCATTCTAAATACTCCACCAATATTATTATTATTATTTTCAAATAAAAAATTCTCGTAAATAATTTCCATAATCAAACCTTATATAAAGGTAATGTACATCCTAAGAGCATCTCCAATGCATTGTTAACTGGAGTAAAATATTTGACACATAAAATTAAAAAGTCTTATGTGGCAAAAAAAAATTGTAGACAATGTCTAGCACACCCTCTATATCTAGATTGTGTGCTAGACATTGTGTATTTGACATCTTTTCTAATTTTTTAAATATATTAAAATAATTAATTGTTTCTTTCCTTTTTTTTAATTAATTAATAATCAATTATTCTCTATAAACCACATTTATCATAGTAGAAGTATTTTTAATTATTTTTATTCTATTTTCAATGTCATTGAAAATGCATAATGTATCATTGAATATGCTCTAATAACACAAGAATTGTATTTCGGGGTTTCCTTAGATGTTTAGATACTTTTAGAAGAAAATGGTATGGGAATAGCCAATCTCATTTTCCAATTAATCCTAAAGCATCTCTTTCTCATCTAGCCTTAGTAATACCCCACCAAGTTACTTGACAAAGTTTTCCTATTAAAATAATAATAAGATAATTACAACTTGCGGACCCAAATCGCTAGTTTTTAACAAGTTACAGGATGACTTCCAGATTCGAACATGACCAAATATGCAAACTCCAGAAAGTTACACACCCAAAATGCAATTTTGCATCATCACACAACGTCTCATGTGAAAGTTGTATCACAAATCTCCATGTGTGCTCTAATAAGCTCCACTTAATTTCAAACATGATTGTAAAATGACAGAAATATCCCTGATAGCTAATGCTACTTGAAACAAATCAATAATGGGGGCAATCTGGCAATCCTGCTAGTCAATTGACAAATTCTAACCCAGTCAAAGTTGTCCCCGCATGGAGCTGAAGCGCAATATCTCCAACAACCTGCGATCCAAAATCAAGATCGATTCAATAAAAAAAGAAAAAGAAAGCCGAGTTACGTTTGCAAGACAAAATTACCTTGGCCATGATTCGATACGAATATTTAGTAACCCCAGCAATATGAGGCGTACATATGACGTTCGGGAACTTTAAAATCGGATCTTCCGGGTCAAATGGTTCGGTCCAAGCAACATCAATCCCTAAACCTCCCAAGTGACCCGATTCCAGATGATGAAGCACCGCATCGTACTCAAGCAGTCCGCCTCGTGCTATATTTACAAGGAGGGCCCCCTAAAAACACAACCAAGAATGTTATTACGGAAATATCATATTTTCAATGATCAATTAAGGGTATATAAATAAATCAATCAATCAAATTATCATTACATCATCATATTTCAGATTACGCCCGCTCACATATTTCCAATAACCAATCATATCTAATCACTATTTCGCTATTTATAAATCAAATCAATCATCGATGTTATATTTTCATTTTATATTCAATTACTCTTAAATTTCTAAAAAGAAATCGACAAACCTTTTTCATGGAAGATACGAAAGTCTTGTTCACAATACCCGCCTGAAAGAATGCAAATATAGGTACATACTTTGTAAGATACTCGGAAAACAATATGCTCGGAAAAAAATACACACGAACTAAGGGGAAAAATCAGTTACCGTCTCACTGTTCATTATCAAACAACAAACAATGATGTCAGCACGGCTAGCGAACTTTAGAATATCTTCATGACCACCCTTCTCGTCTACGAGATCATCATGGGTACCATTTCCAATGTATGCCACTGAATAAAACTTGACACCATGTTAATTAACTTTTTATTTATTCTGATATTTTGGTTACACAATTTGTTGGTTTAATAAGTAATTTTTTTCATACCGTCAGACTGGCATGAGCTTTGGGAAGGCGACGGCCAACTCCTCTTAGTAGCAAGGATTTTGACATCGAAGGGTCGCAAACGCTTTGCTAAGTGGGCCCCGATATTTCCAAATCCCAAAATGAACACCTACGGTTATTATGAGTCAGTACAGTTCATTAATGTGAAGAAGAAATAAACAATAATATCAGAGGTGAAACCATAATAGAATAAATTCACCGTTTTTCCGAGCAATGTATCACCAATTGGGCTTCCGAGGTTTTTTTGCCTCACAGCAGCTTGAATTTCGTTCTGGAGCAAATTGCAAAATGAATACAAGTAACTCAGTACATATAGAACACCAATTTCTAGATAGTTTATGCCCAACACTAATGTAAGGTGCATGCGCCATAACTGCATTTCTAGATATTCATAAGGGAATGCAGGTATTTCTTCAGACGAAGTATACAACACAAGACAAGCAGGAATATAGAAAACTAACAAGATAATTCAAACTATTATCAATCCGTGCTAGTTTTATTGAGAGACACACGGCAGCCTAACCACTAGACAGTTCCCCTAAAACAAAATTTTAAAATTTACAAAAATAACATAAAATAAAAAAACCTTAAAAAAAAAAGACTAAATTAACTAAAAAGATTAAAAAAAGAACTCTACAAAATGGAGAGAAAAAAAAACACTAAAAATCCTTAAAAAAACATAAAAACCTGGAGAACTCTAAACAAAACTAAATAAATAAACTAAAAAAGAATCCTAAAAACAAAAATTTGGCCCCCGCTCCGTTAGGCGGTTGTACAAAAGTTTTTTCTTATTTTAATACCTGATTTCCTAATATTCTTTATTTGTCAAACATGCAAAAGACACATACAAAAGTTTTTCACATATATCTAAATGAGTATAGAGAAAATCATGTTTCAGCAAAATACTGAAATTTGATATTTTTTTTAATTTTTTTTTTACTTCTAGATACATTGTGCCAACTTAAGGGCTTGTTTTGTTTAGGACTCTCAATGCCAGGATTGGGATTCTAAATCCCAATCCTAGTTTGTTCTACGACTCAAATTTTCAATCCACAACCAACAATTTCTTACACCTTACCCCACACTCAATTATTTTATCACATCATCATTATATTTAAAAAATTAAATATTACTAAATACAATACAATAATACATTATCATCCACTTTCCAGACATGATTTGACATCAAATACAATATAAAAATACATTATCATCCACTTTTCAGACATAATTTGACATCTACAGTAAAAAGTAAAGGATTCTGAATCCTATAACAAACAAAGATTCTTACTATTCACAGAATTCTCAATACTCAAGATTCTGAATACCAGAATTCAAAATTACCAACCTGCTTACGAAGGAGACCCAACATCAGATAAATGGCCATTTCAGCACATGAAGATGCATTCCCAGTGTCATCGCTCGGGATCCTAGCAACTTTTATTCCGTGTCTTGTAGCAGCACTTACATCAACACCTTCATGTAAGAAAAAAATCATTATACTTTTAGGTAATATGAATTAATTAAAAAAAAAAAAAAGTTACCTTCTATCCCAACTCCAAATTGCATAATAAGCTTCATTTTTTTGGCTCTAGCAATGATATCTGAAGTTAGCTTCATACTCTTCACAACACAAATATCATAGTTTCCAATAACATCCGGAACATCATCTAAGGGGACATCATCCACCTAAAATATACAGCACAAAACATTCAGGGCATAAATAGATATACTTTGAAATGACTGGATATTATGAATATATCCAAGACTATGAATCACCTCTACAAATGGGTGGCTTTTCAAATACTCTCTCGTATAAATTTGAGATGCGGGGAAATATGACCCGCAGAAAAGAACACGGGTAACGGGCTTGTCACTGTCACCGGTCATTTCTTGGAATTTTCTCAATAAACCTGCACCGAGTAAACAATGAAATTAACTTTAAACTTCTTGAAATATGGCTTTTCCATAGGATTTTTTTTACTTTGAATTTTATTTTGTATTTTTTTTCCAAAAATGACACTATTCACTCACTTTCACTTTTTTCTCCCACCAATCAGTTCAACCCATTTCATATTTTTTTATATAAAATAAAATAAATCATTCAATCAACAATCATTATTACACATTTTTTTCATATAGTATTTTATAATTTCAGGCTCACATGAACCCTAACTACCACTCATATCCAATAATTATTTTACTATATATTTATATTAAATCAACTTGGGATCATTACATTTTTACAAAAAAAATTTATCACTCTACAAAAATTAAATTACTATTGCAACTAGATGTGTGGGTCAGGAAAATTAAAAACAATGTATGTTGGTTTTTTGTTTTTTTTTCTCAGAGCAGACACAGAGAATATTCAGCCACCAAATACTTAATTATGAAAATAACAACTCAAACATAAACCAAAATAAATGGAATTAAAGATTATTGGGGAATGGGTTTTATTACCTGAGGAAGATGAACAGTAGTAGCGTTGATGCTGGGGAGTGATAATTCCAAGAGGGGCTGATAAAAGCTTCGTACGATGATATAAATGGTTCGGGAGCTTTGAAAATGATTGGGAGAGGGTACTGTTACGGTACATGAAGGCGTATAGAAGGATATGGTGCACCATCACATCTGATCACCGTTGGTTGAACCTAACCTGGATTTATATATGAAATTGTAGTACTGTTATATTGCTGGCGATTTATTTTTAGTCCCTCGTTTTCATCGTTACATTCCAAGCAGCGCGGATATTTTTGAGAATTACCTAATAGTCCTTCGATAGTTAACTCTCTTGTCGCTATTATATTATTGGAAAAGACTACACTACATTCACAATACCATACCCATGTATGGTAATCCAATCATAGTTTGACACCTCACTCATATTAATAAATTAGGATCTTTTTAAACAATTTTATTGGTCAATAGAAGTGGAGGTATCATACATTGAATGTACTGTAGAAATTCCCTATATTATTATTATATTACCTAATTTGACCAAATAACTCGTTTCGGGATGCATCGTATACGACAAACAGAAAATTGAGCGCATTCAAAATGATCCAATAATTATCTTTTGATTCTGATTTTGATTTTGATTTTGATTCTGAAAATGAAGAAACTTACTTCAGATGAAAACTAGCTCAATTTGGTAATGTCGCCCGCTTACTCTTCAAATCTACTTCCTTCTCTTTTCTTCACTGAAAATGATTTAACTGAAGTTGGCGAGAACAAAGAGCAACGAGCCCCCAAGAATTCAAGGGCAATCGATTGAAGGGGTAAAATTAAAATTAGGACAGAGTCTAATGTCAATGCTCATCAAGTATTGAACAAGGTGAAAAAAGAAAAGAATGTGGCAGAGGACTATCTGCAGCCCCGTGATCTTGTGAATATATCCAACATTTTTTATTTTATTATTTTTTTAATTGTCAAAAATTAAAAATGGACTATATTGAAATTGATCGTAAACTCTTGCATACAAATACAATGGTGTTCGAATAAAAATTACAAACATTTACTGTGGTTCTAGAATATGACGGATCGAAAGCCAATATTTTCTAACAATCTATTCAGCAAAATAAACAGTGCTGTAATTAAGCACCAAAATAAACTTTATGAGTTAACTCATATTATAAATTTCGTGGAATAAAAAAAAAAAGTGTTTGAAAACTACCATGCTTTCATTCTAAATACTCCACCAATTATTATTATTATTATTTGCAAACAAGAATATCTTCTTCTTTTTTTTTTTCATTTGACAAGGATATACTTAAACCAAACCGTTTTTGGGGTGAAAAGACAAGTGGCAATATTAATTCGGGGCATAATATAGAGACCGGGACTCTCTATAGAACTCGGGGGTGATCCTGGACCTAATGCATAATTTTGAGCTAGGTGGTAAATAAAATGATTAGTTAAGAGTCAACCCGAGGGTTCACTATCATTGATTTCGGGGCTTTAGCACCTGGGCTTGGGACCTGAGGTCAGTTACCTGAAACAGCTCGGAGCTCGGGGCCCAAGGTCATTTATTTATATATAATAAACTCGGGGCAGGTAAGAGAGAAGTTAGGTGTGTGACGTGGCATAACGTCCCTGATTTTACGGAAACCCTAAAAAAAAGTACAACTATAAATAGATAATCATAAAGTTAATGGAAGTTAATTCATTTTCTAATCAAGTTCTTACTCTACCAAATTTCTCCAGACGCTAACTTAAGTATTAGAGGAGGTTCGCCGGAAAATCCTTCCGGTCTCCGTCTGACGTTTCTTTTTGGGCGCAGGTCTTATCAACCAAAGGTATCGGGTCTCCTCATTCTAGAGTCTTGGACCATCAGCATACTCTTATTTTAGCGTGTTGAAACAATTGTCGCCGTCTGTGGGAAAAATCAAAGATATAGGTCTAAGATGTGAGTGTGTCCGGCTACGAGTATGGAAGAGTTACAACGAAACCTTGCCGACGACCTGAACAAAACTTCGGCGACCCACACATCGGGGATAGCCATGGAAAGGGCGAGTGCCCCCCAAGAAGCACCCRTAGATCCCGTCGAACCGGCGTCTAATCTAACCCCTGGGATGGGATTCTAACTAAGTCCAGGAGCGAACCCGTGGGGATCACAGTTTTTCGAGCAGTTCTCCGGCGTCATAGCCAGGGCCGTAGATGAGGCAGTGGATAAGAGGATGGCTGGCATGAGTCCACCACCATCAGCGCCAGCGCGCGGGGTCAATTTGATGTGGGGAGCCGCTAGTAAGCCGACCCACGGCTCGGGAGCGGGAGATGACGAGAGTACAGCCGTGCCAACTGATGATACCTTCAGCAAGAATGTCTCAGATTTACCATAGGTGGTAGAGGGTCTGAACAAAGAGGTGAGAGAGCTAAAGAGGAAATTAGTAGGTAATTCCCCCTCGGCAAGAGTTCAGCGGGCAACTCCATTTGCGGAGGAGGTGTTGAGGGATGAACTACATGTGGGTTACCAATTGATGGGTTTCGAGTATGATGGCACTGCAGATCCACTGTATTGCTTATGCAGTTTTGAGAATTCAACTATGGTGTATCGATTCTCAGATGCAGTGATGTGTAGGGTTTTCCCTACTACCTTTACCAAGTCTCACAGCTCTGGGTTTAGAAAATACAGAAAATGGCATTGAAACTATTTAGTATCCAGCTGAAAGAACGAGAAAGCTCGAGAGCTTACATAAAAATGTTTACTACGGCCAAATTAGAGGTCCCGTCAGCCTCAGAAGAAACGTTGATGAATGCATTGGCTCAGGGTTTGAAAAGGGGTGATTTCTTCCAATCCTTGGTAGTAGAACCCTCGAGGAGTTTTGGTGATCTCTTGGCTCGTGCTGAGAGATTCATTAACCTAGAAGAAGCTT
The DNA here is from genome assembly GCA_014905375.1 of Phtheirospermum japonicum. Classification (NCBI taxonomy): domain Eukaryota; kingdom Viridiplantae; phylum Streptophyta; class Magnoliopsida; order Lamiales; family Orobanchaceae; genus Phtheirospermum; species Phtheirospermum japonicum. Next base: position 2,699,170 of record BMAC01000028.1, on the reverse strand, counting down.
TGTAAGTGAATGAAGAGGTTGACAGGCGGAGAGAAAAGGGGGAAGAAGTAGACAGGCGAAGAGAGAAAGAAGATCGAGAATCGAGTAAAAATGCTAGACCTGAACCAGTAATCGCAGAGCGCGAATGGAACGGTACACGCCTCTAGCGCTCCCGCAAGATGAGGTTTTCGTGGCGATTGAACGCAGAACCAATCTAAAGTGGCCGCGAACATATTCGGTGATCCCTAGAAGAGAGAAGTCTGATAAGTTTTGTCGTTTCCAAAATGATTATGGACACAAAACAGAGAGGTGTACCCACCTGAGGGATGAAATAAAGAGACTTATTCAGGCGGGACATTTGAAAGAGTTTATCTACATGGAATGAAACAAGAGCAGGAGGGAGACAACCTTCACCACAACATCGTGTGAAGCCAAGAACCGAGGAAAAGAAGCGTGACCCCCCGAAGCAGGGGGTGATTAACATGTAGTGGGAGGATCAGGAGATGGTGACTCGAACAGATTAAGAAAAAGTTATGTCAGAGCAGCTGACCCGAAAAGGATAATGGGACTCGAGGTCGGGCAAGTAGCAGATAGCCCAATCATACATTTTGGGTCGCAAGATGTGGGTGAGTTTCTGAGGCCTCATACAAACACATTGGTCATTAGAGCAATGATAGTTAACTACGAGGTAGGACGCATATTCGTCGACACAGGAAACTCAGAAGATTCTTATTCCTAGATTGCCTAGAATGAATGGACCTTGAAGAGAAGTTGGAACCAGTGGAAACTTTCTTAATTGGTTTTGCAGGGGGACCGTACAACCCCTAGGTTCGATAGTGTTTTCTATTTCTTTAGGTGAGGCGCCTTTCCGAAAAACTAAGATGATCAATTTTCTGTGTCGTGGATTCACCTTCAGCATATAATGCCATGCTAGAAAGATCATGACTTAGTAGCTTCCAAGCAGTGGTGTCTATTTATCATATGAAGATAAAGTTTTCGGTGAGAGATGAGGTAGGAGAGGTCGGCAGTGACCAGTACACCTCTTGAAAATGTGCAGAGTGTCAAGCAAGGTAAAAGGTAGGAATTACCTGACAAAGGAGACACCTCAGGGGTCCCCATTACAAGAAGGACCAAAAGAGCGTGTGGAGCCGAATGAAATACTGATGATGGTGGAGATAATCCTGGGAGAAGCACATCGAACTGTGAGGTAGGAACCACCCTATCCCTAAAGATCTTGAAGGAGTTGGTTAGTTTCCTACGTAATAATGCGAATGTCTTTGCCTGGTCACCGAATGAGTTGATGGGGATTAACCCGTATGTGGCAGAGCACAGCCTCAATATCAATCCTTCATTTACACCAGTGAAGCAGAAGAAGAGAGATTTCGGGTCTAAGAACGAAGCCATTATTCGGGTAGAGGTACAGAAGTTGATAGAAGCGAAACACATTAAGGAAATCCAATTTCTGGAATGGCTGTCCAATGTTGTACTGGTCCCCAAAACAGAGGATAATTAGAGAATGTGCGTAGATTTTCGAGACCTGAACAGAGCATGCCCTAAAGACCATTGCCCTCTTACAAGGATCGATCAACTGGTAGACTCGACCTCAGGGTTTGAGTTGCTGAGTATGATGGATGCCTCCCAAGGTTATCACCAGATAAAATTAGTAGAAGAGGGCCAGAAGAGGGTTAGTTTCATCACGCCCTTCGGCACCTATTGCTATGTAGTGATGTCATTCGGTCTTAAGAACGCGGGAGCTACGTATCAGTAGTTGGTAGATAGGATGTTCTCCAAACAAATAGGAAGAAACTGAATTTAGAGAGAATAAAGAGGCAACGATTCAAGCGCAATCGATTCGAAGGGATAAAATTAAAATTATGGACAGAGTCTAATGTCTATGCTCATGAAGTTTTGAACAAGCTGAAAAAAAATGAATGTGGCAGAGGGACTATCTGCACCCCGTGATCTTGTGAGTACATCCAACATTTTTTATTTTATTATTTTTTTAATTGTAAGAAGTTAAAAATGGACTATAATGAGATTGATCGTAAACTCTTACATACAAAGGTGTTGGAATAAAAATAATACTTTGGTTCTAGAATATGAACTGGAAGGATCGAAAGCCAATGTTTTCTAACAATTGGTTCCAAAAAATAAATGGTGGTGATATTGATAACCCAAAATTTTATAAGCTCACACTATAAATTTCAAAATGTTTGGATAAAATTTTGTTGAATTAGAAAAAAGCAAAAAAAAAAAAAAAAAAGGTTTTCTTCTAGAAAATTATCATGATTTCATTAAATACTCCACCAATTATTATTATTATTTTTGCAAATAAAAAACCCTCGTAAATAATTCCCTTAATCAAACCTGTATATAAACATAAGGGTGCGACTATACGCATCCCATTTTTTTATTAGTTCACCCCATTAAAAAGAATTCTTATTAAAATACCAAAATTACCCTTAAATTTATTTAAACACCCCAATAAAGTTTTCAATACCCAAAACCATTTTCGCCACTCTCTGTCCATGACTTAATTATCCTTTCTCCTCCAAAACAATTCATCCGCCATTAACAAGCCTGCAACCAAGGTTATTATCACCGCTGCACAACGTCAAACAACAACAGAGGAGCAGCAGCATGCATCTCTCCGCTCGCCTCTTCGTTTGCCGCCATAAAATTCGGCAACCTCCGTACAGCATCAAAGTCGCCTTTCTCGCCACCATGTCTGAATGGTCACAGCCTTCATCGGCGGTAAGTCCAGCGAATCAACCGCGGCAGTGACCCGATCTGTCATCGCACTCGTCACCCGCCGTCCGTGCGGTGTGCCGTGACAGCCACGGTGATAGTGATTTTTATAAAAAGAACGAGTTTCAGATCCAATTTCACTAAATTGATTATAGAGTTATGTGAGTGGACGAATAATATGATGTTACCGTCACACTAATCATTATTGATGTTACGAATTCATTTTTTCCATTAATAACGTCACTTTTAGCTATAAAAGTGTCACTTTTGCAAAAAAAAAAAAAGGTCACTTTACATATTAATCAATCATTTAAATAAGTAAACGATAATGGAGTCGAGTTTTCCTTTAATGTTGTCACTTTTGGCTCTAAAAGTGTAACATTTCATATTGAATAAAAAATTATCATTTTTTTTTTTGACAAGTATCACATATGGCTTTAAAAATGTTAATTTGCATCATAAATAAAAAACATCAATTTTTTTTATTAAAATTGTCACTTTTGGCCTTAAAAGTATCATCTTGCAGTTCACACACACACACACACACACACACACACACACACACACACACACACACACACACACATATATATATATATATATATATATATATATATATATATATATAAGAATTGGATCCAATGGGTCCAATTATTAAAATGAGTTCGTAGGGTCAAATCTCAGCCATTCAATAGGTTTAGATCTGATGGATGTAAATTGGATGGATGATGGTTGACTAATAAACATATATCATGTATTATTACTTTTACTACTAACTATGCATCATCAGACATTAAATGTGCATTAACAAACTATTAAATGTGCAATAAAACTGTTGAAAATTCGTTTGGAAAAACATGAAATATAATGCAAATATCGTTATCATTCTAATAATGTATCAATGTAATTCTAAATGTGCAATAACATGCGTCTAAATGCGCAGTGAATTTCTATTTTTTATTATTTGGTTTTTCATAATAATTTCAATTAGAATTTTTAAATGTACAAATTTATTGGGAAAAATGATATGTGTATTATTCCTTAGGTCGTAAGGAATAATATGGTGTAATTTATTTTGACAATATTTATATTTTCGGAGAATAATAGAGAGATTTCAATAGAGAGAAATTATTAATTGAGGAGAGAGGAAAAATATAAATTATGTTATTTATATTAGTTAATAATATTAATGTTCATTTAAATATTAATTGGTGCATATTTAAAAATCTATTGATGCACATTTAGAAAGACGGGATGTATTTGTCACCCAAACTAATTTATATCCATTGGATCTAATGTATTGGATGATTGTGATTTAGCCCTACGGACTCATTATAAGAAATGGACCCATTGGATCCACTCCCTACACACACACACACACACACACACACACACACACACACACACACACACACAGGATTAGGTTCAAATGAGAACCATATCCTTATTTGTAAACCTAAGGTCAATTATGAGCCTTAGATCTAATTAAATGGATGGATCAGGGTTTTTTTTATTTTCTTGTTTGACTAATAGCATTAAGATTGTATAATAAAAGCATTGCTGGTGTATATAACTGAAATATTAATAAAGCACTGTGATTGTATAATAAAAGCACTACTAGTATATAATAAAAGTAATAGTTCGTAGGTTCGCAAATAAGGAAGGGTTCATTGGAACCAACCCATATATATATATATATATATATATATATATTGATCGAGGATTTCTTAGCACTCTAAGAAATTTTCTCCGCAATAGTACGGCGTCGATTGTAGAGCGGTAAGCTTTTCCCGAGTCGTGTCTCTCGAGAATAGATATTATCGTTGGTTGGTGTTTTTACTTACTCTCTTTTTAATCGAAATTACACTAATCTAAACTAAGAAAGCATTAAGTCATTGGTTTGATTTGAGTTTTGAATTTAAAAGAAAACTTTAATGAAAATAAGGGTTTAGGGTGTTCGGTTCGTCTCCACGATCAATCGGTTTTGCCGAGCACTTAATCCACGATTCGGGGTTGTCAATCCCAAATTGTCGACCAAGTGTTGGGGTCGTCAATCCCAATTCTCAACAAGCTCCGATTAATGGTTCTAAACGAACTTAGACCCTAAACCCGTAATTACTAAACTAATTGCATCAAATACGAATTAAAGCTTGTTTGAAAGTAATCAATTTTAATGACATTAATTAAACTTAATTAAAAATCTTAAATAAATTAGAACTACTAAATTAAAGAAGGTTTGAAATTAAAAAAAGAAGACATGGAGGGAAATTAAAAGTATTTGAAATTGAAATTGATTAAAAGCATTAAATTGAAAAGAAAATCAAATCACCAAAGAGGAAAGCTTCATACATCTTTCAAGAACCCAAGAGTTTGTTTAGACTAAAGAGGTAAAAAGCTTCAAACCAACATCCATGGAGTTTTGAAAGAAAACAAAGGCAAGAGGAATTGAATTGTAAGAACAAAAAGACAAACTAAATCTAACAACATACCCTAAGCAAATTCAACTAACAAACACAACACAACAACATGAACAATAAATCAATAACTAAGCATAAAAGTAAAGGGAAAGAAAACTACCAATTTCATTGAACACAAGATCCACAAATGAGAAAGCTTCAACAACACAAGATCCACAAATGAGGGAGGTGTCATTCTCTCCCACACTTGCTAAGAACAACTAAACCTAACTAAACTAACTAAACTACATAAACTAAGAATTAAGCTAGGGTTTTAATTGCAAGAGAAAGGAAATGCTTGGAGGAGATGGAACTAGGTCCAAAACCACCAAGGAGAGTTGTTTTTTTGTGAATAATGGGTGGGAATCATATATGGGTAGATAAGGGGCAAAATGGTCTCTTTTTTTCGCCAAAATCACACATCCTCAGCATTTCAGTCGATCGACTGGAAGTCAGTCGATCGACTGACTTGTTCAAACGCCCCAAACTTTCTGCCGAGCAGTCGATCGACTGAAATCCAGTCGATCGACTAACAAAAACACGGAATCAGCCATTAATGTCTTCATATGGAATCTATTCCTTCCTATTAGATTTCATTTGGCGTTTGATTTGTGTCATTTGGAATTTTTCTCCGAGAGTTATGGGCTCCGCACCAAAACCTGCCACAAGCGAGGCCACGGCAAACCGTCTCCACTTAAAACTGTTTTTTACCATTCTTAAACTCAGAATTTGGGATTGTTGTAAACACAAGAGTTTTAGACATTTCTCTCAGATTTCCAATGATATAAGGTGGAGGCAAATGGCACAAGTGGTTTTGGAGTTATGCTTGCATTACGACAACTGAGACATCCACCGAGCGAATGCATGAGGTGACAATGAAAATGGCCACATTTCTCATCATTTCCGGTCGATCCTCGCACCAAAGACATGTCGTGGATTGGCAATGAGTGTCTCGGGTTTGAATCATCTTCCGACCTCGTCGTGGCCCCACTTTGACCAAATTTGACCTTCAAAACAAAAACTAAGAAAAAGAACTAAGAAAATATAAGAAAAACTACTAAAAACAAAGAAAGCACTACAAAACCTAAAACTAACAAAATAGGCCAAAACGACTCCTAATACCCATAAATGCAAGCAAAACACATGCAAACGCAACACAAAAAGGTAACAAAAATACGTACAAAAAAGTACAAATCATATATATATACACACACACACACACACACACACACACACACATATAAAATATACACGCGTGTCACTTTTACGAGTGATACTTTTTTGTGCAAAAGTGACATTTTATAATTTGACATTTTTAAAGTGGAAAAGTGATTCCGTCACACGTATTAAGGGTCTGTATCATAAGATTTATAGAAAAATGCATGATAATGATTGGTGATTGATAATTTATTTAAAAAATATATTGAAATAATTGGTGAGAGAAAAAGTAAAAATAAGTTAAAAAACACAACTTTAAAATATTTTAGAAAAACAAAATCAAATAGATATTGTGTTTTTAAATGAATACATATAAAGTTGTTCCCTCTAGGCTATACTTGGACTAGGAATAAATATCAAATTTGGGTTTCGAATAATGAATACTAATTTATTCTAAGACTCAAAATTCATATCTCAACCAACAATTTTGAAAACTTAATGACCTCTTCTTGCAGTTAACGAACGTCGTCCGACCTTATGTGTATTTCAGCTTTGGGAAGACTGATCTGCAAAATAAGGTACAGAGGAGCACTTCCAGTGTAAACAATTCCACGAACTTAACCATGTAACACTATAATAACTAAGAACATTAGCGAACTAAACTATATTTGGAATATACAAACATGGAAAGAAATAAAACAATGCAAATGAGTGTTTTTTAAAGCAAACATATGGACATTTTATAGATTTTTAGAGTTGTTATTTGACGTACACAACTGTTTGCAAGATGTTTGCAAAAGTCCTCTATTAAATGGACATAATTATTGGACTTAGTGATGCAATTATCTACATGTTATTAGATATGTTTCGATTATCTACTTGTTATCAGATATATTTCTTTAGTCGTTGAACAAATATATGTAAACAGAAAGTTCTCGAACATATATTTTTAGTACAATATACTCAATATATATAGTTGTTTAGCAAACCAACAGTTCTCTACTTAGCAAACTAGAACAGTCCAAATGCTCACAAACTATATTTAACACAATTAAGTGGTTTACTCAAAATATTAATTTCTCATTCACTCGAGAAATCCCATATACTGATCTTATCTACTCCAAACGTAGCTTTAATCATATTTCTATTTACATAAATATATTTCACTTAATTATTTGGTCAAATTAGGTCAACACTTAATTTTCATAAATCGAATTTCCAAATATCTTTAACCTAAATGTATGTAGGCAAAAAAAATAATAATAATAAAAGAACTTATTCAATTTTGAATTATATTAATTTCGAGTTAAACCTAGGCCAAACTCACCAAGAGTTGAAGAAATAATAAAATTGAGTAAAAAAACAGCCAAATCGGAAACTCGACGGCCGATTGCTAACTCAACATCCCATGTTCTCGAGTTAGCGCCTCCATGGAAACCAAAAAGGAAGCGGTGTCTCCCCGTCGTACTCTATCAGATTATGCATGTAGTGGTGGTGGCGACAGCATCTGTGAATTGGGAATTGTCGCAAGAAGAAAAAGAAAAAGAAAAAGAAATATGAAAGAACGTAAAAAGTTGAAATTATTTGTGTCGTAAAGTAGGAAAAGGAAAACCATGAATAGTAGAAAGATAATACTCCTTCCGATATTTAATAATTGTTTTTCTACCTTCTCAATCTCTTTTTATATTAAATATCATTTTATATATATTTTACATTTTTTTCTCAATTTTATCCCTATTAAAATCCTATGAAATCTCTTCCTTTTTTCAATTTGCAATAATATTTGTTCTTTTCAAATGTGCATAGAAGATAATAAATTATCTATTAGAAATAATATCTAAAAATAATGGCAAACAATTGTGTTAGGCCAGATTAACAGGTCATGACCCGTTAGGCCATTTGATCCGATACTATAATGTATTGGTTTTTGTACTGTTTCTGGAGACGAAAATTGGGAAATGCCCTTATAATTTTTGGAGTCGAAATATTCAGCATGCTGGTTTTCTAAAGAGTCAAACTATTCAGCATGGTGTTTTTCTGAAAGGAGCATTGCATTGGGTATCAGATGATGAGATAATTGTGTTTGATGTTGGGGATGAAAACTATCTCCAGCTGGCACTGCCCTCCTCTAAGAGGAAACCAGATTCTATGCAGTTGGACGTGTTGGGTGGGTGCTTATTTCTGACTTACTTTATTCGGAAGAGCTACAAGGTTGCTGTATGGGTGATGAATGATTATGGATCACAAGATTCATGGATCAAGTTGTTTGAGCGTGGATATGATTGTTCTTATTGTTAAATATATTAGACGTAGATTGTAAGTAGTCAAATCAACTATAATTAGATTCCTAGATTGTAGCCTAACCATAATTAGTGTCCTATGTTTTAGCCTAATGATTGGCAATATTATTGTATATATTGATACCGAGAATAATGAGAACGGCAAGGAATTATCTTCTATCATTCTTTCATGGTATCAGAAGAAAATTAGGTTTTCCGCTGCACCATAATTCCTGGCCGCCCACACACATCATCTTCTTCTCCAACCTAATCTCCCTGTTGCATCGAGGGTCGACCATTCGGCTTGATCATCGTCGGACACGTCCGACTCCTTCCCTTTGTCAGATGGGATGATATGGTGTAGCACTCTGTGCGACTTTGCCGTGACTTTGAAAAGCTCCGCACACGTAGAATATTGCACATTCTCCATCTCAAGGGTGATGGATATTATGGTTCCTAATATTGGATACCGCTAGTGCAGGGTGAAAAGAATTCTTGGAGGTCGACATAGTAGAAAGAGAG
>BMAC01000028.1:2674706-2686601 GCA_014905375.1 Phtheirospermum japonicum | reverse complement strand
CACTAATTATGGTTAGGCTACAATCTAGGAATCTAATTATAGTTGATTTGACTACTTACAATCTACGTCTAATATATTTAACACACCCCCGCAGTCGAAGCGGGAGGTTTGCGGACGCTGAGATTGTCCCGAAAATCTTCAAACAGTACTCGGGGTAAGCCTTTTGTGAAGATGTCGGCTATCTGATACCGTGATGGTACATGCAAAACTCGAACCTGGCCACGAGCCACCTTTTCCCGCACAAAATGAATATCCATCTCAATATGTTTGGTGCGCTGATGTTGAACTGGATTGCCAGAAAGGTAGATGGCACTCACATTATCACAATACACAAGTGTTGCCTTCTTTATTGGACAACGTAACTCCAAAAGAAGGTTTCTGAGCCAACAAGACTCGGATACCACATTAGCCACCCCTCGATATTCGGCCTCGGCACTAGAAGCGTGAGAGAGTGGGCTGTCGTTTGGACGACCAAAGATACCAGGTTGTCGCCTAGAAACACACAATATCCCGAGGTAGAGCGTCTCGTATCAGGGCACCCGCCCCAATCTGCATCGGTATATGAAACCAGAGTAGATGTCGAGGACGGATATAGATGTAAGCCGTGATGACGAGTACCTTGGAATATACCGAACAATGGCGCCTTAAGCGCAAGCATATGAACAACTCTTGGGGCATGCATATGTAAGCAAACCTGTTGTACAGCATAAGAAATATCAGGTCTCGTAAATGTAAGATATTGGAGAGCACCTGCAAGGCTTCGGTAGAGAAGTGGGATCCTCGTATAAATCCCCAGAGATATCACTCATTTTGGGCTTTGTATCAACCGGGGTGGAAGATGATTTACACGATGACATTCCTGCACGATCAATTATCTCGTCAGCATATTTTCGCTGTGAAAGAAACATGCCGTCTTTGCGTCGCGTGACTGCCACACCAAGAAAATAATTCAAGGGCCCCAAGGTCCTTCATAGCAAATTCGGAGCTAAGATGGGCATAATCGAGCACCTGAGCTTATCAGAAGAAGCAGTAAGTATGATATCGTTCAACATATTCCTATGTTTTAGCCTAATGATTGGCAATATTATTGTATATATTGATACCGAGAATAATGAGAACGGCAAGGAATTATCTTCTATCATTCTTTCACTTATGATTATCGTGATTTAAGGCCTGTAGCTTATGTGAAGAACAAAAACGGGGTTCTTCTGCATCACCATTGTGGATTATTTTGGTTTGATGTTTGGAGTAATTCTTTAAAGGAGGTAAGCATTCATGGCATTTGCAGAGATTCCAAAAATTACTCTGCACAAATTTGTGTTGGAAGCCTCTTTCGTCTCCATGATAGTTGTGGACGTGTTGCAACTTCTAAAGGAAGAACGAAGAATTGGGAGATGAAGATGCAAATGGCAGATACCAAGTAAAGCACTACAACTACTCATAAAATAAAACTAGTCTTCTAATTCATGTTAATGTGACTTTTTATTATTCTGGTTCAAGATTTCAGTAAGCCTAAACTTTTATATTTAAAAAGCAACTTTTATATTGAATAATATCATTTTATTTTTTTTAATTTACTTGCGTGAAGTAAAGAACTAGTAGACACTCTTGTGCTAGCTATCGATAGCCCACATGGGAACTATATTATATACTTGTTTTCGGTGAGTGTCCAACGTGACCTGAATGTTTCTTCATTTTGTAGGCTAACATTCTGTGTGAGAGATTTTGTTAAAAATGATCGCAGTCCACCATACGATAGGTGTTACAGTTCCTTATATCGGTATGACTCGCCCAGTGAAATTCGTGTGGCATCATTCATTCCAGACGCTGACTCCACCACACTCTCTTTGGATGTCTGCCGTGAAATATTCCTCCATTTGCCGGCGAAATCTCTAATCCGATTCCGGGCGGTGTCTAAGGCGTGGTGAGCCGTTATCGACGAACCATGCTTCGTCAGAGCTCATACCAACAAACAACTCTCATCTGACGCCACCAATATTATTATCCGACATTCAACTGGTCCTCCCTTTCATCCGCTTTATTCCTTCGATTTGGATGACTTAAAATTCACCAATGGGCTCCAGAAAATCGTTGTTGCACCTCTCGATTTCACTCACAGTGGAGTGTCACTCCTACGGGCTTTTCCGGTGTCCTCATGCAACGGCTTGATCCTCGTTGGTGGTAAAAGTTGGGAAATTTGGAACCCATTAACTCACGAGCGCCTCAAACTGCCCCGTGGAAAATGCAACCCAAACCCGAAAGGAGAGGCCATCGGGCTTGGATATGATTGCACTAGTGATGATTACAAGGTTGTGGTGATACATGGTCATCGTCTTCACCTTCGTCGTCATGGTCATGAGAACTTTGTGTATCGAACGCATGTTGATCGGACTCGTGGAGGAATGTTGGGAATTGCCCGCGTTATGATGATGATTGGTCGTGGCGGGGTCCACGTGGTCCCAGTGTTTTTCTTAGTGGTGCTTTGCACTGGCCATCATTAAATTCACCATATGGAATGGATACGATTATAGTGTTTGATCTTGGGACAGAAAACTACCGGCAGCTGCAAGCGCCTCCCTTACGGGAAAGGGACAGACTGAATGTCCAAAGTAGGTATTTAAATGTGCTGGATGGGTGCTTAGTTTTGAGTGACTTTGCTAAGGCTAATTACATGCGTGGTGAGTTAGAGCACTATGACGTATGGGTGATGAAGGATTATGGAGTTGAGGATTCATGGATGAAATTGTTCTCTTTAGAGGATGAGGAATGCAGGCTTTATGGTATTGGATATCATTTGAGGCCTGTTTCTTGTATCAAGGTTAAAACTCAAATTCTTCTGCAAGGGGATCATGGTTGTGGATTTTTTATGTTTGATGTTGAGAGTAATTCTATGAAAAGGGCTGGCATTCATGACCTCACTGGAACTTTATACGCACAATATATTCTTAATTAGAACCATATTTCGTCTCCAAGATAACTGTGGTGTTGATGGAAGTGTCACTACACAGAAGAAGAATAAGAATGAAGCGGACGATCAATATGATGAAGATGCCGGATGATACAGAGTAAGATCATTAAAACTACTCTTCTTGTTCTGTTGAGAATTTTATTCTTATGAATAATTCCTTATTTAGTTTTTTACCTTTCTTGGGTTCAAAATAAATTAGGGAACTAGATTTATGACTTTATTTTCTTTTATTTGTTTCTTGGATTGTGTTTAGCACTTTATTTAGTTTCCTAATTTATATTTAGAAATTGTTTTACTTGTTTACCAAGTTTAGAACTCTAGGACTCTTGTCTATTTAATACAAGACAAAGCCAAGAGAAGTGGACACCTACGATAATCTTTACACGGTTTTTTAAGAAGGACGCAGCAAGAGCAAGACGACGCAAGTAAAGAAGAACACAAGCAAGTAAAAGACTTGTGGCAACGATCCAAATCAAGGAGATTTTCGAAATTGCGTAACCAATAGAGAAGATCATCACAAGTTTTGCCACAAGACTTGAAGCCACGATTTTAATCACGGAGATCTTTGGAGTTGCGTAACTAACAAAGAAGATCATCATCCTTCAAGGCGATAAATATTTTAGTATCATAGTTTTTGATACCGTAGTTTTCATATATTACTTTGAATCTTTTGTATTGATCGTGAACAAAATAAATAATATAGTTTTCGAGTTTGTACACTCAAGTTTTTACTTGTGAACTGATTCTAAATTGTTGTATTCGATATTTTAATATTTATTTCGCTGTACGTTTTTTAAACTCTGTGTGATGTTGGTTTCGATGTTGTTAACATCGTTCTCAACATCAGGTTTCTAATACTTCTGTTTATTATTGTGAAACTGTTTGATGTTAGTTTTCGTGATTGTATCACCGAAAGTAATATCGTTTTACTGATACTTATTTTCAAAATCATACACCTTCAAATTTTACAATTGGCATCAGAGCAGGATACTTGACGTACTAAGTATACTGATCCTTATTTTGTAGGATGCTACGGATACTCTGAGGAGGAAGAGCTTGATTGCTACATAGTACATTGAAGATGACGATGAGATTGAGTCTGAACAATTATTTGCAAGTTGGGGAAAACAAGTACTCAAAATCAAGGATTTTACGATCGAGATGGACAAGCTGGCCAAGAAAAAGGATGATCAACTGAATATAATTGTCCGATTGGAGTTGTCCCTCATCAAAAAGGATATTGAGCTAGAGCGAGTGAAGAATGATTTGAAGAAAATCCAAGAAACCCTCACAAACCTCAACAAGGGCAAGACCAAGGTGGATGAGATTCTGGAATCGAGTATCCCGTATTGTTCAAAACACGGGATTTGATACAAGCATGTTCAAAAGTCAAATTCAAGTCAAAAGGTGAAGTCGACCAAACACCACAAGAGGTGTGCCATCAATGTGGTGAACCAGGTCACATACGACCATACTGCTGGAAGCTTGTTGGCAAGCAAACTCTTTTTAAAAGGTCGAAACTGACTATTGAGTTCCGTGTTGGTTTCTGTGACGGTTTCTGTGTTCCCAACACCAAAACCAATACCAGATTCTAGCCGGTCTGGGTCAAAAAGAACGAGATCAAATGCAACATGATCTATTCCTCTCTGAAGTCTCATATCCCTGGAGCCTGGTATTTTGATAGTGGATACTCTAAGCACATGGCCGGCTCGAAAGATCTCCTCTCGAATATTGTCAAATTTCATGGAGGAAAGGTAAAGTATGGTGGAGGTGCAAATGGCCAAATCATTGGTCAAGAAACTCTTCATGTCCCTGGTATTGCGAAACTCGAGAACGTGTTACTTGTTGAAGGTCTAACTGCGAACTTGATAAGCATTAGTCAACTCTGCGATGGTGGTTTAAGTGTCAAGTTCAATCGTGAAAAGTGTGAAGTCTTTGACGAGGATGGTGCATGTATCCTCACTGGTCAGAGGACTTCTAACAATTGTTACCAAATAATTGGTGATGTGTTCTGCAGTTACAAGATGCTGGAAAGATTGACCAAGGATGAAGCTGCAGGTACAAAAACTGAAGAAACTGGCGATGTTGTTTTCAGTGATGGTTCTGGGAACTTAACATCAAACTCAAAATCTCCTCAAAATTCTCCAGAATCAGATTCTGATCCAGCTGAGGACGATCCAGCTGTACCTATTGACTTACATCAGAGAAATATTCACTCAAGAATTCAGAAGAATCATCCTATGAGCCAAATCATTGAGATCTCGATGAAAGAACTACAAGAAAGCGACAAATAAATTTCAAAGAGATTGTTAGATTTGTTTGCTTGCTTACTAACTGTTCTAAAACTCGAGAATCATTGTCTCTTTCCAAAACAGAGCCCAAGCGAGTAGAGGATGTTAGAGGTTAAGATAAATATTTTATTTCTTTGATTTACTAACATAAGGCCGCAAAAGAAATTGTTTAGATAAAAGAAATATTTTATTTCGCTTCGCCTGTAGTCACTGCCTGCTTGAGTCGGAGCCCCATCGTTGTCACCACCGTGAAGGAATCAGAGGGGGAGAAGAAATTTTCGTCCTATTCGAAAGGGAGGAAGATGATCTTTGGGGTGCTTAAAGTAATTTTAAGGATAATTTTGATATTTTAATTAAAAAAAATTAATGGGGTGAATTAGTAAAAAAATGGGGTGCGTATATTCGCACCCTATTTACATCCTAAGAACACAAGAAATTGTATTTCGAGGTTTCTTTAGATGTTTAGATATTTTTAGAAGAAAATGGTATGGGAATAGCCAATCTCATTTTCCAATTAACCTATAACATCTCTCTCTCATTTAGCCTAAGTAATACCCCAAGTTACTTGACAAAGTTTTCCTATTAAAATAATACTCCCTCCCTCCCAATTTGATGGTCTTACGGTTGGTTTCACACATATTAAGAAATTTATAATTTATATAGTTAAGTCATTAATTTAGTTAGTATATTCCAATTATACTCTTTTTGAATTTATTAATGCCAATTAATACTCATAAAAATCAGTGTTGGAATTAGTATATTTGTTATTGGAATGGTAAGATTTTGCATTGTAATCATCAATTTTCAATTTATGAGGTAGAAAACTAGTATTTCAAGAATATTAATTAAGGGTATGTGTGGAAATGAAAAATTAATGATATGTTAAATATGGTAACTGGACTATCTTTGTGGGACGGACGAAAATGGAATAGTGGACTATATTTGTGGGACAGAGAGAGTAATAAAATAATTACAACTTCCGGACCGAAATCGTGAGATTTTAACAAGTTATAGGATGAATTTGCAAATCCAGATTCGAACGTGACCAAATATGCAAACTCCATAAAGTTACCACACCAAAAATGCAATTTTGCATCATCACACAACGTCTCATGTGGAAGTTGTAGGACAAATCTCCATGTGTGCTCTAATAAGCTCCACTTAATTTCAAACATGTTGTCAAATGACAGAAATATCCTGATAGCTAATGCCACCTCAAACAATCAATAATGGGGGCCATCAATCTTGCAATCCTGCTAATCAATTGACAAATTCTAACCTAGTCAAAGTTGTCCCCGCATGGAGCTGAAGCGCAATATCTCCAAGAACCTGCAATCCATCATCAAGATCGATTCATTGCTTACGGAGATTCGGGGGGTGGGGGGAATAAAAATAAAAAAAAGAAAGCCGAGTTACGTTTGCAAGACAAAATTACCTTGGCCATGATTCTATACGAACATTTAGTAACCCCAGCAATATGAGGCGTACATATGACGTTCGGGAACTTTAAAATCGGATCTTCCGGGTCAAATGGTTCGGTCCAAGCAACATCAATCCCTAAACCTCCCAAGTGACCCGATTCCAGATGATGAAGCACCGCATCGTACTCAAGCAGTCCGCCTCGTGCTATATTTACAAGGAGGGCCCCCTAAAAACACAACCAAGAATGTTATTACGGAAATATCATATTTTCAATGATCAATTAAGGGTATATAAATAAATCAATCAATCAAATTATCATTACATCATCATATTTCAGATTACGCCCGCTCACATATTTCCAATAACCAATCATATCTAATCACTATTTCGCTATTTATAAATCAAATCAATCATCGATGTTATATTTTCATTTTATATTCAATTACTCTTAAATTTCTAAAAAGAAATCGACAAACCTTTTTCATGGAAGATACGAAAGTCTTGTTCACAATACCCGCCTGAAAGAATGCAAATATAGGTACATACTTTGTAAGATACTCGGAAAACAATATGCTCGGAAAAAAATACACACGAACTAAGGGGAAAAATCAGTTACCGTCTCACTGTTCATTATCAAACAACAAACAATGATGTCAGCACGGCTAGCGAACTTTAGAATATCTTCATGACCACCCTTCTCGTCTACGAGATCATCATGGGTACCATTTCCAATGTATGCCACTGAATAAAACTTGACACCATGTTAATTAACTTTTTATTTATTCTGATATTTTGGTTACACAATTTGTTGGTTTAATAAGTAATTTTTTTCATACCGTCAGACTGGCATGAGCTTTGGGAAGGCGACGGCCAACTCCTCTTAGTAGCAAGGATTTTGACATCGAAGGGTCGCAAACGCTTTGCTAAGTGGGCCCCGATATTTCCAAATCCCAAAATGAACACCTACGGTTATTATGAGTCAGTACAGTTCATTAATGTGAAGAAGAAATAAACAATAATATCAGAGGTGAAACCATAATAGAATAAATTCACCGTTTTTCCGAGCAATGTATCACCAATTGGGCTTCCGAGGTTTTTTTGCCTCACAGCAGCTTGAATTTCGTTCTGGAGCAAATTGCAAAATGAATACAAGTAACTCAGTACATATAGAACACCAATTTCTAGATAGTTTATGCCCAACACTAATGTAAGGTGCATGCGCCATAACTGCATTTCTAGATATTCATAAGGGAATGCAGGTATTTCTTCAGACGAAGTATACAACACAAGACAAGCAGGAATATAGAAAACTAACAAAATAATTCAAACTATTATCAATCCATGCTAGTTTTATTTGAGAGACACACGGCAGCCTAACCACTAGACAGTTCCCCTAAAACTAAATTTTAAATTTTACAAATAACATAAAATAAAAAAACCTTAAAAAAAAAGACTAAATTAACTAAAAAGCTAAAAAAAGAACTCTAAAAAATGAAGAAAAAAAACTAAAAATCCTAAAAAAAACATAAAAACCTGGAGAACTCTAACAAAAACTAACTAAATAAATAAACTAAAAAAGAATCCTAAAAACTAAAAACCAAAATTTGGCCCCCGCCTAATGGAATGTACTCCGTTAGGCGGGTGTACACAAGTTTTTGTCGTATTTTAATACCTGATTTCCTAATATTCTTTATTTGTCAAACATACAAAAGTTTTTCACATATATCTAAATGAGTATAGAGAAAACCATGTTTCAGCAACATACTGAAATTTGTTTGTTTGTTTGTTTGTTTTTCCTTCTAGATACATTGTACCAACTTAAGAGTTTCAAGATTGAAAAAGGCCAACCTGCTTACGAAGGAGACCCAACATCAGATATATGGCCATTTCAGCACATGAAGATGCATTCCCAGTGTCATTGCTCGGGATCCTAGCAACTTTTATTCCGTGTTTTGTAGCAGCACTTACATCAACACCTTGTAAGAAAAGAAAAATCATTATACTTTTAGGTAATATGAATTAATATTAAAAAAAAAGTTACCTTCTATTCCAACTCCAAATTGCATAATAAGCTTCATTTTTTTGGCTCTAGCAATGATATCTGATGTCAGCTTCATAGTCATCACAACGCAAATATCATAGTTTCCAATAACATCCGGAACATCATCTAAGGGGACATTATCCACCTAAAATATACAGCACAAAACATTCAGGGCATAAATAGATATACTTTGAAAAGAATGGAGATTATGAATATATCCAAGAATATGAATCACCTCTACAAATGGGTGGTTTTTCAAATACTCTCTTGTATAAATATGAGATGCGGGGAAATATGACCCGCAGAAAAGAACACGGGTAACGGGCTTGTCACTGTCACCGGTCATTTCTTGGAATTTTCTCAATAAACCTGCACCGAGTAAACAATGAAATTAATTTTAAACTTCTTGAAATATGGCTTTTCCATAGGATTTTTTTTACTTTGGATTTTACTTTGTATTTTTTTTCCAAAAATGACACTATTCACTCACTTTCACTTTTTTCTCCCACCAATCAGTTCAACCCATTTCATATTTTTTTATATAAAATAAAATAAATCATTCAATCAACAATCATTATTACACATTTTTTTCATATAGTATTTTATAATTTCAGGCTCACATGAACCCTAACTACCACTCATATCCAATAATTATTTTACTATATATTTATATTAAATCAACTTGGGATCATTACATTTTTACAAAAAAAATTTATCACTCTACAAAAATTAAATTACTATTGCAACTAGATGTGTGGGTCAGGAAAATTAAAAACAATGTATGTTGGTTTTTTGTTTTTTTTTCTCAGAGCAGACACAGAGAATATTCAGCCACCAAATACTTAATTATGAAAATAACAACTCAAACATAAACCAAAATAAATGGAATTAAAGATTATTGGGGAATGGGTTTTATTACCTGAGGAAGATGAACAGTAGTAGCGTTGATGCTGGGGAGTGATAATTCCAAGAGGGGCTGATGAAAGCTTCGTACGATGATTTCCTTCTCTATATAAATGGTTCAGGAGCTTTGAAAATGATTGGAAGAGGGTACTGTTACGGTACATGAGGGTGTATAGAAGGATATGGTGCACCCTTACATCTGACCACCGTTGAATCGAACCTTGATATATATGTATAAATTGTACCTGGCGATTGCATTTTTAGTCCCTCGTTTTCATCGTCGTTATTATTATTAATTATTATTTTATTTTATTTTTGTTTGTTTGTTTGGATGAGAGGACAGAGAAAATGAGTCAGAAAGATATTTTGTAGAATGTTTGAATACTTTTGTAGTTTTTTTTTAAATATATTATACCAAAACTTATTTTAATGCTTTCACAGTACAATGGTCTAACATAAGTTTGTTGGTATATGTACGAGCAATATTTTTATCTAAGTTCATAAGTTTGTTGGTATATGTACGAGCAATATTTTTATCTAAGTCGAACGAACGGATCATCCGTCAGGTTAAAATTTCATGTCAATAAATTTTTATATATATATATATATATATATATAAAGTTAGCATTTCTAAATATGTTTTCCCTCTCATTTTACTTACTATTTATAGTTATTCATATTTATTATTTATATAATTTTTTATGTAATTTTTTTTTTTTAATAATGATTTATGTAAAGAAAATATTAAATATATAGAATAATTATATATATTTATATATAAAATCTGTGAAAAATAAAAATAATATAAAAAAATCTGAATAAAATAAAAAATATAAAAAATTAAATAAATATATAAATAAATATAAATAATTAGTTAATAAATTTGAAAACCCCAAAAAAGCAAAAATAAAACATAAATATTTTCAAATGCTGTAAAATAAAAATAAAGTTTTAATAAAATCATATAAATAAAAATATAAGAACTTATAATAAAATTATAAATATTATTTAATAAATACGAAACAAAACCAAAAATTCAATAATCGGATAAAATTAAAGAGAAAAATCATAAAATAAATAAAATTAACTTAAAATTTTCATAATTAGATTCAATAAAATTATTAAATAGATCTAAAAATAAAAAAATCGAGAAAAGGATAAAATAAAATTAAAAAATAATAATATCAATTACAAAAATTCAATGGATAAAATTAAAGATAAAAATCATAAAATAAGTTAAAGTAACTTAATATTTTCATAATTAGATTCTGTAAAATTATTAAATAAATCTAAAAAAATCGAGAAAAATAAGAAATAAAATTAAAAAATAATAATATCAATTACAAAAATTCAATATCGGATAAAATTAAAGAGAAAGATCATAAAATAAGTTAAATTAACTTCAAATTTTCATGATTAGATTCTATAAAATTATTAAATAAATATAAAAATGAAAAATTGAGAAAACTATAAAATAAAATTAGAAAACAATAATATCAATTACAAAATATTATATATATATATATATATATATATATATATATATAAGAAATTTGAAAAATAAAATATAATTATAAAATGTATAATCTATAAATAAATTTGAATATTTAGTTTATAAATCTGCAAAACCTGTAAAAGTAAAATCAAAATATAAATATGCCAAATGATATCAAATAAATTTATTTTTTTTATAAATAAAATATTAGAACTTATAATTAAATTACAAATATTTATTTGTAAATACAATAATAGAAAAAAAAAAAGTTGGTAATATTATAAACTTAATATTATTTCATAGCTACAAAACAATTTACCATTAAAGTATATAAAACTATTAACTAAGTATAAATAATAAAAATAATTAAAAGAAATATAAAATAATATAAACAAATAAAAATAAAAAAATTTATAATTTAATTTTAAAATATTATTTAATAATTATGTTAAAGAAAAAAAAGATATTATAAGTACAACCAAAAATTTGATGCAACAATATATATATATATATATATATATATATATATATATATATATATATATATATATATGGATTAGGTTCAAATAGAACCCACGTCAATATATGCGAACCTAGGGACCAATCCAGGCCGTAGATCTAATAATATGTGTGGACCCAGATTTTTTCTATTTTTTAAATCCATTAAATTATATATATGGAAGGAGAAGGGTGTTTATGTAAATTTACATAAACCCTATCAATCAATTTAACCCCAAATTCCAGCCCTTGTGTTTGCGATTCTTCTCACCCAAAC
>BMAC01000028.1:2631516-2671569 GCA_014905375.1 Phtheirospermum japonicum | reverse complement strand
AGTACAAAAATCAATACCATTCTCATATCGAGTCAGATGACCTAGCGGATTTAAAATATTAAAAAAAAAGTAGTAGTCATTATTTAATATTATTAAATATCTAAAGTTCGTGTCCTATTAATTTACAAATATATTAAATCTCATTTGCAAAGTAGATAAATATTAGCAATTGGTTAATCGATAAATTAGTTTGTAAGTGATTTTACATAATAAATTAATATAAATATATTATGCATTTTATAACTTTATGATAACATATTCTATAAATTTCCTAATCTGTTCTTCTTAGAAAAGTTTTTGGCATTTTTTTACTAAATTAATTGTTTCGAACCCGAAAGATAATTTAAAACTATAAAAAAATTAATTAAAAAATTTGACTACTCAATTTTTCTGATTTGAAACCAAGTACTTTAATTTATGTCAAAATGCTTGTTTAAAAAAAAAATACTGTATCACTTCACTTGATTACTGCAAAAAAAATATAAATATAAATATAGGGGACTTCTACGGTACCGTGAATGTACCATTACCCACTTAATCAGAACCATTAGATCAAAAGGTTGGTTATGAATCTATATATATATAGTAAAGAGAGAGTTTGGCAGGAGAGAGAAAATATTAGAGAAAAATAGCGGGTTTTCCCGCCCATACTTTTCAGAATTTTTCTTAATACTTTTTTTTATTCCTTTCCTTCTATGAGTTTTTTGGTATTTAATTTACCTATTCCTCATCCTCAATCTTATTAAACATCCACCTCCATTCCCTCATTATCATTCTCAAATCACGTTTACATCTCAAAATTCCTTCGATCAATTTTTGAAAAACAAAAAATGACCTTTCCATCGAAATTGAATATATCTTCAACAATTTTATGTTGTTACCGTCATTTTTCCCTTCAACAATTTTTGAAAAACAAAATTTACCTTTCCATCGAGTCCGACGACTGAGCACGCAATGATGGTGTTATTGAGCCTCTATTATTTGTTCGGCGATAACAAGGCGGCACGGCGGTGGCAGGCGACAGCGATGCTATGGTTTCGTGAAGGTATATCGGTAACAATTTCCCACAAAATAAATCAGATCTAACTCTCAATATGTTTGTAAACATATAACCTAAAATTCCATTTCGATTCTGATTTTTTCACAGATCGAAGACTCACTCAATTTTTGTTTGGAATCTATAACGCCTTCTTCTTCGAATATATTGCTGATTATCTGGTGAGTTTTATTTTTGTTTTTTTTTTTAATATTTGGAAACCACGTTTTCTTAATCTTCTATTTATTACGATTTTTTTTGTGTGTAATTTATTACTGTTATGAATTTGTTACAAAAATCTGCAATGTACGGATGAAAAGCGCCGCCCCTCAATTGCAGGAATTGAAACCAACCGAAGCAAGAGGAAAAAAGGCGCCGCCGCTCGCTGCCGGAACACGAACCAATCAACAAATACGACGATCTATTTTTCTATTAAATTTTGCTTTAATTTTGTAAATGGAATTTTGTTTGAAGTTTTCATTTTTTAATACCGAATTTAATTTCATTTTCTCCATTTTTTATTTATATTTTATGAAGATATAAATATAAATAAATAAATAAATGTTGTTTAATCATAGTAAAGGCATAATTCTAGACATCTTAATAATTTTATTAAGCAAAGATGCGATTTTATAATCTTATTAAAGAAAAATTTAATTTAAATAATATATATATATTATATATATATATTATATATATATATATAATATATATATATATATATATATATATATATATATATAGGATTAGGTTCAAATAGAACACACGTCAATATATGCGAACCTAGGGACCAATCCTGACCTTAGATCTAATAATATGTGTGGGCCATATTTTTTCTATTTTTTAAATTAATTAAATTATATATATAGAAACATAAGGGGGTTTATGTAAATTTACATAAACCCAATCCATCAATTTAACCCCAAATTCCAGCCGTGTTTGTCGATTCTTCTCACTCAAACACTTCTTCTCCAGAATTCGGCCAACCACCCATCCTTTCTCCACCAAACCAGCCGCCGCGCTGCCATCCTCCACCAAGCCAGCCGACCTGCGGCCCTCTCTCCCGGCCTCGCGAAATCCTTCTTCCCAACCTTCGACTGGTTTGCGACGGCGGTAAGGTTTGGATGCGGCTGGGCGGCGAAGAAGGGCGGTGTCCAAGCGGCACGGCTGCAAGGCGGTCACCAAGCCAGCCGCCTTGCGGCCCTCTCTCCCCGGCCTCGCGAAATCCTTCTTCCAACATCCATCTTTTGGCCGATTTGTGAAATGGTTGATCGGGTGGACCAAAAACCTTCGACTAGTTTGTGCCGGCGGCCGAAAGAGTAGGCACCCTCGCTACCGCCCGCGACGCTCATCTTCTCCGACTTTTACCTTTCCTGCAAACCCTCCACTGCCTCTTCGGATTTGGTGGGTTGGGCTGGGTTGGGGCTGGAGCGGGGCTGGGTTGGGTTGGGGCTGGGTCGGAAAGGGCTGGGATCTGGACTGGGTCGGCTTGGGCTGGAGCCGGAATGGGTTGGGTCAGGGCAGGGGCTGAAATGGGTTGGGTCGGGGCTGGGGTTGAAACGGGTTGGGTCTGGGCTGGGGCTGAGCAAGGTTGGGTTTAAGACTGGGTTGCGGGTGGGGCTGGGGTGAAGAGGGCTGGCTGGATAAGGGCCTCCCGTTTGAGGCCCCGGTGCTTTTTGAATTAGGGCCCCAATGCTTTTTGAATTGGGGGCCCCGAGACTTGTTTGCAGTCTGTTGATACAGATTCTGATGTGTACAAATAAGCTGTTCAAAGTTAGTTGGCCCAGTGCTTTTTGAATTGGGGCCCCGGTGCTTTTTGAAGGAATACCCCGGTACTTTTGGGAGAAATTGGCAGGGGCACTGGGTGGCGACGGTGACGCGGCTGTGGTTATTGGCCGATCTTGTTGAGTTTGGTTCGTCGGACGGCGACTTGGATTTGGACGGCGGTGGGATGTTGAAAAATAAAAAGCAGTAGTAGTGTAGTAAAAAAAGCACCGCAACAATATTAAGAAAGCATTCCAAAAAACTAGCACTGCCAACATAAAAAAAAAAAAGCACTGTCGAAGACTTGTGTAGTGCTATAAATAGTGAATATACAATGCTTTTAATATTCAGATTTTTAAATTTAATTATATTTATTTATTTTTACATTTTTAAATATGCAATATGTATCTTAAATCGTAGATCTTGAGAATGTGATTAATTTGATATATAATTTCATTAAAAATGAATAAAAATTAAAAAAGTTATGGTTCGTTGAAGATTTGAGTTTTATTATAAATTTTTGAATTTGCAATTATATATCCGTTGTGCTTTTTAAAAAGCAATTTAGTGCTCTTCTTAAACGTCGTTATATGTCCAAAATACCCTTTTTAATTATTTAATGGATTTTTTTTAATTATTACCATTTTGACATGTCATAATCTCAACCATTAAGATTATCCAATCTAATGGTCAAGATTAGTCCCTAGGTTCGCATATAATGACATGGTTCCATTTGAACCCAACCCTATATATATATATATATATATATATAATATATATATATATATTATAATGCGGTGTCAAACTTGCCCAATCTTCAAAACTATAGGTAATTAATTACTCATTAAAGTCAGTCGGCGTGATATTAATGCCGGTGTCAAACTTGCCCAATCTTCAAAACCATAGGTAATTAATTCCTTATTAAAGTCAGCCTGCATGAAAATACTTCAATTTTGACTGCACAATAAAAGGCTATAAAGCCAGTCGGCATGAAAAGGCAACAAAGTCTTTTTGATACTTTTTAATACTAATATAAGAAATAAGGTAATTAATTGATATAATTTACTCTACAAAAATTATACTATATAATAATATTGATATTGTCTAATACTATTATAAAAAATAAGGTAATAAAATATCACTTTGCAAAATTGTGTAGGTAAATATATTACAATATTTGTTATTCCATATTAGTTGATGATTAAAATAATCGTCCTTATGGTTATCTCAATTATTATTATATATGTCATTCTTATTTAAGTACACATATAAATAAAAATATTATTACACACAATATATTAATTACCTTTGATTTTGGTCTTTTTAATATATGCGGAACACAATTAATGTTTATTTTCAACCAAATCTTATCTATGAAATACTTTATAGAAAAGAGATTTGGTCAATATACGTATATTACCAAAATCTTAATTTCTTTCCTATTACACATTATTACCAAAATTATATGAGTTTATAATTGACACAAAAATTATATATAGATGACAATTTAATGAATGATTGACACGAAAATTACACCTAATATATTAATTACCCTTGATTCTGATCCTATTAATATATGCCGAATCACAATTAATGTTTATTTTCAACCAAATTTGATCATAAAATAATTTATATCAAAAAGATTTGGTCAATATACGTATATTAAAGAGTATTGAATGTAATATACCTACAAACAATCATTCATAAAATCTTAATTTCTTACCTTATATTAATGAAATCACCGATATAATCGTTTGATGTTGTAAATTAATGAAATCGTTGATTTTGTTACTTTATATTAATGAAATTATTGATTTTGTAAATTAATTCATATTCTAGGTTATATTAATTATGATTCATGGTAAATTGATTAATATAATCGTTTGATTATTGATGTTGATGAAATCAATGATGATTACTCAACCAATGATTAATAAGTATAATAATTATCCACATTACCTTATAGTAATTCGCTGATATTTACCATATTACCTTATAATAATTATCTATATTACCATATTACACTAATATTCATTAATTCGCTGATATTTAAATGATATAGGTATATTACCTTATAGTAATTACTATTAAAATATTGTTAATTTGATAAATTAGGGGGCGGTTGATGAAGTGATAATTAGTCAACCAATGTATAATAATTATATAATTAACAAAAAATAATATACTACATTACTAAGATCTAATAACTAAACCAACTGTAAAAGTTATAATCTGTTCTTTTTTAATTTTGTATTCAAAAAGATAAAAATAGATCATAGATATTTATAAATATTATAAATACTTATCTCAAAAGCTTTATAAATCCCACGTAAAACAATTGAATATAAATGATTTATCTTGATAAATAGATATGAATAGTTTAATTTATTGAGGAAATTAAATATATAGATGAATTCAAATAATTATACAGATCTTTTAATGACTAAACAAGATATTTTGGGTTCATCTATATATTCAATTTTAAGGCTATATATTAAATTTATTTTGAGATAAATGATTTTATCACGTACATATATATTGAGATAAATTAAATTATTTTATTGATATCAATTTATCTTGATGAATCATTGAATGATTTTATCGTGGATACTCATATTCCTAAATATTTAGTTTATATAAATAAATTAATTTCAAAAATCATAAATATTGAAATATTAATGATTTTAGTCAATTCGAGATATATAGATATATCTCAATTGTTGAATATATTTACATATTGTGATTGATGATTATTACAATTTTTAGATGTTGACATTACTCCCTTTCTCTCTCTATATATAAATTTGCAAACAATGATAGAAAAAAAAAAAAAACCATTCCTACACTCAAACTATTTAGATTATTCTTACAAATTAAAATATTTCTCATTCTTACTGATTGTATTAACTCATTATTCGTTCATCCTAAAGGAATGAAGAAAATTACCAAGTCTACTGATCGAAGAATTCTTAGCACTCTAAGAAATCTTCTCCGCAATAGTACGGAGTCGATTGTAGAGCGGTAAGTTTTTCCGAGTCGTGTCTCTCGATGATAGATATTATCGGCGGTCGGTGTTTTTACTCAATCTCTTGTTAATCGAAATTACACTAATCTAAACTAAGAAAGCATTAATCATTGGTTTGGTTTGAGTTTTGAATTTAAAAAGAAGACTTTAATGAAAATAATGAAAATGAGGGTTTAGGGTGTTCGGTTCGTCTCCACGATCAATCGGTTTTTGCCGAGCACTTAATCCACAACTAGGGATTGTCAATCCCGAATGTCGATCAAGTATTGAGGTCGTCAATCCCAACTCTCGACAAGCTCCGATTAATGGTTCTAAACGAACTTAAACCCTAAACCCCTAATTTCTACTTAACTAGTTGCATCGAATTAAGCTCACAATTAAAAGATAATTCATGGAGGGAAAATCAAGCATTTGAAATTGAAATTGGTCAAAGAGCATTAAATGCAAAGAAGTCAAAATTATCAAAGAGGAAAGCTTCATACAACTTTTAAAAAACTAAGAGCATGTCTAACTAAAAAGAGTAAAAAGCTTGAAAATGAAAGCATCCATGGTGTTTTGCAAGAACAAGAACAAACTAAAATTTAGAAATGAGAAATTGAAGAACAAGGCAAATAACAACAACACAAACTAAATCTAAAAGCCAACACAACTTCAATAACAACATTCAACAATAACAACACAAGAAAATAAGAGGAAGAAAAATACCAATTGCATTAAACTCAAGATCCACAAATGAGAAAACTCCAACAACACAAATGGTGGAGGTGTCACCCACTCCAACACTTGCTTAATAACAACTAACTAATTACTAACTAATAACTAACTAACTAAGCTAAACTAGATTAACTACTAACTAGCTAAAACTACACTAAACTAGGGTTTATCATTGTAAGGAAGGTAAAGGCTTGAAGGAAATGGAGCAAGCCCCAAATTCCAACAAGGAAGGGTTATTTTTGATAAGGTAGGAGAACTGGGTTTTTATACAAAAACGCAGGGGCAAAAATATCAAAATGGTCCAAAATCCCGAGCTGGACTGCGTCTCAGTCGATCGACTGGCAGTCGATCGACTAAGGGTCAGTCGATCGACGGACTCCTCAAAATTGGCCAACCTTACTGCCCGTCAGTCGATTTCGTCGAACCAGTCGACCTGTCAGTCGGTCGACTGGCTCTGCAGCTCCGGCTCGGTTGCTCCGACTCGGTTTCCTCGTTTCGCTCTAAATGTCCGCCGGTTGTCGCTCCTCATTCACGCTGTGTTTACTTGCTTTGCCCGTTCCAATCCGAGTCGAGTGGGATGCTCCGAGCGTGCGCAGGACCCGCTTGGTCATCCTACGGCCAAAAATACGAAAAAGGGTAAAAATGTACGAAAAACTACTAAAAACCGCATAAAAGTCATAAAAACCTAAAACTAACAAAATAGGCCAAAACGACTCCTAAAACCCGTAAATGCAAGCAAAACACACGCGAATGCGACACAAAAAGGTAACAAAAAAGTGTACAAAAAAGTACAAATCATCTACAATTATTGTCAGCAAAAGACAATTGTCTAACATAAGTCACGACGGTAGTATTCATATATAATTTTATAGTTTCATGATTTTGTTTGTATAGTTCCATGGTCTCTATATGAATTTCATAATTTTTTATATTAAATTATATTTGATAATAGAATAAGAAACGCTTCAATATTTTTTTAACTTAATATGCAATTCATTTTTTCTTAATGAAATTTCTCTAAAATACATATTTATTTATATTTTTATTTATATAATATTTATAAGATGGATTATTTTGTGAAAGAATTTTTGGACCTATCACAAATATTAGAAAATTCCTTTACTACAATTAATTATTTCAATTTATGTTTGATAAATTATAATATTATATTTTAATTATATCAACTAATCCTATTAAATTTACGAAATGTTATTACCAAAATTTAATAAATAAATAATAAATATATCAAAAGTTATAATTAGGAATTTTAATAATAAATAATTATATTTTCTATCAAGTTATAAATTTCATGATTTTTTATTGAATTATCTTTGATAATAAAATAAACAATGCTTAGTTTTATCTACGCATTCAAGTTAGTTTTACATAATATATTCACTATTATTTACATATTTATTTCGCTAAAATTAATATTAACATGTATATAAATTGTTTAGTTATTATACAAATTATCTTATTTAACAATATGTACTTTATATGCGATTTATAAAGTTCATCAATTTCCAAAACATCCCAAACTTTTTTTCTTTTTTTTTTTTTGCAAAAAATACCAGTGTATCTGAAGCGACTTCCATAGACCGTTACACTAATCGGGACAATGATACAAATAATTTACAATCATTGGTAGTGGCTAAAGTTTCATATCCTTTTCAGAGATTTCCAATGACCGATATTCTAATGGTAATTTATTATTTTACTATTATAATTCTATGTTCTTATTTCATTATAGTTTTTGTGCAATTATAACTAAATATATATTTTTTAAATATACTCAATCTTAATTGAGCTTTTGGTTCGCACCATTATTGTTAAACTATATAATTGTCAGGATTGTTATTATCACCATTATTATTATTGTTATTATTGTTTTTGTTGTTGCTTTTGTTGTTGTTGATGATATTGTTTTTGTTCCCACAATATACTTATCAATTGACAAGTATAATTATATAGTCTTTAACTATTCATCCAATTATACCTTAAGTCTTACAACTTTCGTTAATGTTTTAATAAATAAACTATTCTTTAATTTAAGTAATTGACAAATAAGATACATTATTCATACAATCAAATTGACAAATAATCTCATTATATATTTTTTTATATTTAATATAGTATATTATTATTAACAATTGAATTAAAACATTTTTCATTCTTAATGATTGTACTAATTCATTCTTTCCATCCTAAACAAATGAGGAAAATCACCAAGTCTACAATTATTGGTAGTAAAGACAATTGTCGAACATAAGTCATAATGGTAGCATTTATATTTTTTATTGTTTCATGATTTCGTTTGTATAGTTTCATGATCTCCATATAAATTTCATGATATTTTAAAAAATAAATTAAATTTGATGATAGAATAAACAATGCTTTAATTTTTTTTAATTTAAGGTTCGATTTTTTTTCTTTTATTGATGAAATTACTCTAAATTACATATTTATTTCAATTTTTTTTATTAAATAAATAGTTGTGAATAAATTGTGTTCAGAACTTAAATTCACTACATTTTGAAGATTTTATGACCACGATTAATTACTGCAATTTATGTTTTGATAAATTATAATATTATAATTGAATTATATCACTTAAACTTATAACTTTTAGTTAATTTTTTCACCAAATGTTAATAAACAAATAATAAATATAAAAAAAGTTATAATTAGGAATTGTAATATTAAATAATATTATTTTCTATCCTGTTATTTCCATTATTTTCTTATTGAATTATCTTTGATAATCAAATAAAAAATGTTATTTTTATAGGAGTATTTAGTTTTTGTTGTTGTTGTTAATGTTGTTGAATTATCTTTGATAACAAATAATTTACAGTCATCGGTAGTGGCTAAAGTTTCATATCTTTTTCAGAGATTTCCAATAACTGACTTTTCTAATGTTAGTTTATATTTAATATTCTAATGTATGTTATTATTTTCCATAAGTTATGTTATTATCACCATTACTATTATTGTTGTTGTGGTTGTTGTTGTCACAAAATACTTATCAATTGACAGATATAATTCTATAGTCTCAACATTATTCACAAATCGTCTAAAAATCATGCATAATTATCTATTTTTACAAATGTGTCCAGAAAATGTAGTTACTCGTGCTGCATTAATTCGTATGGAAAGTAGCTCAACTATTACACAAAGCCTGGATCAAAATCAGGCAAATTCCAAACGAAAAAGGGGAAGACCTCCTAAAAACCCAACCATTACTAACAACGGTATTACTCTTTAGAGCATTAATATTTAGTTCAATTTTTATTTAAGTTATATTGTTGTTTTCTATATAATAATAAACATATTTAATAAATTAAATATTGTTTGGTGTGTTCTCCGTATTTGATTATAGAGAGAAAAGTTTATTAGTTTTTCATAAATTAAATAGACAAATACACATAACTCATTATAGAAATCAGAACTTTTATATACCACCATAACCACTAATTAGTAGTAATAGTATTTTATGAAAACAATTTAAATGTAGTTCATAAATTTCAAAATTAACACAGATAATTCTTCAGACAAAAATGGACATTAGTGCATTTGTTGTAATTAATTTCTTCTTTTACATGATAATTTTATTGGTAATAATTGATAAATAGAGTATATAA
Organism: Phtheirospermum japonicum; assembly: GCA_014905375.1. Classification (NCBI taxonomy): domain Eukaryota; kingdom Viridiplantae; phylum Streptophyta; class Magnoliopsida; order Lamiales; family Orobanchaceae; genus Phtheirospermum; species Phtheirospermum japonicum. Next base: position 2,661,389 of record BMAC01000028.1, on the reverse strand, counting down.
AACTATTATCAATTGTTTTTGATATATTACACAAATTTCGAATAGTGATACATATATATTCTTATTTATTTAATGTACTCATGTTTCAAAAAGAAATTTATCAATATCTTTAAGGTAAACCTTAACTTTCTGAAATAATAGTATAATAAAATAAACGTAAATATTGATAGATGATTAATAATATTGATTATGGAATTTTTATTTAACATATCTCTTGCGTTACATTTTACTTTACAATAATTGATAATATTTTTTTTCTTACCAATATTTTGAATATTGTAACAGGAAATACTCCCAAACAAAACGTAGGAAGACCATCTTTGAAGTCTGTTTTTAAAAAGGGAACATTTTGAAAGATTCATATTTTGCTAAAATATTATGTTTTGAATGGATGATTATTTAATTTAATTAATATTTGTTATTGTTTGTAAATATATTTTTTATATTAAAAAGGATCCACATCATCCACTGCAATTAGCAGTGAAATAATAACTGAAGCAGTTTTAAAGGAAGTGACTACAACACTTAGTAAGCTTTCACGTAAACGGTACTCCAAGAAATCTAAGATTCCTGATGATGGTAATTCCTTCAAAAAAATTTATTTCGAACAATACACTATGATACATTATTTAATTCAAATATAAACTTTAGTCACACACACACATATTGTCACGGGCGGCACTCTTGAGTATGCAGCGGATATTCTTTTGCCCGTGCGGCCTAGTAGATCCCCGACATCTACGTCCGGCCTTCGTGCCAATCTCGAGTTCTAAGCTTCCCGAAGCTCGCTTCTCCTACGAGCCAGGTATCGGGTCATTGTCATCCGTCTCGCGACGCACAGGAGCATTACTCGCCCCCTGCTCATCATTGAGGGTCTTCCGTTTGCCCCCACCGTATTCTCGTGTGCTCGGCACTCCCTCAGGACGTCCGGATGCAATACCCGTAATGGAGCCCATGTTCGTAACCTTGCCCGAGTAGGAATGGCGGGTTTTCCGCAAGCTCAAAACGCAATCCTCGTGCTCGACACTCCCTTGAGTCACCCTGGGTGCAATACCTGGCTTGGTGCCCCTTCGTGTTCGTGTCTCGCCCGAGTAGGGCTATCCTTAAGTCCTTGGTCAAGTGCTATGCCAACTTTCCCACCTTATTGCCCCACGACGTGCGTGGCGCATTCTTTTCCGACTGACCGACATCATGCCAAAGCTTCCCACTATGCGGTATTGCCCAATAACCGCATTACCGACCAACGGACCCCGCAGCATGGCTTGAACCCATAGCCGATGCTTACGAGTCAGCTCACGAGGCTATTCGGTATTTTGCCTCGATCGCTCAATCGACCAAGAGGTGTCCCTTTCGATACACTAGCATGCGGGGCATAGTATCTGAACGTACAACAGCCTCTCAGCCCTTTTGGGCGCCCAACGTTGGCTTTCCCGCCCAACGCCGCTCGCTCGGTTCCCGACCCGAACGAGGACTCTAGACACTCTTTTGAGGTGCCTAAAGCCGGCCCTTGGTGGCCCCAACATGCCCCCAAGGAGATGCTCACTTAGTGCCCGCAGCACGAGGGGGACTGGCAGTTCGCTCTCCAGACCCTATCCCCCCTATAATAGGCCTTACAAAAAAAAGCAACGTACCATGACTAGACATCCACTATGTGGGAATGCAGCCAAGGCATAACTCCCACTTCCGAACTCGGAATCCATAACCGTTTGAACCGTAGAGTAGCTTACACCAACCTTAAGATCTCCACAAAGTTTCATCCCCATCCGATAAACGGTGAGAGGGGAATCGCCCTTGCAAGATACATAAATAACGACAATGCCACTGCACTGCCACACCTCGAACGTACATAGTGTTTGCAACTCAAACGGAACCGTCTAGACATGAAACTTGGTGGAGATCAACCTAACACTCCCAAGAAGTCCCCATCCGAACAGATTCACCAATCTCAAAGTGTAAGGCCCTCTGATCACACGAACTCCGCCCTGCCCGCGCGCAGGACGGCAGCCATCGTCGCCTATTTTTCCGACTGTCCAAACGGACTCGGAATGACACCAAACTTGGTGGAGAGTTGCCTCACGCCCTAAGGGACGTGATGCTAAAACATTTTGGCAAACCCACTTCTTCAAGGGTCTCTTCTCTCTCAGGTCGACGATGCTTTACAGGTGGGCCGACGCTCCCCGTCGCCCGCTGTTCCAACCTTTGGGCGTGCCTAGCAGCCCATGCCGCACGCCCGCGCCCCGTGTCCTCCGAGACCAGCCGACGGCCCGCACCGACGTGTCCGGGATGCAGTATTCAGTCTTATCTCACGTAATCCTGGATCTTTGACCGGCATCCCGTGACACATATAATTACATAGTTTATTAATTTCAATGACACCTTAATTTATCTAAATTTATTATCAGACAGTTTATTGGGATATTGGTGATCCTAATTTCATATGTGGACATCGTTCAGCATATTTTTGGTATGGAGAGAGATTGAAGTCAAGTGTTGAAACATGTTTTCTTTTACTTCGATGGGTGGAAAAATTGATTACAGTATGAACATAGGGAATTCGCCACCGATATTCCGTATTCATGGTCAAAACTATCATCTAATAGGGAGTTTGCTGCCAGAAGAAGGTTCTACACCGAAGTTTGCACAACTTTATATATATATGATACTGCAAACAAAGTTTGAAACCGAATCAACTCAGTTAGGTATGATTTCTAATTTCAAAATTTATCATTGGTTATTCAAATTAATATTTTATTTATTTACAGTATTCATGTTTTATAATTTACATTTATGCAGAAAAGGCAATGAAAACAATTCTCTACATACCAAAATTGTTGTTGAATTCAAATCCATGTTAGATAGGTCAAATAACTTGGTTAAGTCATTCAGAAACTTCAAGGACAAGTTTCCCGAAGATGGTGTTGTCGAAATAAAATTATGCCTTATTTGTAGAAGAGGCACTGATGCAAGAACACACAATCTACCCGAAGTCGATGAACTTGCCATCTTGGTTGTTGGTTATTTTGAAAGACATATGGGTGATAGGGATATTATTTTAAAAAAAAAATCTGGCAAATTGAAACGTATCAATGAGTTACATTCTTCTTACCTTACTCTGCAGTATCCATTATTATTTTCTTACGGTGAATGTAATTATAGGCAAGATATACCTTTTGATGATCATCGAAAACCGATAGGAAATGGAAGAAATTATGTGAGCCAGAGGGAGTTCTTCTCGCACCGATTGCATGAAAGGTTAATTGAGTCACCTACTATCCTCTCCTGCAAAAGGCTTACACAACAGTTGATAGTTGATGGATATACCATGATTGAATCTGTGGGATTATGGTATGTTAGAACCCATCAAGAAGAGTTGCGAAGTGAGATGTATAATGGAATTGCTGATGCAGTAGTGTGCAGTGAAACGAGTGGTTGCAGCGTGGGAAATAGAGTTATTTTGCCAGCGACATTTACCGGTGGCGCACGGTATATGATTTAAAATTACCAAGATGCTATGGTAATTTGTCGATGGGATGGATATCCAGATTTGTTCATAACATTCACGTGCAATCCAAAATGGCCAGAGATTGTACGGTTTGTCGAGAGCAGGAATCTTAAACCAGAAGATCGTCCTGATGTAGTTTCAAGAATATTTAAGATGAAGTTGGATGGCTTAATTAGAGATTTACGTGACAACCAAGTATTTGGAAATATAGTTTCCGGTGAGCATCAAATTACATATATTATTAAAATTATTTGTATTCAAAACAACCATAGTATATACATCATCAAGTTATAATTTATTGGTGTGTTTTTCATTTTTAACTTTCATGTTATGTAGTTATTTACACCGTTGAGTTACAGAAGCGAGGCCTTCCTCATGCCCACATTCTACTATTTCTATCAAAAAATGATAAATATCCTAATGCAAGAAGTATTAATCGAATCATTTCAGATGAGATTCAGGATGAAGAGGAAGATCCAAGGTATTATGCAGCAGTTTCGGAGTTGATGATTCATGGTCCATGTGTCCATTTAAAAAAATCTTCTCCTTGCATGGTTGATGAGAAATGCTCAAAATATTATCCAAAGAGGTTTGTTGACTCTACTACTGTTGACTATGATGGTTACTCGATGTACAAACGTAGAAATACTGGTCGGACGGTAACAAAAAATGGTATTCCTCTGGATAATAAGTGGGTTGTGCCACACAATCGTTATTTGTTGCTAAAGTATGGAGCACACATGAATGTTGAATGATGTAATCAGTTAAAATCAATCAAATATTTGTTCAAATACGTCAACAAGGGGAATGATAGGGTCACGATAACATTTTATCAGAGTGGTAACAATGATGGGCAGAAGCCAGAAATTGATGAGATCGACATGTATTACGATTGTCGTTACATTTCTCCATGTGAAGCGGCTTGGAGAATCTTTGGGAATGAAGTTCAGTATAAAAACCCTTCCATCCCACGCTTGAGTTTTCATCTTACAAGAGAGCAAAGAGTATTGTATAATGATAATGACTCATTGGACGATGTGATGAAACGTCAGTCAACACTTCATATAATGTTTTTGGGTTGGTTTGAGGCTAACAAGAAATATCCCGAAACTCGAAATTTGTTGTATAGTGAGTTTTCTCAGCATTTTGTTTGGAACACACACAAAAGAAAGAGTGGACCCCTGGGAAACAAAGATTGCAAATTGTTCGGTTGTATTATATTCCCCCAGGTTTTGGTGATAACTATTATGCTAGGTGCCTCCTCAATGTTGTTCGAGGAGCACAATGTCACGATGATTTAAAAAAAGTTAACGGAAAGCAACATGATACATATCGTGATGCGTGCTACTCAGTTGGGCTACTTGATGATGATAGGGAATATATCGATGGCATCGAAGAAGCAAGTTATTGGGGATCTGCACAATCTGTTAGGTTCTTATTCATGACATTACTTGCGTCCAAATCTATATCTCGACCGAAAAAAGTGTGGAAAAAATGTTGGAAATATTTATCAGATGACATTTTATACAAACAACAAAAGTTGAGAAATAACAAAGGTATTAATTAATAAACTTCGGTTATATCCATTTTTTCTGATCGTGTACTTTTAAATATTTTTCTCACATAAATTAGTAAAAGTACAATTATTTTCAAACTTTTTCTTTTGTACAGATTTGCAAATGAGCGATGCTGAAATTCAAAACCTTTCTTTACTCGAAGTGGACAAGTTGTTGCAGAGCATATGGAAGAGCTTAAAGGACTTTCCTCCAATGCCAATTCCAACTAAGGTTGACTCTAATACTTCTTTTAATAGATTTATTGTTGAGGAATTGGACTACGACCGTGATACCCTCATCGAAGAACACACGAAGTTATTTTAAAATCTCAATAAAGATAAAAAAAAACATGTGTATGACGAGGTCATGAAATCGGTTTTTTCAACAAAAGGGGCTTATTCTTTGTTTATGGATATGGAGGAACTGGAAAAACTTTTGTTTGGAGAACTCTTTCTGCAGCAGTAAGATCCAATGGTGGGATTCTATTAAATGTGGCATCTAGCGGGATAACTTCTCTTCTTCTTCCAAAGGGAAGAACCGGTCATTCTAGGTTTAAAGTTCCACTCAATCTCCATGAAAAATCATCGTGTGGGATTTTTCAGGGGACCCCCCTTGCCGAATTAATGTGCGGGCATAACTGATAATTTTAAATGAAACTCCAATGATACACAAACATTGTTTTGAAGTATTAGACAAAATATTTAAAGATATTATGGGATTCAAGAATCCAAATGCTAGAGATATTCCATTTGAAGGTAAAACTGTTGTACTTGGTGGAGATTTTCGACAAATTCTTCTGGTGATTCCCAAAGATACTAGGCCAGACATAGTACATGCAACCATCAATTCTTCCCACTTATGGAGACATTGTAAAATTCTGAGATTGACAAAGAATATGAAGCTTCAAAATCTCAGCTCAGAGCCCAATTCGATTGAATTGAAAGAGTTTTCTTAATGGATAAATAGCATTGGAGATGGGACGGTTGGGGGATGAAATGATGGTATCGTTGAAATCGACATCCCAGAGGATTTATTACTGTTAGATGATGGTGACCCTATTGCATCAATTGTGGCCGACACTTATCCACAATTTGGAATGAATGTTGAATGTTCTGTTTATTTGGAGGGCTGAGCTATTCTTGCACCAATACTTGATGTAGTCAATTTAATCAATGAGTATATGACTTCATTGAATGAAGGAGAATGTAAGGTATATTTAAGCTCAAATAGTGCGTGCAAATCTGATGCAAATATTGACATTTTGCAAGACGTCCATTCAACTGAGTTTTTAAACACAATCAAGTGTTCTGGGTTGTCGAGTCATGAGCTACGATTGAAGGTTGGTACTCCAATAATGTTGTTGAGAAATATTGATCATTCACTTGGTTTGTGCAATGGAACTAGATTGGTAGTTACGAAATTGGGTGATCATGTTTTGGAGGCAACGATTATCCAAGGAAGTAACGTGGGTGAATTAGTACTCATCCCACGAATGACCGTAACACCATCGTGCCCTAGGTTTCCGTTTAAGCTTCAACGAATGCAATTTCCGGTTATTCTGTCGTATGCAATGACAATTAATAAAAGTCGATGCCAATCCCTATCCCACGTTGGACTTTTCTTGAAAAAACCTGTTTTCAATCATGGTCAACTGTATGTTGCGATATTAAGGGTGACCAAGCGAAAAGGTTTAAAAATCTTGATTTGCGATGATGAAAATAAACGTAGAAAAAAAACTACGAATGTTGTGTATAATAAAATATTTCATAATTTGTAAGATTCTGATTAATAATAGTTTTGCTAAGTATGTTCTATATAATGTTTAATTCTTCAATTTCTTACATTTATTATTTTAATTATCTTATTCTGCTTTTGTTTAAATTATTATAACCACCTATTTATTATATTATTAAAATAAAAATAATATTAAATATTTGACAAATTAAACTTTAAAATTATTTCACCGTGCATCGCACGGGTGTAATACTAGTAATGGTAGATTAAGGGATGTAAATGCAGGGGTGGGAGGTATGGTAACTTCACGGCACCGTAGTCATTTCCATAAATATAAGTCGATTAAACATGTAGGAGGTATGGTAATTTCACGGCACCGTAGTCATTTCCATAAATATAAGTCGATTAAACATGTATTCAGGAAGAAACTAAGTAATAAATAAAATAAAATAAAATAAAAAACTCAGAAAGGCTCATGTATGTATGTATTAGTCCACAGCTGCACATGTCCATTTCCGACAAATCCACCTAACCTCTCCCCATAAAACGACCCAATTTCCCCCAATTCCCCAAAACCTAATAACCTCACTTCTAAATTCAATCCCGCAACAATGGCGAGATCGTCACCCAGCACCACCACTGTAATTCTAGAACCGCCGCCGCCGTCGTCCAGTCACCAGCCGCCGCAAATTACGGATTCCTTAGTTTTGAAACTGAAGCGCCCCAAGAAGAAGGTGTCGTGGATGGAAGGGACCGTCAATAACGAGTTCATGAATAAAAAGAGCTCGAAAAAATGCTGCATTTTTCACAAGGAAAAGCCTTTTGACGAAGACGATTCCGATCACGATCACGGTGATGGAATGAAAAGTGATGATGAAAGTAATGGACACAGTCATGAAGGCGATGGTAATTGTCGGCGCCATTATGTGTAGAATATTATCAAATTAAATCATTTATTCGCATTTTGTAATTTTTCTTTTATACTGAAGAAATATGGCATTTTTTATTAGATCGTCAGATTTATACTGAAGAAATATGGCATTTTTTATTAGATCGTCAGATTTAGTCACTATTACAGTGACAATTTGATTGTGATGAAATTGAGGAATTATTTTGTTTCAACTCACATTATTATTATTATTATTATTATTATTATTATTATTATTATTATTAATTCACTGTGAAGTGATTACCAGGTGATCAATAAATCTCACGCTTTTTTATTTCTTTTTTAATATTGAATTGGGAAAAAAAAAAAACCAAAAGAAAAAAATGGTGATATAGATGTGCATTGTTGAAACATTGATGAGATAGATAAATAACCAAAAGACAGTGATGTAGCATAAAAGGAAGATGAGTTATAACTTATAAATCCTTTAATAACTCAAAGGACGACAAAACTAACAAAAAAACTTGGCAAACAAACCTTGGAAATAAACTAAACAATTACTATGTCTAAGCGGAACAAGCTGGACAATTTAAACAAAACTCAGCTATTAGATTTTTCTTTGCTGATGCGTTTGATAAAGCAGGACATTAATGTCGTTCGGATACAACCGCGAGCATTGGGTGAGCAGAAATTTGAGGATATACTTGACGATGCTACTTGCCTTCTTTATTTCGGCAATTAAAGATGCAACGAAAAAACGAGCTTCACTTGCTGTTATGATAGGGAAGGAGTGCATTAATAAGGGCCTGATGCCCCTGGGAAGAGTTCCGATATTTTGTTAAATACATCCATCACCTGAGGTATTATAAAAAGAAAAATCATTATTTAGTTCAACATTCAAGTAAAAGTGTAAAACAACGTCGGAAAAAAATAATTTTATCCTACCTCTTTGTCATTTTGATACTTGGCAATGCTCATTGGGTTCTGAGAACACTGCAAAAATGACCAAAACCAAAAAATCAGGAAAAAAAATAAAATGTAATACTAGATTGAGCGTGTTAGAAAATTATACGAGTAAAACATGAAAAAAGGGCACAAGAGGATACGTACATCCATGATGGCCGCTTGAACCCTAGGATTTTGAAACGCCCTAGCAACATCGGGATTGGCCATTATTTTGGAAATGACCTCCTCAGGAGTAAGGCCTATCTGATCTGCATTCAAACACGACAAAAAAAGGAGCCTTCAATTTTACTTCACGAGAAACAGTAAAATATTGGACAAACAGTAAGCATTCACTGTGAATACTCACCAAACTGCTGTTTGATCTCCGGGCTGCTAAGGTCAAAATTCTTCAACGAGTCCATCATCCGATTGTCCCATTCAGGACTGCCCCCCATGTTATTTCTGACGATATAAAGTAGAGAAATAATTTAATAATTACTAATATAATAAGATTTTTAACGATTAAACAAGGTCCTTTTGTTTTACTCCATGAGAAACATGCATGAGATTTCAAGAATGCCCGATCATAATTGAATACTTACAGCATGTCCTGAAGTTGTTGCCGATACTGGGGGTTTTGTAGCATCCCTGTAGCGCGATACAGAAAGGCCTTTTAGGAATTTTGTGATAATTTATTTAGGATTAAAATTCAAAGGTGGTAATAATGAAACTTACACTTAAAGGTGGTAGGATTTCTCATCTCCTCCGGCAAGTAACTGCAAAGACAACCATTGTAAATAAGATTTCTAATTTTGAAGGAATACACAAAAGATGGGAGTTTTAAATTTAGAGGCACACTCTTGTCAAACCACATAACCGTTAGGCAGGTCCCTTAAATTAAAAAAAAAAACCAAAATAAAATAGAAACCGTACAAAAACTAAAGTAACTAAAAAAAGAACCCTAAAAATGAAAAAAAAACTAAAAAAAAAACTAAGGACTGTAAAAACCTTTAAAAAAAAATACATAGATAAAAAACCCTAAAAACTGGAAAACCCAAAGAAAAACTAAAAAAAAAAAAAAGACCCTAAAAAACTAAAAAGAAAAACTGAATGTAAAGGAATTTGGGCCCTGCCTAACCGAATGTAGTCTATACCAGGTTTGATACAAGTTTTTGTTAGAAAATCTAAACAATGTTACTAGACTATGTCTCAGAGTTGGAAGGAAGGAGAAAAATGTAATCTTACGGATAAACCATTTTCTGTACAGTTGGGTCTTCCATCATTTTCTCCAAAGCTTCCACTGACAATGGTTGCTTTGTTTGACCTGTTCATTAACAGACTAAACGCTTATTCGAGCTCTCTTACGAGATAAACAAACACTCCAAGCCAATGAAACAACGTTGCAAACACATATGCTAATACCTGTAGAGGTGAAGGGACTTTCCCAAGCACTTGCGCCTTGCTTTGAAGCTGTACCGTTTTGAGAAACCTTCTGGAGATGTTCGAAATAATTAAAATAACGATACTGTTATAATAAATGATACCGAGAGTCGAACTTACTGGCTGAGATGACTGGGACTCAGTTGGTGAATCTGTCTGAATCGATTCTTCGTAATTCTCAAATGCATTTTTCTTTAGTGTTTCCTCTGGGGCAACATCTACGAAAGCTGCAAGCAAAAATAATCATTTCATATTCAAAGAGCGAGAAAAAAAAAAGGTTTTATTATGTCATTGAGGCACACTCCGGTCAAACCGCCTAACCGTTTGGCAGGTCTCCTAAAAAAAATCTTTAAAAAAAAATTAACAAAAGAAAAACCCTAAAAAATCTAAACTAACTAAAAACAAACAAAAAAAATCTTAAAATCCGTAAGAACCCTAAAAAACTGTAAAACCCTAAGGCTACGTTTGGTTGAGGATTTTCGAGGTTTCCAAAGTCCAGGATTTGGTTTGGAAAATATGAACAGTAAGATCCTTGTTTGTTTGGGGGTTTTATAATGTTACTGTACTCAAAATTTCAAATCACCAAAAAATTTCGTTTATTATCTATTTTAGATGAATAATATATCAAATTAATCCGAGAACTACAATTTGACACCATAATTGTATATAAAAAATATAAAAGTACATATTTTAGAAGTTTGTTTAATAAAGAGGAATGTTGAATTAAAAAAAAAAATTAAATAGGTTAATAGGTGTGGTTTAGAATTAGAATTTTAAAAACCTTGCTGTTTTTTAAACGGAAATCTGAATCTGGGGTTCAAAATCCTCAACCAAATGTAACCTACGAAACTAATCTAAATATTAAAATAAAAAATAAAAAGAACTCAAAAGGTAAAATTTGAGCACTGCCTAACGGAATGTACTCCGTTAGGCGGTTTGACACGATTTTTTGTCTTTATCATTTAGTGAAATACCATATTGCTTTGGTCCTTTCTCTGGTTTGACTTTTTCTTCGACAGGTATCGATGGAGGGTCCTCCACTTTTGTTGCAGGTACATCAACGGTGACAGATTGAGATGTCACAGCAGAAGTTGATGATGTTTTGAAAGAATCTGATGGCGGGCTTGGGCTTGGGCTTGAGCTGGTCCCAGGTGGAAATGGAAAGGGCGAGCCAGGCCCAAAGGAGGCGTTACCAAATGGACTGTTCTGAGTACCAAATGGACTGTTCTGAGTATTCATTTGTTGTGTGAATGTTTTGAAAGCTTGTTCCATAGCGTATTTCTGCAAATAACGAGATTTTGATGGATAATTCAGATATCCCAATGCTTAGAGAATGTCCTGCTAGATCTACGTAATGATACACTAAAAAGGCTAGAGACACAATCTTGTCAAACCGTCTTAACGTTAGGCAGGTCCCCTAAACTAAATCTTATCATTTAAAAAAAAGGGAAAAACCTGAAAAAAAAAAAAACTAAACTAACTAAAAAATCATAAAACCCCTAAAGATACAAATAAATAAAAAACAAAAAACTGGAAAACCCTGAGAAAAACTAAACCAAATGAAACACTAAAAAAAAACCCTAAAAACTAAAAAGAAAAACTTGAAAACTAAAATTTGGTCCTTGACTAATGGAATGTACTCCGTTAGACGGTTAGACACAAGTTTTTGTCAAAAGGCTAGGATATGGGAAGATAATGTGTAGAAGTAGAAAAATAAAGCTCATTTACTTCTAAGTTATTTTGCCAAATAGGATATGTAATTTAAACCAAAAGTGTTTGCTTATTTTAGATACCAAACCAACAGACAATAGCCCAAATAATTAAATAATAAAATGTATAAACGTGATTCGGTCTCATAAGAAGCATACTCACCTTTGCTCTACCAGCCACCTGTAATGTAATACAAACAGTCAGTAAGAAAGCTTAACATCAAGTTGGAAGTAGAAAAAATAAATTCCAGGAAAAATAAATAAATAAATAACAATTTATGAGGGCTCACCCATGAAAAAAGTGCTGAGAGACCAACACCAACACCAATCCAAAAGAGAGGGGAGCCCCTATTTTGAGAGAATAGAAAGAAAATGTTAGATAGCATGCTAACGACCAAAAGGAAAAATGAAGAGGCACACTCCTGTCAAACCGCCTAACAGTTTTCAAAAAACAGAAACTTAGAAAATTAAAAAAAAAATAGAAAACCCTAAAATAAAATAAAAAACGAACACCAAAAAAATGAAAACAAAAACTGAAAACCTAAAAATAAGCGTAAAAAACCTAAATAACTTTAAAAAAAAAAGTACCCTAGAAAATTAAAAGGAAAGACCTGGAAAACTAAAATTTGTTGCAAATTAATCATACTAAAGTCAACCGTTAAACAGCAGCTAAGAACCAAAGAAACAAGGAAAAAAAAAACATTATCTCTATAAGATTACACATGAGAAGGAGGTGGTGACACTGAAAGCTGTGGATTTACAGCAACCGAGGATGTTTCTTTGCTACTCGAAGCAATGCTAGCAAAACAACCCTTCACAACTTTCTCCGGCACTGAAAGAATTTAAATAAACAATAAACAGCATCAGGATAAGAAGTAAAAGAATGTCTAAGTGATTTTAACTTCCATGTTCCAATATATACTGATATTTACTTATCCAAGGACCATGTTAAGTTTTTACCAAGAACAATTTTTTTCTAATCTCTCTACAGTAGAAGATAAGGTAATGATACATTATAAGTTCTCTTTTCTCCCACGCCAAGTCAAACCATCAAATATGGAAACATCTAAACTGGACAACAGATTATATATAAAGAAATACATTTTTTCTAAAATTCCAGGTTAGAACCAAAAAATAAAGAAGCCCTATTATAGTCCTTACTCCTTTTTTAAGTTTTGGAACAATTTAATGGAAATCTTCGAAGTTAGCATACCAATAATTTCATGAATTGAATTAGAAATTAGAAACAAATGTTTCAACGAGAAAAGACTGCGCCTTTATCACAGAAACATAAGCACAACAAAGGGAGGTTTAACGTTACCAATAATTTTGGTGGCTTTAGGCGCGTCGAACAACGAAAGAACCCTAAACGAAGAAGCGGGGTTTTTGTGCCTGCCATTGTCGCCGGTTTTTCTGATTAAATTTGGAAGACCCAGAAATGGTTTGCTGGAAATTATCGAGCTCTTGGGGTTTGGGGGGACCCCGAGTACAATTTTGTGGGACGAAACAAGGCTAAGACTCTCCATTTTTTACACTGGTAAGAAAAAACTCAAGAATTTGTCTGGTTGGATCAGTTTATCGAAGTAGTACTGAGAGGAAGACAGACAGAAGTAGGGGGAGAGGGGAGCAAAGCTTTCTGTGTATTGCGTTGTACCCAAATCAAAAAAGGAAAAAGACGTTGTTGTGGGTCGAGTGCTGGGCTAAACGGGTCAATGGGTTGCCCATGGCCCAAATTACGAGCCCGTATTGGATTTTGGTTTTGGTGCGGCTGTCTCCGAGGAATCGCTATGCGCACCCGCTTAATTTTTTTGACATCGGTAAAATGTCATTTATATCCGTTTTATTGCTATTTACACCAATATCTCTCGCACACAATATTCGTTGCATGCACTCATACGCCGGTGAGCAAAAGATGATGGCGAGGCTAGTGAAATTGAGCGGGTTTTGGGTCAGGAGAAATTAAAATGTGGGGAAAAAGGTGGAGGATGGTTGTTTCAGGCCTAAAGACGGGGTCTTTGGGTTATTATTTTGGGCAGTGGTTGGCAGGTAGACATGCACAATAAGTTATGATTAACCATCACTTTTGATTCGTGTCGTTGTTAGAACTGAAATCGTGAACTGGTTGTGGGCGGTTCGGTTTCGGTTTGAGAAAATCTCGAACCGAAATTGCCCAAAAAAATAAAATAAAATTATGATCCAGAGGTTTGAAACCGTCGGTTCAAAATCAACGGTTGCGATGATAACAACGGCTAGAAGAGCCGCTGAGAAAAAAAAATTGGCGGTTCAAATCGAAATCGACTGTTTCCAACAGCTATTTTTGCTTACTCTTTATTAAAACTCATTTCTAACCTATAAATACCTATCTTTCCAATACCATTCCTCACATCCACTCATCTCTAATCTTATTTTTATCTTATATTTCCAAGCTTTAAGTTGTAAAATACTATCAAGAATCAAGTCTCAACTCTTGTTTCAAAAGTTGTATAATCTATTCATAATTCGTTCTCTCTTGTTTCTATAATTTTTAGTGTTAATATTATTATAGCAAGTTGTTATGGGCTGACTGGATTGATTAACAATTTGTAATTTATGTAATTAATTTGGTGTGAATAATATTCTGAAATTAAGAAGATGAATAGAAATTTTGGGGGAGAGAATAGATGAATTGCAGAGAGAGAGAGAGAATTGGGGAACAAGAAATGTTCTGTAATTGCTTAATTCTTTCCAGTACCAATATGTTTACATATAGTGCGTGTGGCTGGACCACTTCATTTAATTTACTAAAATGCCCATTAATACCTAACAAATTGCGGGCTTAGACAACAATAGTTTCCTGGGCCTCAACATTTTATTTAACTGGCCCAATAGCCTCTCCTTCAGCTGCCTGGCCCAGACCGCAACCCGCATCCGTACCTCTGCTCGAACCGTCGCCCGATTCACCTCTGCCTTCTTCTTTCTCCTTCGACATTTCAAAGATAAGATTTTTATCTCCTTGCTCCCAATTAGGGTTCCGTTTTCCTCCTATATCTTCTTCCACCTCCTTCAATCCCAATTTCATCCCTAAACTCATAACAATACTCCCTCCATCAATAGATCCTTGACTCCAAGGATCAAATCTAGGGAATTTCTTTCGCATAAACTTCAAATCCTCCCACGTGGCCTCCTGCGGTGTAGCATTTGACCACTGAATCAACACTTGATCCACTTCAACTCCGCTGCGATTGATAGTCCTTTTATCCAGAGTGGCTGTTGGTTCAATCAAGAAGTCTCCTTCGGGTGTGGTCGCCGGTAGATCCAGAACGGCAAAGGTTTTGCGCCCTACCTTCGATTTAAGGAGTGATACGTGGAAGACTAGATGAATGCGCGACCCTTCCGACAAATCCAATCGGTAAGCAACTTGCCCTATCTTTTCTGTAATTGTAAAAGGATCGTAATACTTAGCTGCTAACTTGAGGTTTTTCCTGAGTGCAACCGAGCTTTGCCTGAACAGTTGTAATTTCAAAAATACTTCATCCCCAATTTCAAATTTTCGTTCTTGTCTGTGTTTATTTGCATACACCTGCATCCTTTGTTGTGCTTGTGACAGATTCTCCTTAATTATTTGTCTTGATGTTTCCCTTTGCATAACTAGCTGCTTAGCATCATCAGTTTCACTGCATGCATACTGCCCTATAGACCCCACATGTGGAATGTATCCTTATAGTGCCTCAAAATGTGTAGCCTTTAACCCAGTATGGTAATTTGTGTTGTACCAGAACTCAGCCAAACTTAACCACTTCATCCACTTTTTGGGACTGTGATATACCATATACCTAAGATAGCTTTCAAGACATTGATTGACCCTTTCAGTTTGCCCATCTGACTGGGGATGATATGCAGTTGACATGTTCAACTGTACCCCTAATAGTTTAAAAAGCTCCCTCCAAAATGTACTTGTAAAAATCTTATCTCTGTCTGAGACTATGTGTGTTGGTAATCCATGCAGCTTATAGACAGTGTCAAGGAATAGGTTTGCTACTGTGAGGGCAGTGAATGGGTGAGATAGAGTAGAAAAATGGGCATACTTAGTGAGCCTGTCTACCACTACTAAAATTACATCCTTCCCCTGTGATTTTGGTAACCCCTCAATGAAATCCATGGAGATATGGCTCCATGTCTGCTTAGGAATAGGGAGTGGCTGAAGTAATCCAGGATGCCCTCCATGGTCTAATTTACTTCTTTGGCAGACCTCACACCTCTTCACCCATTCTGTAACATCATTTTCCATCCTTGGCCAATAGAATATCCTTTTAGTCCTCATGTAAGTGCCTAGAATTCCTGAATGAACCCCATAGGCTGAGTTGTGCATAGCAGACAGGATTACCCCTCTAAGATTTAGGTCATTCCCCACACATAACCTTCCCTTGTATCTAATCAAATCCCCAAGCATAGTAAAATCAGGAAATACAGTAGGGTCTAGGACCTTGGCCTCTTGTATTTTCTGGAAAAATTCATCACCAATGTAACTCTGGTTAACTTCCTTCATCTATTCTGGGACAAGGGTGGTGATAGTGGTGCATACCTCCTCATCTGGTCCCCTCCTGGACAAGGCATCTGCTGCCTTGTTCTCCACCCCCTTCTTATATTGTATCTCATAATCCAACCCTAATAGCTTGGTCATCCATTTTTGTTGAGTTGGAATCATCACCTTCTGATCTAGCAGGTATTTTAGTGCTTGTTGGTCAGTCTTAATCACAAACTTGCCCCCATACAAATAGTGCTTCCACCTGTGCACAGCCATAAGGACTGCAAGAAACTCTCTTTCATATACAGAAAGGGCTTGGTTCTTTGGACATAGAACCTTGCTCAAGAAAGCCAGTGGTCTACCTTCTTGCATTAACACTGCCCCAATTCCCTTTCCACTTGCATCAGTCTCCAATACAATTTTTTTTGAAAAATCAGGCAAAGCCAGAACAGGTGTTGTAGTCATGGCCTGTTTTAACTTTTCAAAATCTACGTGTGCCTCTTGGCCCCATTTAAATTGGTCCTTCTTTAGTAGTTCAGTGAGTGGCTTACTCATAATTTCATACCCTTTGACAAATTTTCTATAGTATCCAGTTAGCCCTACGAACCCTCTGAGTTGCTTTAGTGTTTTGGGAGTGGGCCAATTAACCATGATGGTTATTTTCTGTGGGTCAGTGGACACCCCCTCTTGAGAAATGATGTGCCCTAGGTACTCTACCTCTGTTTTCCCAAAGCTGCACTTACTAGCCTTAACATACAACTGGTTCTGCCTCAACAGTGACAGTACCTCCTCTAGTTGTTCCAAATGTCCTTCCCATCTCTTATTATATATCAAAATGTCATCAAAGAATACCAAGACACTCTTCCTCAGTTGTTCCCTGAAAACCTTGTTCATGAGTGACTGAAAAGTGGCTGGAGCATTACACAACCCAAATGGCATGACTAGGAACTCATAGTGTCCATTGTGTGTACTAAAAGCTGTTAGGAACCTGTGTTCAGGTTTCATTAGGATCTGAAAGTAGCCACTTCTTAAATCTATCTTTGAAAAGTACTTTGCCCCATATAACTTATCCAACAATTCATCAATCACTGGTATTGGGTAGTCATGTTTGACTGTGAGTCCATTTAAATACCTGTAATCCACACACAACCTCCATGTAGGATCTTTCTTCTTCACTAAGATTACTGGTGATGCAAAAGGTCTTCTACTGTCCTGAATGATTCCTGCCTCTAACATCTCTTTGATCAGCTGTTCTATAGCCCCCTTGACCATGAGTGGTCCTGTAAGGGTATTGGTGTTTTGGAGTGCTACCTGGTTTTAAGACAATCTGATGCTCAACTCCCCTTCCTAGAGGTAGCCCCTTGGGTTCCTCAAACACATCACTGTACTTGTTCAGCATCATGTTTATGTCCCTATTACTCTCCCAGTGCGCTGCCTTTGCTAATGTTACCCAATAAACCTCCTCAATTTGACTGCATTGTTCTTCATGTATCAACTTGTATAATGAATGACCAGAGATGAATTTGCAGTCTGTTGTAGATGTAATAGCCTGTATTCTTACCCTTTTACCCTTGAGAGTCACTTTAAAGGCCATCTTGGCATAGTCCAATTCTATAGGGGTACAGGACTTGAGCCAATCCCCTCCTATGATGAGGTCACACCCTTCATTTTGTAGCAGCCTCGGGGAGTAGGTGAACTGGTGTCCCTGCATTTCCAAATTGAAGTCCTTCACACACTGGTTGCTAACCATTTTTTGGCTATTAGCCACCTTCACAAGTAGGGGTTTAGCTGAACTGAGGTTGCAACCTAACTGCTTGGTAGTTTTCTCTTGAATGAAACTCAGGGTGCTTCCTGAATCAATCAGTATATGTAGTTTCTACTCCCTTTGTTGTCCACATACTCTCATAGTAGTAACTCCATCCTCCCCTGAAATTGCATTGACAGACATCTGTACCTCATCCATGATGTCTAGGGAATCAGTGTAATCCCCATCTTCGGCTTGCAAGTAGGTTAGTTCCTCTTCTTCAGTCATAATCATGTAACTAATCATACTCTTACATCTGTGGCCTGGTATGAAATTTTCATCACAATTGTAACATAATCCCCTCTCCCTTCTTGAAGCCATCTCACTTGAGGTCAACAGTCTGGTAGGTGGTCTCTGGTTGAAGGCATTAGCTGTTTTCCCAGATGTGGAAGATTCTGTATTCTTAGTGTGTGGTAAGCTAGTATATCTGGTGTTCCCTTCAATTTTTTTGTGATAGCATCCAGGGTAATCAACTGGTTCCTTCCCAAATCTATTGCTTACTGCAGTGTAGTAGGTTCAAACATTGTAATGAAAGTCTGCACATCTTCAGATAACCTACTGATAAAACTGGCTATAAAATACTCATCTGATTACCCCTGATTAATCATCAACATACATGACCTGAGTTCCTCAAATTTATCCACACACTCCATGTAAGAACCTGTATGCTTGAGTTTATTGAATTCTGCAATGATTTTAGTTTCCTTGAGTTGTTCAAACCTGGCTGAAATAATGTCTAAAAATTGTGCCCAATATAAATCAGCCTGATTAACCCCAAAGTTTTGGTACCACTGGGCTGCTTTTCCCTCAAAATGCATGGCAGCCAGTGTAACTTTCTTTGTCATTCATGAAGGGCACCAACTTAAAATATCCATTACATTTTAGCATCCATGACCTGGGTTGTTGATTAACGTAGATTTGTCCTTATTTTATTAGCTTTTTAGTTCGTTTTTCTATTTGTTTTTGGTATAAGTTGGACGATTTAAGCATTAATTTTGTATTTTATAGTTCCAGCTTATTTTACCATATTTTAATCGTAATTGATGCAAATAGATGATATTTCATTGTTTTTCACCTTACAGCTAAGTAATCGGAAGAGTTAAGCGCGTAATAGACAAAGTTCGATGTTCAAGAATAGGAGAACGAGTAGCAAAAAGACCGAGAAATTGAGACAGACTATCTGTCGCGTCGATCGACGCGAGCGTCGACGCTCCGTTGAAGCGAGCCATGATGCGCGACGATCGACGCCCAGCCGACGCAACATTCTGAAGCGTCGATCCAAGCACACGTCAGTCGACGCACCCGCCCAGCCGAAGCGCACACCCAGACCGCGTCGACGCCGAGACCCAGCCTGCGTCGGTCGACGCACCGTCGGCGCGATGGCCCAGTTTTGCGATTTTAGGGTTTCGTGCGCGCCAAGACTTGTTAAATCTATAAAAACCCTCCATATTTTGGTTTTTCAGAGAAGTGACAACTTCCTAGGGTATTTTAGCTTATAATAAACATAATTTCACATCTCATAACGAGATTTGAAGACGGAGATCAAGGATCGAAGAACAACGCGTCCAAAACATCGAATTCTCGTTCGGGATTCAATATTCGCCCAAGATCGACGTGCAACTCCAGAATAGCTGGAGCTTTTTACTTCTTTTCTTAGTTCCAATAAGTACTCTAAACTTTTAGTTAATTTCGTAGTTATTTGCTTAGTTAATTTCTTAGTTAATTCTAGTTTTAATAATTAGTTTAATCGTTTCATGCTTGAATATTGGATATTGGATATTGGATTACTTTAGTTTATTTATGCGATTGATTTATGCTTAGTTATTCGTTCTTAGATTCTTATGATACATTGCTTAGTGGTAATTTCTTATGCTCATGCTCTTAGATTCGTTAATTAGGTTTAATTTATGGTTGCGTATTATTGATAGTTTAATTATAGCTCGTAGTTGATAATATAGTTTAGAATAATTAGTTTAATTATCCTTAGTTTAATTATTGCTTTAGCTATAATGATCAATTCAAAATCTTTTAAAACCCCAATTGTACATGTATTTTATTCTAGTTCGTAAATTGAGAAAAACATCCGAAACTCCGAATATTTGTTTCCTCAAGAGATACGACTCGAGTCAAACTCATCACCCTACAAGTACCTCGTACTCTTGCAAGCAAACTGACGTGCTTTTAAATTAATTTATTAAAAAGGGGTGCACAAAAGTTTGGTTCAAAAATTTGGCGCCGTTACCGGGGAAGCAACGAGTAGGAATTTAAAGATGTTTTTCGTTTTATTTTCTTTTTAATTTATTTGTTTATTTTTACTTTCGCACTTGGTTTTTGCCATTTGGTACGTTGACGTGTTGTTAAGTTTATGTAAGGAAGGCGATCACTTCAATGCTACCTTGCACCATTCATTGACAACGTCCACCGTTCAAATCCACCAAGACCAAGACCCGTTTTTATTCCCGAGAACAATTTATCAGCATCAACTGATTTTATTTGCGACCAAGTTCCCAACACAATGTTAGGAGCACATTCGATTCGAAACGGCGATTCACCACCAAGATCACCTCCACGCCCAATTCGAAATGGGTATGGGAGTGAGCCAATCGTGTTGCAAGGACAACCACTATCCCGAGCCTACTGGGCTAATTACCAGCAAGACATGGAAAACATGAGAGACGAAGGAGTCCAGCAGCACAACGTGATCAATCACCAACCCAACATGGCAAATATGAGGCAAAACGAAGAGATGAACAACAATGTCATGCGTCAACACAACATCGAGAACGTGGCATTTAGGAATGAGGATGTTTTGCAGCATAATGCGTATGCTAATAATCAGAGGCACGTAAATGCTTGGTTGGCGAATCAAGATCATGGTTGTGAGCAAAATAATTTCGGAAGAAGATACGAGCGCGAGAACCATTACGCATATGACGACCACTACGAGAGAGATAATGACCGAGTTAGGGACCAAGGGGAGATCGAGCACCTAGACAGCGCGACTTGGCGCGACCAAAGGTTGTACCTTTTAGGTCAGCAATTATGCTCGGACCAACCGCAAGGGAAGTGGAGATCAAACCGCACCAACTTTATTTACTCCCGATTTTTCACGGAGGTGCTCATGAAGACCCCTTGGCATTTTTGAACTATTTTGTTGATGAGGTTGGAAGATTTTTGGTTCATGGCCTTAATCAAGAAGAGGTACAAATGATTTGTTTCCCATATAGCATGAAGGACAAGGCAAAGTCATGGCTACTATCCCTAGAGCCTGGTTCGTTGACTGACTGGGATATGATCAGTGAGAAATTTTTAAATCAATACTATTCGGCCCAAACTACGGGGCATCTTCAGCGGCAAATTGCTACTTTTGAGCAGTTGGAGGGAGAGCAATTTCATGAAACTTGGGAACGTTACAAGATGCTTTTGCAAGCTTGCCCCCACCACAATTATTCTCCAGAGATGACTAACCAGTTTTTCTTCTATGGTTTATTGGTCCATGGGAAACGAGAAGTAGAGATAGCAGCGGGAGGAGATTTTGGAGATTTGACAGCCACCGAGGCGGGTGTTGGAAAAGCAAAACGAAAAATCTAAACAAACTAACTCTCGGCCTCGTAAAATGAGGGTTAACGAAGTTTCCATCCCCGATCCTGATTTAGATGACGGCAAGTTAGTCAAGGTGAAATGTGAGGAGATATTTAATGAGAAATTAGCTGCTTGGAAAGCCGAGCGAGCTAGAAAGGCCACTGCACAAAGGATGGCTATAACATGTAACTAGTGTGGATCCCCCAACATTTAGCAGACGTGTGTCCGAACAACAGTGAGCAGCAAGAGGAGGTTAACACGATCCAGAATTATTCGAATCAAAAGAAATACACACCGCATCGTGATAATCCTCTTTTCAAGCGGGGCCCAGGAAGTCCGAATTATATGCCACCTGATCCGCAATACCCCCCACCACAATATTCTCAAGCACCAGTGCCGCCGCCACAAAATAATTTTCATACGCAAGGGAATGTGTCTAATGTGACTCAACCAAATGATCAGCTGTTGGTTTGGCAGCAAAATCAAGTGGCCGAGACGATCAGCAATAGAGAGGGACTTGCAAAAGTGAACGCAAAGATTGATGAACTCTCGAAGAAGGTGAACGGAATTGACCATCTTTCCGGTGTTGTGCATGATCTAGCTAAAAACATGGATAGGATGGAAAGAACTATGGGACAACTAGCAACTGACATTGCAAGGTCAAGTAAGGAGAAGGACAAGCTACCAAGTCAACCAGAGCAAGCGTCGGCGGTTCACGTCCTTCGCAGTGGGAAGAAGATTGACAATGGCATAGTGGACCAGGATGAGGAAATTGTTCCTAAACCAGTAGACAAGATACATAAATCCACCAATAGATACGTGCCTGGTTCCATTCAAGGGACGATTCCGAACAACACCCTTGGTAAAGACGAACCATCACTGCCGAAGCAATCAACGATGCAATTTAAGGATGCTGTTCCTTTTCCGAGCCGGTTGCGTCCATCGAAAGAGAACAAGAGGTTCATGGAACTATACAACCTCTTGAAGAATGTCAATATCAACCTACCACTTTTGGAAGTAATCAAAACAATGCCCGCTTATGTTAAATTTTTCAAGGAACTTGCTTCGAAAGAGAGACGCTTAGTGATGGATCAATACGTAACATTGCCGAAGGAAGTTAGTGCGATTTTTAAGAAGCCATTGCCACCCAAGGAACGCGATCCTGGAAGTTTCTGTATCACCATCTCGCTGGCTAATGGACAAAAAGCAGTGGGAATGTTAGATCTCGGAGAAGGAATTAATCTTATGCCATATTCATTTTATCAAGCATTTGATCTTGGACCACTAAAACCGACAACCATGTGCCTACAATTGGCCGATCGCTCAACCCGACGACCCTTAGGAATAGTTGAGGATGTTTTAGTACAAGTTGGAGAGCTCGTAATTCCGGTTGATTTTGTGGTTATGGACATTGGCGAAGTACCGACTGAGAGCACAAAGCATACCATTTTATTGGGGCGCCCGTTTATGCCTACCTCCCATACGTTAATTGATGTTCACAAAGGGAGGATGACCATGACCGTGTTGGGCGAGAAAGTGACGTTCTCTCTCAAGGATATTCGAAATACTCCTACCCCTGCCATGATAGATGACTGTTCGTTCGTTGATCCCGTTACATCATGCATTCACGAACTTATGGGAGTAGTAGTTGTAGATGATTTAGGCGTTGGGGACGACGCTGAATTTTGGAGGAAGGAGGAGGATACTCAAGAAGATGACTTCGGTAAGGAGGTTGATGAGTTTGACGATGAGAAGCATTTGAGTGGAGAAGATTTGATCGAGTTACTAGGAATCGACATGAGCGATATTATTGAAGAATTTCGAGATGAATTAGATGTGGAGTTGAAGCCACCGATGAATCATTCTATGTACGATTTCCTCGACCCTAATGAAAGTTTCATAGATGTGAAGAATAAGGGCGAGACATACTTCAACGATTGGYCGAAGAAGAAGAAAGAGTCGAAGGAGGCAAAAAATAAGAGTTTTAAGTGCAAGCAGTTCGAGATTGGTCAACAAGTGCTGTATAATCATAAGCGTAAGTTCGATCCAAAGGCATAAAAGATATGGATGAGTATGGAGTAGCCACCCTATACGATGAGCATGACAAGTCAAATTTTCAAATCCACAAGCATCGACTCAAGCCTTATCCAGAGAACTATATGAAGAGTCGAAATAGTAGCAAGAGAGAGTTCGTGGGTCCACCACGAGCCATAGATTGATCAAGCAAATTACGTCGAGCAAATGACGTTAAATGTTGCGCTTCTTGGGAGGCAACCCAAGCGTTCGTTAGTTTTTCGTTTTCTTTAATTTTCTTTTGATTTTAATTTTTGTCTTTATATTGTGTCAATTGCCGTGGTACGTTTATATGTGTATTGATGTGCAGAAAATACGATAAAATCGCTTATTCTTAACAACTAACTGTTATAGCAGTAGCTCGCTACCGCAAGGCCTTACCGCTAGTTCCATTCGAGGCGTTAACGAAAATGATCAATCACTAAACCTACCGCTAGCCGCAGCAATCAGGGATCACGATGAGCTTACCGCTAGGCAACCTACCGCTAGTAGCGTCTGCCATCTAATTTTTACGAATTTTGTTTCGTCGACCGAGGTCGCAATCCAATCCAAGCTAGCCGCAGTCCGACAACCTTTTGATGAGCTACAATCCAGCCATTTCCGACATTGAGCCGCAATCCGGCCGCTTCAAATCCCGAACGATGTGCCACCGGGCACTTGCGCGATGCAATTGATTACAATCATATCTTTTAATTTTCATTTTCTTTTTCTTAAAAAAAAAGGTGAAAAATTCAAAATTCCAAAAAATATTAGTTAGTTGCTTTTATTATTTTTTTTTTGTAGGTTTTTCTTATTCAAGACATCCAATCACCAGTTCAATACGAGGAATTATTGCACGAGTGCTTTTGGAGAAGCTCAACTATCGATTTTTCAGGGATGTTTTTTTATCTCCCTTGCACTTATTTTCTTTATATTTATGGCAACCAGGAGTTTGCCACATTTTTTTTAGAGGGGGGGATGGTTGAGTTGTGATTTATAATTGAAAATTGTGAAAAATTTAAAATTTTCGTGAGTTTGTCTTAGCTAATATTTTTAACGTGATTGATCGCTATTTCTGCGCGATAATTGTGTTTGTATGGCTTGCCTGTCGAAGTTGACTACGTATGATTATTTTTTTTCGTCTTTGAGCGTGGATAAGTGCATAATTTTTAAAAATTATTATTTATATATTGTAAAATGGTACTTGGACGCAATTGATTTCACAAAACCTTAAAAGCAGCGTCAATTCAAAACTTTTTCATGCAAAAAMCCAGTGAGTAGCCTGAGTGATTATCATCTTTGCATGTGCTTGAATAAGTTTCAGTCTTGATATCTCTTTGAAACCGCTGTGTGTAGTCGACTTTGAAAATGAAGTTAAGGCGCGTATAAAACCCTATTCCGGCCATATCCATATATTTTTAGCCACTATAAATTCCGAATGAGACAATCATAGCCAAATAATCCATGCCTTTAGCCATGAGTGATTTTATTGAGTCGACCCATACTAACCCATTAAAAGCGTGGGGTAGGAGTTCGTATTTTTATTGGTTATTTGAGTCTTGGAATTGTTATTAGGAATTTATTATTTTGTGAGTAAGGACCACCATCTAAAAAAAATAATAGAATAAAAAAAAAGAGAGAGAAACCCCATAAAAAGAATAAACGGGGGAAAAATAAAAATAATAAAAGAAAAATGATAAGAAAGATGGTGGGTCTTGTGTTAGTAATTGCCTACGTGCCTGTAAAGGCTTGAGTCTAATTGTTTATTTTATGAGGACTTATGTTTAAAAGGCGAAAGAGTTGTGATTAAGTGGTTTCTGAGCTCCAAGTCGGTTTTACGGTTTGCGAGTTGGGAAATAGCCTATATTTAAAAGGCTACGTTATGAGTGTTTAGTGAGGTTTTTCTTTTGTACGAGGTGAAGCACTTTGCTTCGTGATTAGGTTAGGTTGAGTGAGTTATTGATCATGGTTGATCATGAGTTAGCCACACGACTTATATATTCCTTACCCGTCCAAAGAGCCTTACATTAAAACCCGCGAAGACCTTTTCTGATTCTTAGTAGTGACAGCACACTTAATTTGCGATTGAAAAGAGATTGATTTTCGGTGCTTATTTATTGTGCATGTAATTGTATGATTTGAGTGTATACACGTTCCTTGCAGAAAATACTTGAGTGCTTTTGAGCGTACACTTATATATTATCCTTCGTGAGGAAGCATGATTTTGTTTTGGAGCGATAATGTAATATTGGTCGAGTGATTGACGTTGCGTGACTTGTACCTATATTTTCAAAATTACGTATGTAGCATAGCACGACTCTTTGCTTGAACTTATTTTTATTCTAGTTATACTTTGAATTTATCATTTGTTCGAGGACGAACAAACCAATTAAGCGTGGGGTAGTTGATTAACGTAGATTTGTCCTTATTTTATTAGCTTTTTAGTTCGTTTTTCTATTTGTTTTTGGTATAAGTTGGACGATTTAAGCATTAATTCCGTATTTTATAGTTCCAACTTATTTTACCGTATTTTAATTGTAATTGATGCAAATAGGTGATATTTCGTTGTTTTTCACCTTACAGCTAAGTAACCGGAAGAGTTCAGCGCGTAATAGACGAAGTTCGATGTTCAAGAATAGGAGAACGAGCTTTCCGGTGAACGAGTAGTAAAAAGATCGAGAAATTGAGATGGACTGTCTGTCGCGTCGATTGACGCAATCGTCGATGCTCCGTCGATGCGAGCCATGATGCGCGACGATCGACGCCCAACCAGCGCAACATTCTGAAGCGTCGATCTAAGCATGCGTCAGTCGACGCACCCGCCCAGCCAACGCACACACCCAGACTGCGTCGACACCGAGACCCAGCTTGCGTCGGTCGACGCACCGTCAACGCGACGGCCTAGTTTTGCGATTTTAGGGTTTCGTGCGCGCCAAGACTTGTTATATCTATAAAAACCCTTCATATTTCGGTTTTTCAGGGAAGTGACGACTTCCTAGGGTATTTTATCTTATAATAAACATAATCTCACATCTCATAACGAGATTTGAAGACGGAGATCAAGGATCGAAGAACAACGCGTCCAAAACATCGAATTCGCGTTCGGGATTCAATCTTCGCCCAAGATCGACGTGCAACTCCGGAATAGCCGGAGATTTTTACTGCTTTTCTGAGTTCCAATAAGTACTCTAAACTCTTAGTTAATTTCGTAGTTAATTGCTTAGTTAATTTCTTAGTTAATTCTAGTTTTAATAATTAGTTTAATCGTTTCATGCTTGAATATTGGATATTGGATATTGGATTACTTTAGTTTATTTATGCGATTGATTTATGCTTAGTTATTCGTTCTTAGATTCTTATGATACATTTCTTAGTGGTAATTTCTTATGCTCATGCTCTTAGATTCGTTAATTAGGTTTAATTTATGGTTGCGTATTATTGATAGTTTAATTATAGCTCGTAGTTGATAATATAGTTTAGAATAATTAGTTTAATTATCCTTAGTTTAATTATTGCTTTAGCTATAATGATCAATTCAAAATCTTTTAAAACCCCAATTGTACATGTATTTTATTCTAGTTCATAAATTGAGAAAATTATCCGAAACTCCGAATAGTTGTTTCCTCGAGAGATATGACTCGAGTCAAACTCATCACCCTACAAGTAACTCGTACTCTTGCGAGCAAACTGACGTGCTTTTAAATTAATTTATTAAAAAGGGGTGCACAAAAGTTTGATTCAGTTGTGTTCCATCAAAATGGGGAAAATCAATCTTGGGTAGTGGGCTTGTGGTGTGATTACATGTATACTTAATTTGTGATTTAATCCTTGATGTATTTGTTTGATTTCCAGTTTGTGTGACATGGGTTGAAAAAGGTTTGCCCAAAATAGATCCTCCTTCCTCTTGGTTTTTTCCCCTGTCTGGATTCAAGATCTGCATCTGGAGAGTGGCTAGGGTTGTAGTAAGGTGCTCCAATTTGCTGGTAAGATTCTGTGTCTGTTCATGTATAGCTGATTTGATGTTTGAAATCTGGGCTTGTGTGTCTGAATTAATATCTGTAATCTTCTCTTGTAGCTTAAGTTATGATACTTCTCTTTTCTGTGATTCATTTTGCAGCACCTGATCAAGCCATTTTTGAGCTTCCTGGAGATTTCTGAAACGAGTAACTTCAGCCTTGCCGAGGATCGACTGCTCTGGTGCCAATTGTTATGGGCTTACTGGATTGATTAACAATTTATAATTTATGTAATTAATTTGGCGTGAATAATATTATGAAATTAAGAAGATGAATAGAAATTTTGGGGAGAGAATAGATGAATTGCAGAGAGAGAGAGAGAGAGAGAGAGAGAGAGAGAGAGAGAGAGAATTGGGGAATAAGAAATGTTCTGTAATTGCTTAATTCTTTCCAGTACCAATCCGTTTACATATAGTGCATGTGGCTGGACCACTTCATTTAATTTACTAAAATGCCCATTAATACCTAACAAATTGCGGGCTTAGACAACAATAGTTTCCTGGGCCTTAACATATTAATTAACTGGCCCAATAGCCTCTCCTTCAGCTGCCTGGCCCAGACCGCAACCCGCATTCGTAGCTCTGCCCGAACCGTCGCCCGATTCACCTCTACCTTCTTCTTTCTCCTTCCACATTTCAAAGATAAGATTTTTATCTCCTTGCTTCCAATTAGGGTTCCGTTTTCCTCCCATATCTTCTTCCACCTCCTTCAATCCCAATCTCATCCCTAAATTCATAACACAAGTTCTTCTCGTCCTACTAGTAGGGGAATGAGTGGTCGTAGAGGAGGTTCACCTCTACGGGGTCAAGATCGGTCATTCGAACTTTCGGTTTTTGGTGATTGTATTTTTGATAATCTAACGATGCAACAAGTCGAGTAATTATAAAATTTCGTTGACTTTGATGTTGATGAAGACTTACCCTTCTCCGTCGATTATGAACGAGCCGACCAATCTTGATAAGATGTGAAAGCTGAAGAAGGTGGAGGCGTTGTTATGCGGCCACCGCAACAAACAAAATCGATGAAACTCAAATCCTCCATCTCTACTCAGTATTTTATAAAAACGACGATTGATGGTCAAGGTCATGCCAAATGCAATTATTGTGATAAGCACTACGCCTTCGGTGGTAACAATACTTACCACATGATGATGATGACGCATATCACATTTTCATCTTCCGTTAGGGTCAATTTACGAATTCCTTATTTCAATATATCGAAGTAAAACATAGATGAATTCTTTAAAATTTTGTGGCCTTTATGTGTCTTCCTTTAATTTTTTTATTTTTTATTTGGGAAATGACTATTATGAATTGTTTACTAGCGATACTTTTAATCCATCAAGCACCAAAGTTTCAAATAATAAGGTTACTCATGATCTTGAAAAGACGGTTGGTGAATATAAATATAATTTAACTTCCGATTTTGAAAAATTATCACATAGTGTCTCGATATGTGCGGATATTTGGACGGATCATTTTCATGTAAATAATTATATGGGAATCACATGTCATTAGTTTGATAATTCTTGGACTTTGCATACACATTTGATTATTTTTAGAGAGTTTAATAGTGAGCATACAACGGTCATATTCACACAAACTCTAACTATTATATCCGAGTATGATTTAGTTAACAAAAATGTGTTTAATTTCATTTGATAATATCGTCGCAACTACGACTAGTTTAGATTCTCTTAAAACATTCTGTTAACCTTATATTGGTGGTGATTTTTGTTGGGATTTCATGGTACCGTCGCGCAGCGGAAAATGAAAATTTTTAAATAAAAGTAATTTGAATCGTATTCAAATTGATGACGGCCCATTTTAAATTTCAATTAATTCAAACAATGTTTTAATTACTATATAAATGAAACAATTCGATTTTCATAAAAACGAACGAGCATAATACGTTTCTATTAATTATATATATATAACAATTACATATATATATATATTAATATATTAATCATATATATATAACAATTATATTTATATATTAACATATTAATTATATCTTTAAAATTATATATAATATATACATATTACAAACACACACACACACACACATATATATATATATATATATATGTATATATGGGTAGGTTCAAATGAGAACCATGTCCTTATATACGAACCTG
>BMAC01000028.1:2592024-2618646 GCA_014905375.1 Phtheirospermum japonicum | reverse complement strand
TGTGCCAAATTATTGTAACTCTACTTATGAATTGCTAAGTGATTCCCATGAATATAGAGAAAAATTGTGTACATTTTGCTACTCAAAATGTCGACTTTGTTTTATTTTCCTATGTGTGGGATGATTGCACGAATTTAATTGCGCTTTTAAAAAATTTTAACGAAATAATCTTGACTTTATCCATTGTTTATTATCCTACATCTGTACTTCTTCTTCATCAATGTATTCAACTTTTACTTATTACTACTACTTTACTTGATTCGACCCAATTACATAAATGCATTACTAAAATGTTGACAAAATGGGTCAAGTATTTTTGCATCATTTCTGGGGTTTTTTTTCCTCTAAAACCTTAGATCTAGTTTATCAATGTGAAGGTTTAGAGCATTTGCTTACCATATATTAAATGCATTATGGCCTTTTATAGAAATTTTGGAGTTTGAAGTTCCTAACCCCTCAACTTGTGTTCTCATTGCTAGACAATCTTTATCTCATATTTTTCATGAGTATTATACTAATTCTTCTAATTTTAATGATTCTCCTTCACCTTTCGTTCCTTCCCTTTCCCTTATCCGAATTTCAATCTGGGTAATATTAGTAAGATCATTATTTTCCAACCCTCGATAAGCTCTAGCCCTGTATTTCTCATAAGTGGAGGATACTATGTGAAAACGAATAAGAGCTAGTGTTAGTTCATCTCAAGAATTGGACAATTATGGAAATAGTGTAGCACCCCAAGAATTTATTTTCATTTTAATTAATTTATTAACTTAGTATTTGAGAATTTTATTTTAAGTTATTTATTTTTACATCGCTCTAATTATACGATAAAAACATACATTCACTTTTAGATTATGTTGTATAATCAGCACAAAAGGGAGTATAATTATCACTGTAATAAGAAAATGAAAATCAGAGAAAGAAACTTTTAGTCGAGTCGAGTATAAACTCTTTCCGCAATTCGGTTTTGACAATTCATTTCCAAAGATAAAACGACTACGTCTCTAGTATAACAACACCGTAAATACTAGAGCTCCGGCGAACTTGAAGAATTTGGACAGAGCTACGAGAGAAAATACAGACGCTTGTATGCTGTGTTGTGTTGTGTGTTCTGTGTTTGTGAGGTGTGATGTGAAGCATGGACCTCTCACTCTTATATAGGGGTTCCACCAGAGGTATAATAATGGTAGCATAATGACGGTCATAAAAGGCAGCATTATCGCGTTCAAAAATGGCAGCATAAACATGGTCAGGTGGTAACGTTCATGCATTAAGTTGTATGACGTTTTCGTACGTTTGAAACGTACCTGAACGGTTAGGAGTGGCTAAAATGGTAGCCTGGAGTGATTCGGGACACCAATTAGGGACACCCATACGGACTAGCCAATCGGACCAATTGCCCAAGATCCAAGGGCCAAGGGCCGGGTCTAGGGTCGGGCTTGACTCCGCTTGTCTCCGCCTTCGGCGGAGCCGAAGGCGGACGGGCGAACCCAAGTCTGAGGGCCCATGTGAGCTTTGTTCACACAAAGTTCACAATATCCAATGGGCCACTAGATGTCCATGCATTAAGAAGTAAACACTTTTAAACTCCCTTCCACATTGATTATCATTCAATGTGGGATAAACAAGTTATACACACAAACAACTGTTCAACTTTAAAGTACTATTTCTCACTCAAAATTAATTGGATTTGAGAAATTCAAAAGGCTATGATTAACTACACGAAACGTAGATCGAGCCTAAAATATTCGTTAAGACGTATGCAAATACGTAGCTCAGTCCTTTAGAGACAATAGAGAATAGGGATAGGTGGCTTGTGGCCTTGAACCCTCCTTAGTTAATACTACCGAGCATACCGGCGGATTAGTGAACATAATCCTTGAACTATTCCCCTTTGTGTATACTAGACAATAGTACCAACCCACTAAGGTCTCAGAATTCTTCCATTCTCACGTTTGTGTCTATTTCTGGCCATTGACAACTTCTTTGGATTCATAAGCATACAGTAGAAGTGGCCCTCACTTCTCGCTTACATAGGTGATTCTTAAAACGAGTATTCTGTCATACTCAAGTAAAAGACTTGCACAGGAATCATTACAAATCAGACATTTATCCTCACCACGTGACAGATTAAAACTCTACTTTTGCCGTTAGGGAATAGGATCGCAGAGTTTTACTTACCCAAATTTTTATAGTTTAGTTTTCCCATTGAACCAAGTTTGTGGGATCTCCACTCATCATGGTTGGGTTTCCACTACAATCATCTTTAAGATGTAGATTTCACTCCCATTTCTTCTAGCAACTTATACATATGATCTCGAGCTATGTTTTTAGTGAACGGATCCGCTAGATTATCTATCGACTTTACGTGATCAACAGAGATAACCCCACTCGAAATCAAATGTCTTACGGTGTTATGTCTTCGACGAATATGTCGAGACTTACCGTTATACAAACCAAATTTTGCCCTTCCAATAGCAGCTTGACTATCGCAGTGAAGCATTACTGGTAGCAAGGGTTTCTCCCAACATGGAATATCTTCCAGAAAGTTACGAAGCCATTCAGCTTCTTCACCTGCTTTGTCCAAAGAGATAAACTCAGATTCCATGGTGGATCGGGCTATACAGGTCTGTTTAGTGGATCTCCAAGAAACAGCTCCTCCCCCTATTACAAACACATAACCACTTGTCGACAACGAGTCCTTTGAGTCGGATATCCAGTTTGCATCACAGTAACCTTCAAGTACCCTGGGGTATCTACCATAATGTAACCCAAAGTTCAGAGTATACTTGAAGTATCTCAAAATTCTCACAAGCGCTTTCCAGTGTTCTCCACTTGGATTGCTCGTATATCGGCTCAGTTTGTTTACCGATCAAGCTATATCAGGTCTTGTACAGTTTGTTTACCGAGCAAGCTTTCTTGATTACTTTCTCAATGTAATGAGATTGTGACAAGACAATTCCATCTGGAATTCTTATAATTCTTATACCAAGAATTGTGCCAGCAACTCCCAGATCCTTCATGTCAAAATCCCTTTTTAGTATGAGTTTCGTCTCGTTAATCACTTGTAGGTTGCTGCCCATGATTAACATATCATCTACATAAAGACATACTATAACAAATCCGTCATTAGTTTTCTTAATGTAGACACACTTGTCGCACTCGTTTATCTTGAATCCATTTGACATCATCACTTTGTCAAATTTCAAGCCATATAAAGACTTAACCAGTTTGCACACCTTTCTTTCTTGTCCAGGTTTTACAAAACCCTCAGGTTGTTCCATATAGATTTCCTCTTCTAAATCGCTATTTAGAAAAGCTTTTTTTACATCCATTTGGTGAATCTCAAGATTGTGCAAAGCAGCAATCGCTAGAAGCACTCGGATAGAGGTAATTCTCGTCACAGGAGAGTATGTATCAAAGAAATCATATCCCTCCTTCTAGAGAAGTCCTTTCACAACCAGACGAGCTTTATACTTATCGATTGATCCATCATCTCTGAACTTTCGTTTCAGAATCCATTTACTCCCTAAAGGTTTACAACCTTCTGGTAAATCAGTCAGAATCCACGTATGGTTCTGCATGATCGAATTGATCTCGCTTTGAACAGCTTCCTTCCAAAACGAACTATCAGTTCAGGAAAAAGCTTCTTTTAATGAAGTTGGTTCTTCATCCAAGATGAAAATCACATAGTCGGGACCGAATTGCTTCACAACTTTAGCTCGAGTGCTCCGTCTAGGAGTTAGAGCTTTAAGTTCTGAACCAGGTCGTTTACGAGACTTAGGTTCTATCCCCACAAGTTCGTAACTTGTAGTTCCTTCAGCATTACCAGTGTTTGAACTGGATGCAGCTTTATCCTTACAAAGATAGATATCTTCAAAGAATATCGCATTCCGTGACTCAATAGTAGTTCTGACATTTATGTCCGGAACATCTGACCTGTGGATTATAAATTGATAGGCGCTACTATTTATTGCATAACCAATAAAAATAAAATCAACCATTTTGGGTCTGATTGTCACCTGCTTCAGCAGAGGCACTTCTACCTTCGCTAAACACCCCCACAATTTGAGGTATTTATAAGAAGGTTTCCTACCTTTCCACAACTCATAGGGAGTTTCGTCCCTACCTTTAAGTGGAATATTATTGAGGATAAAGTTAGCCGTTAAAATAGCTTCCCCCCCACATGTTCTGAGGTAACCCAGAACTAATCAACAATGTATTCATCATCTCTTTCAAAGTACGATTCTTTCGTTCGGCAACGCCGTTTGATTGAGGTGCATATGGAGCTGTAGTTTGAATTATGCCACTTTCGTTGCACAACTCTTCGAACGGAGCTACGTATTCTCCTCCTCTATCACTTTGAATAGATTTGATTTTGCAGTTAAGTTTATTTTTGGCTTCACTTTTGAAGTTCTTAAAAGCTTCAATAGCCTCATCTTTACCTCTCAAAAGGTAAAGGTAACAATACCTTGTGCAATTGTCAATAAAAGTAATAAAATACTTTTTGCCACCTCTGGTTTGAACAAATTTTAAATCACATACATTCGTGTGAACTAATTCCAGAGGATTCGTGCTCTTTTCTACCGATTTAAATGGTAACTTTGTCATTTTTGCTTCTACACAAATTTCACACTTACTTTTATCAACAAGTTCATTTACTTTAAGCAAATTGAGATTTGACAATCATTTTATTGCATTTATATTAACGTGGCCTAATCTACAATGCCATAAACTGGAGCACTCAGTCAAGTAAGAGGAATCAGAAGCAGTTTTATTAATGACAGGTTTTGGGCGTATAGCCATTACACTAAGTTTGAACAATCCATCTGTAAGGTAACCCTTACCCAGAGGTGTTCCAAACTTGGACAATACAAACTTATTAGACTCAAATACAAGTTTAAAACCACGACTAACTAGAATTGAACCAGAGACTAAATTCTTCCGGATGTCCGGAACGTGCAGCACCTCATTCAGAGTGATTTCCTTGCCAGAGGTCATTTTAAGGACAACCGAACTAACACTTGCAACTTGCGAAGAGGCTTGGTTTCCCATGTTCAAATTCCTTCCCTCACAGGGATGGTATTTGGAGAAAAAGCTCTGGTCTGCACACACATGGGCGGTTGCAGCAGTGTCGATGAACCATTGACCACGGTTCTCGACCATATTAGCTTCCTCAGTGATAACCGCAAAATATCATCACTAGTTAGCTCTTTCTCGGCTAAGTGGGCACTCGGCTTGGCCTTCTTTTTCTTTGGCTTGCGAAGATCCTTAGACCAATGTCCAGGTTTTACCATAATTGAAGCAGTTGCCGTTGAACTTCTGAGAAGAAGGAGCTTCCGACTTTGCGTTTCCAGGACACGGCCTCTTCTTTAAGTTGTCTCCTTGTTCAAGTATGTTCACCTGAGGTTCGAACGAACCTTTCGACTTCTGGTACTGAACTCGAACTCCGAGTTCAATACGTACCTTCCGGATTACATCTTCAAGAGACATCTCCTTTCGCTTGTGTTTGAGATAGGTCTTGAAGTCTTTCCAGTTCGGAGGAAGCTTATCAATCATGGCAGCAGCCGTGAAAGCATCAGGAAGAACCATCCCCTTGGCGTGGACGTCGTTCACCAGCATTTGAAATTGTTGAACTTGTTCCATAACCGGGCGAGAATCAACCATTTTGTAGTCCATGAAATTAGTGACTACAAATTTCTTAGTACGAGCCTCGTCGGAGCTTTACTTCTTCTCGAGTGCCTCCCAAATTTTTTTGGAGGTCTTTACGTCCGAGTACACGTTACTTAGACTATCTTACAGGCTACTTAGGAGAAAGCCTTTACACAGATAGTCACCTTTGTGCCAATTATCATAGGCAGTGCGAATAGTGAAGCTGGTCTTGGACTCATCCGGAGTAGGTGGTTCGTCATCCTTCACGAAGTTAGCGAAGCCAAGCATCGTAAGGTAGAACAACATCTTTTGTTTCCATCTCTTGAATCCTTCATCATTTAATTTGGGAGGCTTCTCCGCGGCAGGCTTAATCCGTGAGGAGTGCACCAGAGCAGTCATAGTCGGAACAAACGTCCCCATCGTACACGTTGAATGGGTAGATGAAACAGATGAATATGTTGGCGGAGCAGTCGCGAACATGCTTGGAATCGAAGTTCCCGTCATCCTAGTAGGATAGATCAAAGCCGAAGCTGACACAGTTTGGACCGAAGTCCCCATCCCATAAGGGATCGTTCCAGTAGCCGAAGATGTGGCTGAGGTCGGTTGGGTCTACGAGATGCACCCCGTCAGCGTATCCAGGAGGGTGTCGAGAGTTCCTTGGTTGAGGAGAAAATCAGCATGGGTGTTGTCCAAGCTTCACGTAGACGCGCCAATAGTGGAGTTGATCGTAACTGCAGGGGTAGAGATCGTTGTTGGAATGCTAGGGAAAGCGGAGGAGGTACTGGCAGGAGCCGTCGAGTTTGTCGATCCAATTGTCGAGCTTGTCGGAGTGTTAGTGGTAGACATCTTCTAGTAGTGATATTAAAACAATTTTCGTATTGCGATTGTTGTATAACGAGCACAGAAGGGAGTATAATTATCACTGTAATAAGAAGATGAAAAATAGAGAAAGAAACTTTTAGTCGAGTCGAGTATAAACTCTTTCCGCAAGACGAAATTACCCCGGTAGTGCTCTTCGGGTTTGACAGTTCATCCCCAAAGATAAAATGACTACGTCTCTAGTATAACAGCACCGTAAATACTAGAGCTCCGGCGAACTCGAAGAATTTGGACAGAGCTACGAGAGAAAATGCAGACGCTTGTATGTTGTGTTGTGTGTTCTGTGTGATGTGAAGCATGGACCTCTCACTCTTATATAGGGGTTCCACCAGAGGGATAATAATGGCAGTATAATGACGGTCATAAAAGGCAACATTATGGCGTTAAAAATGGCAGCATAAACATGGTCAGGTGGTAACGTTCATGCATTAAGTTGCATGACATTTTCGTACGTTTGAAACGTACCTGAACAGTCAGGAGTGGCTAAAACGGTAGCCTGGAGTGATTCGGGACACCAATTAGGGACACCCATACGGACCACCCAAACCGGACCAGCCGATTTGCCCAAGACACAAGGTCTAAGGTCCGGGTCCGGGCTCGGGCTCGATTCCGCTCGTCTCTGCCGAAGGCGGATGGGCGAACCCAAGTCCGAGGGCCCGTGTGAGCTTTGTTCACACAAAGTCCAAAATATCCACTGGGCCACTAGATGTCCATCCATTAAGAAGTAAACAGTTTTAAACTCCCTTCCACATTGATTATCATTCAATGTGGGATAAACAAATTATACACATAAACAACCGTTCAACTTTGAATTACTATTTCTCACTCAAATTAATTGGATTTGAGAGATTCAAAAGGTTATGATTAACTACACGAAGTGTAGATCGGGCCTACAATATTCGTTAAGACGAATTTTCGCTGCACCACTAAATGGATTAAATCCAATATAACAACATATTACGTATTTCATCTTCTTTTATTTTTTTCAGAATTCAAGTCAAATATGTAAGTATTTTAAATCCCGAAATCATGTTATAATATTCAATTTTATTTAAAGCCTAAACAATTTTAATGGTCCTCTTTTCATATTTTCACAGGCCATTCCTCTTGATTCTTAAAGGCCCGTATGACTTGATCCAATCCCATTATTCAATTCCTTTTCTTTTAATTGTGCCCAACATCAATATCACTTTTCACTAGCGTAATACCCGTATTAATACACGAGTATATAACGTACACTACAATATTTAGTGTATTAAAAATACATAAGTTTTAAAAATAAATAAATAATAATAATTAAAAATATATTATTTAATTTACTCACCGCAAAAAAAATAAAATAAAAATTATATATATATGTGTGTGTGTGTATATGTACACACACATATATATATATAAAGTGTATTATTAACTATATTTACATATCTACTTTCTTTGTCACAATAAAGTATTTTCAATCATTTTTTAATTTTACTCTTGACATTGAAACATAAAGCTGACCATTTCTAAAAATTAGTGACATATACGAAATGGAGTATTTATCTGTTGTAGAATGTTAATATAATAAAATATCTTTTGAATACTACAACAATAATGTTGCAAAAGGATAAATATTTTATTGTGTAAAATAAAAATAAATAGAGGAGAATATAGACTTTTTTCTAAAACTATATTTGAAGTATTTTAATAAAAAATAACGGTGAGAGTATGTTAGATTTGATAAAAATATACAATAAATTTTATTCAAAATAAAATTATCTTTTGCAATAATAAAGAAAATTCCACATATTTCAAATGAGTTGAAAACATAGAGCATCTTGTGATATCATATCAGAATACAACTTGAGACTCATTGAAATAATCCCAAAAATCCCAAATGTATCATGCATTTTCATCTTGTAAATAATATCAAGAAATCAAATAAATATATATGCTCCACCTTCAAAATTAGGTAGCTAATCCGTGAAACAAGAAATCAGTATGTGATAAGAATTTAAATAAACACTATAATATGGTAGGAAATATAATGGGGACAAATGAAGAATGAAGAATTTTAAAAATTGAATTACGACCATTATGAATTCTAAAAATAAAGGTCAATTTCATTTGTATAATTATTGAAGGTCTATGGAATAAACCCTAATTACATAGAACAATGATGCATTTTTCAGAAATTGGCTAATTTTTTTTTGTCCCCCAATGTATGTAGTTTTTTTCACTTTGCCCCCTGATGTACAATAATTTTCGACGTTGCCCCCCAAACTTTATTTCTGGAGGAATATTCCTTCTAGATTCTATCGGCGGGCAGCTGGGGGGTAAAGTGAAAGAATCTTATAATTTGGGGGGTAAAGTGCAATAAATCTTATAGTTTGGGGGGCAAATTAAAATAATATAAATATTAAATTTTTGTTTTAAAATTTTATATTAGAAAAATATATATAATTATCTTATACTCACACACACACAAAGTTGTCAATACAATTCCAATTTATTAAGAAAAAAATATAAATTTCCAATTAATATTTATAATTTTCTAAATATAAATATTGTCAATACGTTTTTAATATTATTAATTATTAAACACATGAATAAGTATTATGTAAATTTGACGAAGAGTAACATTTGCCTCTGTAAAAGGCTAAACAATTATTACAACTCATTTTTGATAGCTTATAACAAAACTCCATTTAACATGACATTTAAGAATGAAGAGAAGAATGATAAGGATAAACTTAAAGTATTATTGGGAAGATTTTAAGAAGAATAAACAAGAAACATGTTAGTATAGGTAAAAATCAGTATTTTAAAATGTTATTTTAATATCGTTGTGTATTGCATGAACTATTTAAATACGTTATCTTAATATTAGAAAATAATTATATATGTCTTGTGAGTTATTTTTAATATAAAATAATTATTTCTTTTATTGAAATATAACTTAATATATAATCTCAACAAATAAAGTATAAGGTCCAAGAAGTATCAAACAAAAATTACAATTTATAAAACACGATAGAAATAACGAATAATATAGAACTTTATGATAGTATATAATAAAATGCTAAAAATCACAATTTATAAAAGGGAAAATTCCCTACAATAAAACATAATCCCCATTTACCATTTAATCCATTGACTCTTTTTATTCCCATATAGTCCAAACACTTCCTATTTAATCAAAACTTACATTTAAATTATCAATACTACCCTTACATCATAAATACCCTAATTAACTTATATAATTATGCACACTCTCTTTCCATTTCCTTTTCATCCGTTCCAAACTTTATCTCTCTCTAATTCATTGCAAGCTCTATAACTAACCAAATTACACAACACCAAAGATCACTCAATTCCTAATTAGAGTGGTTGGGAAGTTTCCCTTTATTTAATTTATAAAAAATTAGGTTCTCCTCCTAAATAGCAGTCACTTTATTTCTTTATCTCTTCAATCTTCTGTAAGCCAAAATTCGCACACAATTTTTTTTATTTAGTAATTTCTTTGATTCTAAAAATTATTTTTGTTTATCCAGTTTTTGATATTTGACATATTGATTCTTGGATCTGTTTTTTTTTGTTTTTTTTTTGGATTACCAAAGCAGTGAAAACTCTCCACACATTAAGTCATTATTTGTAAGAAAGTACTCTTACAACCACCGCATGTATTTATTTCCAATAACCCCAAAAAAACTTTGTACAACAAGAATCTTTGTTCATCCACTTTTTTATATTTTATATAACAATATAAAAATTCTAATTGTTTGATTTTTTTTTTTCAATTACTAGACCACTGAAGAATACTCTGGAGTTCGTGATCATTATTTGTAAAAGAATATTGTCCATGAGTATGCTATAAATACCCAAAAATCCCAATATTTTTTTATAACAATAATTATAGTTTATGATTATCCAAATGTCAAATGAATCTTATTTTTATATAATTGTTTGATTCTGGTTTATTTCGATGACCAAAATAGTGAACTATTGGATCATTTATAGGTCGCATTTCTATTATTGCTGGATCATTGATGTATGGCAATGAATGTATTATTATTGATGTAAATTATCTTGGTATTTAATTTTAAATTCAATTTCGTTATCATCTTTGATTCCAGATAGTTGGCCTTCTTTAAACCTTGGTTTTGTCAAAGTAGTATGTAATTTTCCAAAAATCGTGGAAAGTAGTTTGTAATTTTCCAAAATTTTTGTGAAGTAGTATGCAACTTATGCAAAGTAGTTTGTAATTATTTAAAATTTTTGTGAAGTAGTATGAAATATATGAAAAGTAGTACCTAATTTCTCAAAAAATTATGCGAAGTAGTATGTAATTTCCCAAAAACTATGCGAAGTAGTGTGTAATTTTTCAAATTTTACACGAGTAGTTCTGAATTTACACGAGTAGTCCTGAATTTACATGAGTAGTTCTGAAATTTACACGAATAGTTCTGAATTTACACGAGTAGTTCTGAATTTACACGAGTAGTCCTGAATTTACATGAGTAGTTCTGAAATTTACACAAGTAGTTCTGAATTTACACGAGTAGTTCTAAATTTTTGAAGAATAATTTTGAGATTTACACGAGTAGTTCTGAATTTACATGAGTAGTTTCAAAATTTACACGAGTAGTTCTAAATTTACACAAGTAGTTCTGAATTTAAACGAGTAGTTCTGAATTTACGTAAGTAGTTCTGGATTTACACGAGTAGCTTTGAATTTTCGAAGAACAAAATAAAATAGTTAAAAAGGTAATTTAGTACTCTTATATGAACAGAGTAGTTTGTAATTTTAACAAAGTAGTACATAGTTCGCAATCTGAATAAAGTAGTTTGTGATTTTAACAGGGTAGTTCGTAATTACTCATGTAATAGCATTTCATATAATTTAGATTATGGAAGATGATGTGTGGAACCCATAGATACCTAGTTGTCTTTTTCCCTACGTTTTTTGAAAAGTTGTAATTACATTATTTATAATCTTTTACTTTATTGGTTACACTTCAAGTTTGGAAAGATTGAAATTGCATTAAATGAGTTTTATTAGCAGTCATAATTTGATTGTTTCAACTGCTCCTATTGAGAACAATCTATTAAGGGTAGTTTAGTAATTGGATTATTAGGAAACTTTTATATTCAATGGGGTTTTAAGGCAATTGGTTTTATGTTTTGGAGTATATGAGAATTTTCCCTTTTTAAAACACAATAGAAATAATGAATAATATAGAACTTTATGATAGTATATAATAAAATGCTAAA
Source organism: Phtheirospermum japonicum (assembly GCA_014905375.1). Taxonomy (NCBI): domain Eukaryota; kingdom Viridiplantae; phylum Streptophyta; class Magnoliopsida; order Lamiales; family Orobanchaceae; genus Phtheirospermum; species Phtheirospermum japonicum. The sequence goes on along the minus strand of BMAC01000028.1, from coordinate 2,606,862 downwards.
GTTTTGTAAGAATATGTAGAAACAAGTAGTCAAATTGATCAGCATCGGTTAGATCAAATAATATAAATGAAAAAAAATATCAAAGAATTAGTACAAACCACTTATTGTTATCGAATGCTGGATGGTTTCTATTTATATGGAAAACAAAAAATATTTTCTATTTATATGAAAACACCGATCAAAACACCGGTTAATTATATAATATAAATAAAAAAAATGTGTCAAAAAATCACTTAAACACACCGATTATTAAAGTTAAAATTTTCTTATTAGCGGGAAAAATACTTGATGTCATCTTATCTCAACAGCAATAGGCAAGAAAGAGAACAAATAAAATTAGAATGAAGTGGGAAATGAGAAAAATATAAGGGAAAAAAATAAAATTTTGTGTATGAATACTGATGAAACTAAGATAAATTAGAAAATTATGTCAAAAAAAAAATCACTTAAACACACCGATTATGAAAGTTAAGATTTTCTTATTCGCAAGAAATACTGGATGTCATCTTATCTCAAGAGTAAGAGGCAACAAAGAAAACAGATAAAATTGAAATGGAGTGAGAAGCGAGAAAAACATAAGGAGAAATAAATAAAAATTGTGTACGAATACAGATGAAAGTAAGAAGAGAGCATAGGAAAGAGAAAATAGGGATGGGTGGGAAGCGAAAGTAAGAAGAGAACAATATGAGAGAGAGGAAGTGGAAAGCGGAAAAAAAATATAAATGATATATAGACACGTACAAAGAGATTATTTTTATAGAATCTTAAGTGTACATTCAATTAGTAAAATACGGTTGATTTCACAACGTAATTCACTTCCTATAGTTCATCCCTAAATCCCGTATTCCACTATAACAAAATACATCAAAAACACCATATTTCAATTTTCTAGGCGGCACGTCATTGCTGCAAGTGCAACAAGAAAGTTATCTAAATCCCTGAAAGTCTGAATCCTCTCACCACGCAAACTTCAATTTATCATCAAACATCATATATTATTTATCATCTCTGTCTTTTACCCTTTAAATCACGTCCATAAATACACTAATAAAACCAAACACAACTAATTTCAATGCAAAAACAAACCACCTCACGAGCATGTTTACCAGCAATCGTCAACAACACAAGAACAACCCAGAAATTTGCCTTCATGCATCAAACCCGAAGCTAACATCTGCCACAGAACCCATTGCAACCCAACAGTTTCAAAACCACATCTCACACCCGCGACCCTGATACGACATCAAATATTCAGGTCGACATGAACGTCGAGTTAGGTCAGAGAAGTGACCTCTATAAAGGAATTATCGAGCTCCTATAAGTTGAAATGGTATTAATATATCTCAATCAAGCCGGCTGGAAGAGAGGATTTATGGTTATGATGAGGCCCCGATGGGCTGATATGGTCAGTATGGTACGGGCCTCGGCGAGTTGAGGGTATGAGATGATTATTTACTCATGGTTATTATGGTAACTTAACAAGATATGAGAGTTTTAACAATTATGGTAACTTAGCATAAAGGAGAAATTCTAATTCTAATTTGATGGGTTTTTTTTTTATAGAATTATGGTGTGAATAGGTTACGGAAACTCTAGATTAGGAACACGTCTCTTGTCTATATAAAGAGGACACAGACCTCACTTCAATCTTAAGTTGATTTATTCCTACTTTTTGAGCTCTCGTTTATCACCATATAAAGTTACTGACTTAAGCATCAGAGATCCTTCGCCGGGGCTATCACGCTTAGGTTATATTTTGTAGGTCACTCGGTCGGAGGTCAGCGATCTATCTTCTTGGTGAGCCAAACTGGTCGCATCAAATGGCGCCGTCTGTGGGAATATGAGGAACAACGAGTACTTGAGCGAAAGACATGAGAATCAAACAAAAGAATCATGAAGGGGAGAAACATAATAACACAAGTCCTAAACTTTAACTCGGTGGTGAGTCAAAACAAGAAAAAAGACAAGGGGGCGTAATCTGAAGAAGGTAAGACACCACAAAAGAATACAAAAGAACAACCAACCATGGAGACACTACCATCAAGGAGAGAGGAGGAAAGTAGAAAAATGGGGGATAAGAGTTATCCCCTCGAAGTAATAAGGCATAAATAGATCAGTTTGGGGACTAAAGAGTAGGAAAAATTACCAAAATAGAGGGTTTATCACATTAATAAGGGCTTGATCCAAAAATTGCTTAACGCGGTACCCATTGGTAGGTTAGAAAAAATAATAATTGGGGAAGACGATAATGATGAGGAGGAAAAACTTGTAACAAGAGGGGATAAGGAAGAAGGATACATGCCAAAACCACTTACTCCAGCCCAAAAGAAGAGCAGAGAAAAAGAAACATGGATGCCTGATTCAAAATTAGTGTGAGCATTAAAGTGGAAGTGACCTCAGAGGAGGCATTCGTCATTAGAGGAGGAAGAATATGAAAATGACATTCAGTTTTTGGGCGTTAAAATACAAAGGAGGTACAAACAAGATAATTTATAGAAACCGAGTTTAACCCAAAACAATCTCCGTCTTCATTCGCCCTATCCGGAGAGAAAAAATTGAGCTCGATCATCGCGAACCCGAACCACTGCGAGGGGTCCCCTGCACAAGCATAGGGTTTTGCCTCCTAGCCCAAATGCTCTGCCATGTTGAACACAAGAAATCCAGGAACCCGACTTGTACACAAAACTTGCGGCCCGAATAGTCATCGAATACACCTGCCATGAAACTCATGTTGCTGGTCAAGGGCCATTAAAAATGGGTCAACTTACATCAACACGAATCAAAATAAAAGGACACAAATTTGGCGAGTTGACCCATTTTTGCAGGTTTTAGCCGCCTAGAACAACCACGATAGCATCTCATTGTTGGTATTTTTAGATGCGGAAGTGTGGTGCTAAAAGAAGAACACCAAAGAATTGGTGTTGATATATTTTGATAAAACAAAGAAAAAAGAAGTTTTAGATGATGGAAATTCTTAGTTTTTATTAAGATTTCTTGTTTTTACTTGCTTACGAAAAATGATCAAGAACCTCTTATTTATAGGTATCATGCCTATACAAATAACTTATTGTAGGCTATTTTCAATACTATGGAAACTTGAGAAACTCCTTGTTCTCCACAAAAGACTCCTCTTATTCTTCAAAGCCAAGTCTTCATCTTGAAACCAAATGTGGTGTTCTAAATTCTTTCATTGAAAATATGAATTATTATTTTCAACACCCCCTCTTAATTCGTAACTTTCAACATCCTTTTGAACTTCTCAAACTTCTCGATTGTCACCGCTTTGGTAAGAAAATCAGCGGCTTGATCATTGGTGTTTAAAAACTGCATTGAGATTTCACCTTTACTAATAAGATCACGAATGAAATGATGTCGTAGCTCGATGTGCTTGGACTTTGCATGAAACACTGAGTTTATAGTCATTGCAATGGTCGACATGTTATCACAGAAGATTGTAGTAGCATGTACTTATACTTCTTGCAAATCAGAGAGAATTCTTCTAAGCCAAATAGCTTCACAAGTACCTTCCGAAGCTGCAATATATTCGGCTTCGATTGAGGATAAAGCAACCATTTTTTGCTTCTTAGAACTCCATGTAATCACCTTAGAACAAAGAGAGAAAACATAGCCCGGAGTGCTTTTTCTATCATCCAACGAACCTGCCCAATCGCTATCCATAAATCCAATTAAAGCATTATTTTCTTCTTTTTCATACTTCAAACCTTGCTTATTTGTTCCTTGGGGGTATCGAAGGATCCTCTTTGCTGCAGCAAAATGAGTCTTGCTCGGCTCACTCATAAACCGCGAAACATAGCTAACATAATATACTATGTCGGGTCTTTTGTTTGTGAGATAAATCAGCGAACAAACAAGACTTCTATATATTTTCGAATCCATTTTCTCAGCACCATCTTCTTGTTGCAGCTTCTCATTCACCGCCAAAGGAGTTGCCACAGGTTTGCAATTTTCCATGTGGAATTTTTTCAGCAAATCATCCACATAATTTTATTGTGAGATAAAGATTTCCCCCACGGATTTCTTCACTTGAATACCAAGAAAATATTTCATGAGTCCCAAATCGGACATCTCAAATTCTTGCATCATATTCTTCTTGAAATCCTCCACCATTTTCGGGTTAGTACCAAGATAAATAAGATCATCAACATATAAGCAAATGTCAAAAAGTATTTTGTACCTTCCTTTTTGATGTAAAGAGACGGCTCATTTGGACTTCTCAAAAAACCATTTTTGCAAAAAAAATCATCAATCTTGCTATTCCAAGCTCGAGGTGCCTAATTTAATACGTAGAGAGCTTTCTTCAACTGATACACTTTATCCTCCTTTTTTCAGCAACTTCATACCCTTGAGGTTGATGAACAAAAACTTCTTCTTAAAGCTCTCCATTTAGGAATGCAGATTTAACATCTAATTGGTAGATATTGAGCCCCATTTGAGCTCCAATTGCAAGAACACACCGAATCGTCTCCATTCGTGCTACCGGTGCAAATGTTTCATTAAAGTCTATCCCGGGCTGCTGCGAATACCCTTTTGCAACCAATCTCGCCTTGTGTTTTTGGATAGAACCATCTTCATCGAGTTTAGTTTTGAAAACCCATTTCAAGCCAATTACATCTTTTCCTTCCGGCAAGTCCACAAGCTCCCAAGTTTTATTTTTTTTCTATGGATTCAATTTCAGCATCCATATCTCTCCTCCAAACTTCTTCTTTTGRTGCTTCTACAAAGTTTTGAGGTTCACAGCCAAAAAGGGCAACATCACAATTTTCATAAATATCTCTCAAAGACCGTACCTTCCTTGGAGGTGATTCAGAATCCTAACTTGAAGAACTTTGAGAACTTCTTTGAGGACTTGGTGATGGGGTTTCACTCCTATTTTGTTGCTGCTCATTTGGTACAAATGATGTCTCCAGAAATTCATTTGACACCAAATTTTGAGAAGACTTCTCCTCCAAATTCCATGAAGCCATTTCGTCAAAAACCACATCTCTTGATATGATGAGTTTATTAGTTTCCGGGTTATAAAGTCTGTAACCCTTTGACTCATCACTATAACCAATAAAGATCAACTTCTCACCTTTTTTGTCATACTTGTCATGGTTTTGAGCTGAAATATGAGAATAAGCAACATAGCCAAAAACTTTCAAGTGATCGACCGTTGGTTTCTTCTCATGCCAAGCCTCAAAAGGTGTTTTATTCTGCACTGCCTTTGTCCGGGATCGATTGAGTATGTAAATAGCCGTGTGAATGGCTTCAGCCCAGAATTCCTTATCCATATTTTTGCCTTGAATTATACTCCTTGCCATCTCGACAATGGTTCTATTCTTTCTCTCAGCTACACCATTTTGTTGTGGACTTCTACGAACTATGAGTTGCCTTTGGATCTCATTTTCCTTGCAAAACTCCATGAAAGGGGTGTAGAGAAACTCACCACCACGATCGGTTCTCAACGTCTTGATTTTTAACCCACTTTGTTTTTCTACAAGAACTTTAAATTGCAGAAAAATTGAAAAAGCTTCTGATTCTTCATGCAAAAAACATAACCACATCATTCTTGTAAAGTCATCGACAAAAAGAATGAAATATATTTTGTTATGGAGTTCGTGTAGGTCCACAAATATCTGAGTGCACCAACTCAAGTGGACTTTTTGTTAGAATAGGGTGACCAACAAGCCAACTTGTGGCTGTGGTCTGACCATTCTCTTGTAATACAATCGTTTTTATTCGTAATAATATCTTTTATACATATTGGCATTCCATATCTTTTATCCCATGCTAGTTGCATAAGTATGGTCCTGATGATGTTACTCTATTACGGTGGATTGGTCTAGCAGAACCGTGAGATAATCCAGCACGTAATGTAACTCGTCGAACTTGTTCCTAGTCATAGGGTTACGCCATAATGAGGATACAGGCCTTTCCCGTTAAGACTAGTACTTAGTGTATGTGGACCGCGTCTCATCGGTCACGGTGTATGGACATCGACATACATAAGTAGGTGCTCATACGATGAGTTCACTGAACTCCCTCACCTAGAAATCTCTAAGTGGTTCCCACTCATCGAGTAGATGATTTCTATGGTATAGCGTACAACATTAATCCTTAAGACCCAGACCTCATCGTGACTTCACTAGAGGACAGGCTATGTTGTGACCTGTCTCTGTGTCTCCTTGGAGGCCGATCAAAAGGGGCAACGTTCGCATAGTCGGGAATCTAGTGGGAAGTCTGTGCATGGTAGTAGGGGATTCGGACGCATGATAAGTCATGGATGTCCTGTGTGTTCTGATGGTTGATAAATCCTCGGAGTCTCTGGCCAGAGCTGATAGTGGGGTGTTTAGAGAAATGTGTTTCTCTAAGTCACACACGAACGGATTATCTTGAACCTAGAACGTACACACAGTTATTGAACTAGAAAGAGGTCTCGATGAACCAATACCTCTTGTTCAATCGGGACATAGATCGCGAAGGGATCGTACTGTACATATAAGCTATATCACAAGGTTCTTGCAGGCACTTCATTTGTATCTAGGGAATTATGATGCGTAGTTGCTAGGCGCCTCTCATAATTCGTTGGGTTCTGGTTTGACCAGTGATTAAGTAAAATGAGTTTTATTTAATCAGGGACTCTAAGGGACGAGTTCATATAAGAACAATGTGTTGTTCGAATCACAATGTGTTGTGAACCCACGGCTAGCTTACACCTGAACCATTGAGGGTCACACCACGTGTTTCCTGATTATTGAAAACTAGCTAGAAATTAATTGTTAATTTTAGCATAGTTAGATGTCAATATGATTGAATCTAAGGTTCATAATTATGATTATGAATTGAGATAAATATGAGAAAATTATACTGGACGCGAAAATATAATTGTTATATTTTTCGGAATTATCATTTGTGAGAAATGATTTAATTCTAATGGGGTTTTTAATTTAAATTGGATCGACCCAATAAACCATTTAAAACTATTGGGCCGATAATTTTATTTTAATTAATAGGCTTGTTTTTGTTTAAATAAAATTGGGCCAACCCATAAGTTTTTAAAGACTTGGGCTTGGTTTTATTTTATTTTAAAAGGCCCATATCCTTTAAGCCCTTGGGCTTGGTTTTAATTTAAAAAAAAAAAAAAAAAAGGGAATGAAAAGCCCACACGGGTCTTAAAAGAGTTATACTCTTAATACAATACTTCTTCTTTAAAAAGAATGGAGAGACGGCTTTTTAAAAGACGGGAAAAAACAGACAGGTGAGAAGAAAAAAAAAAAAAATTCAGAAAATTAAAATCCCCACCCATCGTCCAACCTTCTCCATCGTTTTTCAATCCCACGACGATTCTAGTGCGTCGTCGCGAGGGCGTCGGAATACACGGTGTGTGACACCGATAGCCGGATTTTTGCCGGAGACGAGCCTTGCCCCACTGCCGTCGCCGGAGCGTCGAACCACCGCCACGTCGCTGCTGTACCAGGCCGATTGCACAGCCGCCTCGTCYTCGCATCATCGCCGGAGTTGACAGCCGACGACCTCCGTGTCACCTCCGCCTTGCTGTTGCGACGCTCCGACAGCGTCTCTGCCAAAGAAGGTGCCTGCTGCAATTTTCTCGTCGGCCGAGCTGTCGCCTCTGCTGTCGTCTCGTCCGACTGCTGTCAAGCCGTCGCCGGAAGCGAGGAGCGCCTCGCCACCCCGCCGCTGTAGGTTGCCTGACCCCCCGTCGCCGTGCCGGGTAGGCTGCTCACCGTCGTACCGTCGCCCCTGCCGAGTTGAGGTACTTGGCTGTTTTTGAACATATACATATATATATGTACTAAGTGCGTGCATTATGTTGTTTACATGCATGGTGTATGCATGTGTGTATGACAATATATGGAGTTTTATATACATATGTTGCATGTGTGTTGTCTGGTGTGTGCATGGTGCAGTATTTGTGTGTGTGTAATGTTTGTGACACTTATGTACGTGCATGCATGCATGTGTGTTAATAGTAGACATAAAWGCATGCAATTTTGTATGTATATTATTAAGTATTATATATACATAGATTATATGCTGTTAGGTATATATATATAATATATATATATATATAAATGGTTTATGTATATATATAATCTTAAATATATGCTTAATATATTTATATATATATATATATATATATATATATATATAATTGTTATATATATACGAATAATAGAAACGGATCATGCTCGTTCGATTTTGAGAATATCGAATTATTTCTATTTATTAAAAGCGATTAAAACATTGTTTCAATTAATTGATTTTAAGATGGACCGTCGTCAATTAAATATGATTCAATTAATTTATTTTTAAAAATTTTTGTTTTCCGCTGCGCGACGGTACCCTCGTTTTCCAACACTTTTGGCCCTCCAAGAGGTTTTAGGAAAAGGTAGTCGATGCATTTTTCCGAAAATGCAACCTTCACAAACTTGCTCCTTTCTTTCGATTGATGGAAGACCAACAACCATATTCTTTTGCTTGAGTAGTTGTAACCCATTGATGTGCAGATGGCCATATCTCAAATGCCATAACTAAAATTTATCAACACTCTCTCCATTGAAAGCAACTTCCCTTTCAAAAGGCATAACAAAGGGAAAAACTTTGTTTGAAGTCATTTGGATTGTAATCACTGGAGTGTTGTTCTTTTTGTCAAAGAATCTGCACTTTTCATTATCAAAATACACTGAATATCCTTTTTGCAAGAGTTGTCCAATGCTCAGTAAATTTTGAGTGAGATTCAGAACATAAAGAACATCACTTATGAGCTTCTGATGACCTCCTTTTGTGTTAACTGCAATTACGCCTTTTCCTTTAGCTACTTGAATCTTTCCATCTCCAAGTTTCACTTGAGAAGAGTGGCTAGTATCCATCTCCACAAAGATATCTCGATCTTCACACATGTGGTTGCTGCAGCCGCTATCAACATACCACACGTTTTCAAACTCCTTTTGTTCATTTATGCAGCAAAAGAGTTGGTCACCTTCATGCTTTGTGAAGTTGGCTTCTTCCTTGTCGTTTATGCTATTCTTTGGAAACTTAGAGTAGGAATGATCTGAATCCTTTCATTTCTTGCATCTAAAGAAACAATCTTTAGTTTCATGGTTGATTTTCTTACAAATACGGCAACCTGAAGAAGAATTCTCAAATTGTTGTTGTCTTCCTCCTTTGAAAATTTTTCTTTGTTTTTCTTCTTTGAAGTCTCCCTTTCCTCCTTGCCATTTTGAGTTTTTCTTGTTCGAAATCTGAAGTTTGGACTGAAAAGCTTGATCAACGGGCTGTTCTGCAGACCTATTCATTCTTTCCTCATGAACTTGAAGAGAACTCATCAATTCATTGAAAGTGTAGGTGGAAAGGTTCTTGAACTCCTCGATGGCTGCGACGACATAATCGAACTTAGTTGGAAGACTCCTTAGAACTTTTTGGACAATCCTTTTATCTTCAATAACATCTCCTAGGCTGCGAATTTCATTCACAATTTTAGCAACGCTAGAAAGGAAAGATTGCATCCCTTCACCTTATTTCATTCCCATGTTGTCAAAATCTCTCCAAAAAGCTTGAAGTTTCAAAGAGGTGACTTTCTCATCTCCTTTGAAACTCTCCTTTAAAATATCCCATGCCTCTTTTGCCTTTTTTGCTCCAAAGATTCTTGGAAAGATGGTTTTGCTTACGCTTTGTTGAATATATCTCAAGGCACTTGCATCTCTACGAACATTCTCCTTGTAGAGCTTTTGTTTTTCGTCACTCCACATTGCACCTGCTCCTTCTTTTGGTGGCTCCTCGTACGAATTCTCCACTATATCCCAAAGATCCATTGAGATATAAAATGTTTGCATTTGACTAATAGTCATAGAGTTCTCCATCAAAGATGGGTACTTGGTTAGGGGTAAGAGCATACATGGTAGCAATATTTTTTTTATTTTTTATTTTTTGTGATAAGGGTACGAAAAAAAAGGTAGAGACACTAGACAAAAAACTTGGCTCAGAAGCCAGATTTGATGGTATTTTTAGATGCGGAAGTGTCGTGTTAAAAGAAGAACACCAAAGAATTGGTGTTGATATATATTGATAAAACAAAAATTAAGAAAAAAAGAAGTTTTAGATGCTGGAAATTCTTAGTTTTTATTAAGATTTCTTGTTTTTACTTGCTTACAAAAAATGTTCAAGAACCTCTTATTTATAGGTACCATGCCTATACAAATAATTTATTGTAAGCTATTTTCAATACTATGGAAATTTGAGAAACTCCTTGTTCTCCACAAAAGACTCCTCTTATTCTTCAAAGTCAAGTCTTCATCTTGAAACCAAATGCGGTGTTCCAAATTCTTTCATTGGAAATATGAATTATTATTTTCAACACTCATCGCATGGCTCACTATCAGTACAGGACCACAACCGCGAGCAGCCATATGCAGTCAGTCCGAGCCGCTAGTCGTCGTGCCAGCCACTCAATGCCGCCTCTATCCGATGTGTGTGTGTGAGTTGTGATGAAGCCAGCTGATTAACACGTGTTTATGCTCGTTTTTAGTAGTATTTTAGTTACTTTTTCTTATTATTTTTGGTACAAGTTGGATAGTTTAAGCTTCAATTCGTATATTTGTGTTTCCAGCTTATTTTACCATGTTTTGACCTTAATTGATGCAAAAAGGTGAATTATCTCTGTTTTTCGCCATACAGCTAAGTAACCGGAAGGGCTCAGCATGTAAGAGATGAAGGTTGATGATTAAGAGACAAGAATCGAGCATTCCGGTGAAGAAGTAGCAAGTTTTGGAGGCTAACCGTTATTCTTTACGGTAACCTTACTGTAAGCCTTACCGTAAACCACACCATAAGAGGAGGGCTGCGGGTTACGGTAGGGTTAACGATTAAGCGCCTTACCATAAACATAACCATAAGGAGGCAACAGAGGCATTTACGATAGCTGCTTAAGGTAGCTCCTTACCGTAAAGTGCTACCGTTAACGGGCCCAATAACCGACCTGTGTAACTTGCAGCCCAAGATATGCGATTTCTATATAAACCACCCATTAATCCGAGTTCCAGGCGTACTTTCAACCATAAAAACTTATCATAAACATAATCCTAGGGTTTAGAGTCGGATTACAATGTAAAAATGCGAAGATCAAAGAGCAAACCAAGATTCGACGACGACGAGTTCCGGAGCCCGTTCGAAGACGTTCATCCGTTCATCCGTTTCTCGACCGACTTGATGCATTCCCTCTTCGGATTAGCCGAAGAACTTTCAGTTTCCAGTAGCTAGAATAAGTACTCTGCAACTTTTCTTTAATTTCTTAGTTTTCAAAGCTTTTCGAATAATAGTTAGTTTATGTTCTTGAAATTTGTTTCCGTTTTTGAATTTGCTGAACGTATTTGGTTGATTCATCTCAGTTTAGATTCAGTTTTACATGTTTATTGTTGGATATTTGATACTTTGTTGGGTTGAGAATATTCATGCGATTGGTTTTCATAGTTTTGCTTAGTTTTTATGATCGTTTAGTTACCGTTAGGATCGTAGTTAATTAATTCATGTGTAACTGTAGTTAGTAGTTGGTTAAATTAGTTAGTTTATAATTTTACAGGTTGCTGCGATTTAGTTTAGTCTTTAGTTATAAATTCAAAGTTTTAATTAGATTTGCTTACTAGTTAATTAATTAGAGAATTAATTGAGATTTTAGTTAATTAAATTTGGATCTTTAAACTTAGTTAATCATAAGATTTAGTTTTTAACTGGTTACTTAGGTTAAATAATTTAGTTTAATTCAGTTGGTAGGTTAGAATAATTAATTTAGAATTTAAGTTTAAGTCACGCATTTTAAATTAGTAGTTAATAATCAATTTCAAACAAAACCCCCAATTTGTATAAGTTTATGTGTTTAATTATTATTGAGAAAAACATTCAAGATATCGAACAGTTGTCCTCGAGAGAATCGACTTGAGTCAAACTCATGACCCTACAAGTTCCTCGTACTCTTGCGAGCAAGCTTGCGTGTTTAAAGTCAATTATATTAAAAAGGGTGCACAAAAGTTTGGTTCACCAATAAAATAGATGGATTTGGAATTTTTATTCAGTCACTTATTGAGAGAATGGAGGAGTGACCACAGCTTTCTTCAATTTTTTTTTTTTTTTTTTTTTTTTTTACAATTGATATTGAATTGAAGGTTTCAAGCATTGATTTGGGGCTAAAGAGTTTTGATTAGATTGTTGAGAAAAATGATTGGAGCATATCAGATTGGAGGAAGTTGTAATTTTCAATTTGAGAAACCCAAAGCTGGCGCCCAATTAATTGGGGAACTTTAGTCATTTTTCAATAACTACAATTCTACCCCCAATAATTCCCTTTATTTATAAATTAGCCCTTTGACTCTCAATTTATTTCTAATTCAATTTCTTTGACTTTGACCAAGACCAATTTATTTCCTTTTCCTATTATAAAGTCAAAGCCATGTTAATAAAGTTAAGCTATATTATTGTTTAGGAATGGAATGGTGAAGAACAAATTAGTCATTCATGGACATTCATCAAGGTTTTATTACATTTTCATTAACAAGATAAGGACTTGTATTATCTTTATTTCATGCTTTATACATGATGTTCTTTTCAATGAATGTTCGCTTGTTATGAAATTTAGTCATTATCAGTTCTTACAAGTTATTATTAGTTAATATAACCATGAACTATATTCGGACAGTACGAGACCGTCAAAGGGTCTTTGAGTTTTACCTGATTTGTTATCTCATACTGGTCAGGCTCATTACAGTACTCATTACAGTTATTCATGGTTGTGCTTTATGTTATTAAGTTAGTTATATATAATTGAGTTCCTACGAGCGAGTTGAAAGAAAATCCTTCTATTTATTAACATTTTCAGGTTATTGAGCGACGAATGACGATGGATGATAATATATATATATATACTTTTAAGCAAATTAATCTATGTTGAGTTGATTGTTATATTGTGTTTTGAATTGAGTTCTTTTAATAAAGCATTGGAATGTATTGTTTCAAAGTTAGTATTTATTTAAATATTTATAATTTCCAAATAAAGATATATCAAAGTAGTGCAGCGGAAGTGTGGACGATAATTTATAAATATTGAAATTCATATTTTTTATTATTAAATTGAAATGCTCTCTTCATATTGCTAGTTCTTTTTTATTATTGTATGATTTTGATATCGTGTGGTGGATTTTTGGAGCGCATATGAAGATGGTCTAAAAGTTTTTATTTTTAAATGGGGTCTAGATGTTACCGGTTTGAAATTATTTTTCATTATTATTATTATTATTATTATTATTATGAAAATTAGTTAAAATTATATATAATAATATATTTTTTCATTCCTAAAACGGGATGTGACAAAGTTTTGATCCAAAGATTATCCCAAAAAAACCTGATGGCACTAAGATCTTGTGTAGTGATGGCCGAGAACGTCTCCTATTATTTCTACATTTCCTAGGGTTGAAAAAGAAATTTTTGTTGTTCCTTCTTCAACAGTTCCGTTGAACAAGCTTTTAATGTCGGGGCTATGTACTGGATGAGCGACGATCAATATTATTGCCTCACAATCTAGAAAATCAAATGTTGCTCAATGATTGGGTTAAAGCCAAAAAATGAACCTAACAACCCGACTTTGATGAAGGTCGAGAGAGCAACCACTATGATTCTACATCGAGAAGCTACAATGATTGAACAAGGACGAGCCTCGTCCACTATCCATTTTGGGGAAAAAGGTAAATTAAGGTAAATTGAGAATTACGTGGGTTTTGATTCCTCAAAAAGGATACGTAGAAAAATTAATTCTAATATTAGAAGTTAAGTTTTAAATTCTAAAATTAGAATTAAACTTAAGTCCAATTTTTTTTCTAAAACCCCTCATTTTACTCAAATAAATATTAACTACGTGGATTTAGTTCCTCAACGAAGATACATAGAGAGATTAATTCCAATATTAAAAGTTAAGTTTTTTAATTTTAACTTCTAATATTAGAATTAAACTCAAGTCTTTTTAAAAAAAAAACTCATTTATTTTTTCAAAATACATAAGAATTACTTGGGATTTGATTCCTCAGTGAGCATACGCATGTAGGTAAGTTAATTCTAATATTTAGAGTTAAAATTTAATTTTAACTTTGAATATTAGAATTAAACTCAAGTTGTTTAAGTCTCGTTTTGTTTTTCAATATTAGAATAAAAGACCATTCTTTTTTCTTTAAAAATTATATTGTTTAAGTCTCATTTAATTTTTTCTAAAAAATATATATTAACCGTCGGTTACGAACCTAAAAGGCGGTTTGTAACCGATTTTCATCCTATTCAGTTACGATTACAAAAAAGTCGGTTAAAAAATTGGCAGTTCATAGTCATCGTTTAAAAATCGATAATTTGAGCTGTTTGTGCTTGTGTACTCGCAGTTGGTGGTAGTTTCTCTCTCTAAAGACTGCAGATTTGGGTGCCCAATAAAAAAAAAACAAAGATGAACGTTCAACACACCAGAGCCAAACATGCCTTAGAGCGTTCGATCGAAGCTGAAATATAAGGTATTGAAGAGAATAATTATATTCATGAATCACTAAAGGTTATACTCCACCCAAATTGATATCACACCCTCATTTCACCAATATTAAGAAATTTTAATTAATATAGTTAAAATAATAAAGTTTACAAGTTGTTTCCAAACATACCTTTACATTAAAAACTATGGTGGTTAGTATTTTTAGGACCAAATATGTGTGAGAAAAAAATAAACTCATTTTCTTTTCCCTAAAAAGCTATATTTTTCAACTACAACTTTATTGATGTCAACGTACATTAAATAGGGTC
>BMAC01000028.1:2572566-2591999 GCA_014905375.1 Phtheirospermum japonicum | reverse complement strand
TGGCACTAAGATCTTGTGTAGTGATGGCCGAGAACGTCTCCTATTATTTCTACATTTCCTAGGGTTGAAAAAGAAATTTTTGTTGTTCCTTCTTCAACAGTTCCGTTGAACAAGCTTTTAATGTCGGGGCTATGTACTGGATGAGCGACGATCAATATTATTGCCTCACAATCTAGAAAATCAAATGTTGCTCAATGATTGGGTTAAAGCCAAAAAATGAACCTAACAACCCGACTTTGATGAAGGTCGAGAGAGCAACCACTATGATTCTACATCGAGAAGCTACAATGATTGAACAAGGACGAGCCTCGTCCACTATCCATTTTGGGGAAAAAGGTAAATTAAGGTAAATTTGAGAATTACGTGGGTTTTGATTCCTCAAAAAGGATACGTAGAAAAATTAATTCTAATATTAGAAGTTAAGTTTTAAATTCTAAAATTAGAATTAAACTTAAGTCCAATTTTTTTTCTAAAACCCCTCATTTTACTCAAATAAATATTAACTACGTGGATTTAGTTCCTCAACGAAGATACATAGAGAGATTAATTCCAATATTAAAAGTTAAGTTTTTTAATTTTAACTTCTAATATTAGAATTAAACTCAAGTCTTTTTAAAAAAAAAAAACTCATTTATTTTTTCAAAATACATAAGAATTACTTGGATTTGATTCCTCAGTGAGCATACGCATGTAGGTAAGTTAATTCTAATATTTAGAGTTAAAATTTAATTTTAACTTTGAATATTAGAATTAAACTCAAGTTGTTTAAGTCTCGTTTTGTTTTTCAATATTAGAATAAAAGACCATTCTTTTTTCTTTAAAAATTATATTGTTTAAGTCTCATTTAATTTTTTCTAAAAAATATATATTAACCGTCGGTTACGAACCTAAAAGGCGGTTTGTAACCGATTTTCATCCTATTCAGTTACGATTACAAAAAAGTCGGTTAAAAAATTGGCAGTTCATAGTCATCGTTTAAAAATCGATAATTTGAGCTGTTTGTGCTTGTGTACTCGCAGTTGGTGGTAGTTTCTCTCTCTAAAGACTGCAGATTTGGGTGCCCAATAAAAAAAAAACAAAGATGAACGTTCAACACACCAGAGCCAAACATGCCTTAGAGCGTTCGATCGAAGCTGAAATATAAGGTATTGAAGAGAATAATTATATTCATGAATCACTAAAGGTTATACTCCACCCAAATTGATATCACACCCTCATTTCACCAATATTAAGAAATTTTAATTAATATAGTTAAAATAATAAAGTTTACAAGTTGTTTCCAAACATACCCTTTACATTAAAAACTATGGTGGTTAGTATTTTTAGGACCAAATATGTGTGAGAAAAAAATAAACTCATTTTCTTTTCCCTAAAAAGCTATATTTTTCAACTACAACTTTATTGATGTCAACGTACATTAAATAGGGTCAAATAAAGAAGTCAATAAAAATTGTACATGTCAATCATAGAAAGGGTGCTATATTTCAGAACAAAAAGAAAAGGAAAATATATTATTAATTTGGAACGGAGAGAGTATAACCTTTAGACGACAACATGTCCCAAAACCAGCTTAGTAAACAAGACATTATATACACATAAATAAAGAATATGAATACTAACAATGTGTGTATGTATATGTGTGTATATATATATATATATATATATATATATATATATATATATATATATATATATATATATATATATATATATATATATATATAGATAGATAGATAGATAGATAGAGAGAGAGAGAGAGAGAGAGAGAGAGATACTGAAGAAAGCCAATACCCTGCCGATAAATGGAGGCATCCATAGGAGGTGTGCCATCAACAAGGGTGAGTTCTGAACAAGTAGCAAGTAGAGTTTGAACTTAGAGGCAAGCATGTAGTGACGATCGAGGAGATCAGTAACATACTATTGTTGAGAGAGAAAACCACCCTTGAGTTAAGTAGAATCTCAACACCCAAAAAATAGGACAAGGGGCCCAAGTCCTTGAGAGAGAACTTCATAGAGAGTGTGTTAACAACCCCCGTGAGAAAAGACATATCGCTCCTAAAAAGAATGAAGTCATTGACATATATAAGAAAATATGCCGTAATATCTGATTGATGAATGATAAATATATTGTAAATATTTTGTAATCAAGGCATATAACTAGTTTCTTTTTATTAGCCTTTAGTTTAGTCTACTAATTAGTATTGTAATTGGTATATATACGGACCTTTGTTATTGTGAATAGACAAGGAAATATTCCCATATTCTTTCATGGTATCAGTAACCTAGGTACGATTCCTTCTCTGGTTTCTTCCGTCTTTCTCTGGTGTCTTATGCAACTATCCTCGGATTTTTGCCTCACCTTTGATAATCTTCCTCTTCTCTTTCTCTTAATTCTTCTCGGCAATCACCATGTCGGACTCGAAGTCATCCTTTCACCCAGCACTTTCCGTCTCCAATATCAAACACCATGTTTCCATTACTCTTGAGATGGAAAATGTCCAATACTCTATGTGGGCAGAACTATTCAAGATTTACGCACGATCTCATCGGGTTCTTGACCATATCATCCCCCGTGCTAAAGGCAAGGAGAAGGTTCCTACAACCGACAACGAAAAAGAGATTTGGTTAACCCTTGATGCCACGGTTCTTTCGTGGATCTATGCTACCATTTCCAATGATCTTTTGCACACCATTATCGAACCCGATGTTACGGATATGGAAGCGTGGGATATATTACGTGATATATTCCAAGATAATCAATATTCCTGAGCCATCACTCTTGAACAAGAGTTCTCCACCACCTCTCTGGAGGATTTTCCCAATGTCTCTGCATATTGTCAGCGTCTCAAATCTCTCACTGATCAACTCAAGAATGTTGGCGCACCGATTTCAGATAGTCGAATGGTTTTGCAATTGGTTGGTGGTGTTACCAAACCGTACCATAGTGTGTGTACGTTATTCCGTCAAAGCAAACCGCTTATACCCTTTTACTAGGATAGGTCCATTCTCACTCTGGAGGAGGCTGGGATGGCCAAGGACGCGGGGTTGGGATCTATCTCGGCGATGATTGTTGTGTCAGGTGATGAGTCACAGGTGCACTTGGACCATCTGGGTAATTAGAGGGGTTCGAAACACCACAAATTCAAGTCTAACGGTGGTAGGGGCCGTGGTGGTGGCACTGGATATGGGCAGAACGGTGGCAAGGTCCGTGGACATAACGGCGGCGGTGGAGCCGGTCGTAGCAATGACGGACAACAAACCCATTTCTGGCAGTAGGTCAATACCTAATTGGGGATAGATGCCTGTTCCCCCGTGTTCATATCCAATGCAGGGTTGGGCCAGACCTCAAGTTTAACAAATGTAGCCCGACCTCTTGAGCCCACGACCTCAGTACCAGTAGCAAGCTTATGCTACTTTAATTGGGCAGCCCGCTACTTATGCACCTACGGATATTGAGTCAGTTATGCACAATGTTGATTAACCAACTCGATCCTTCGTGGTACATGGATACTGGTGCTACGTCTCATATGACATCCTCTTCAAGTACTCTCTCATCTTATTTTAATTTGAGTAATTGGTGCGACTTGATCTGATACTAGGCTGTTAAACAGCTTGGAAACACCTGGTTGGGACGAACTGAATTGGTGACCTGAAAAGGAGGGATGATAAGGTAGAATACAAGCATATAACCTAATAAAAACTGTCCTGACCTCATTCGGAGCTTTGGATAAGGTTTCAAGAGGACAGGTCAGGAATTGGGAGAACTTAGCGACAAAACTGATTTGTCCTCTGGAAGGAAGCTTCCAGTTCAGGTCGTCTTGAGTAACGGCCCGAGATTTGCGGGTTTTCTGTTTCTGAGATCCCGAAAAGTCCCCACCTATCAAAAACTATAAATATCTCAGCCCCAAGGCTGAGAGAGGTAGGACATTTTAAGCATTCTTCTCCTGATTTTGCTTATTCCTATCTAAACGCTTAACTAACTTAAGCATCGGAGAGTTTTCCATTGAAAAACTCCGGTGATATTTTCTAACGTGTTTTTGGTTGGAGCAGGTCGAGATATTCTCCGGGAAGGAGCAGGTGTTCTTGGCATAATTTTCAGGGTGAAAAAATTGGCACCGTCTATGGGAAGGTTGAATAAAGCTAAGACGTGAGAAAGAAGTATGGCATCAGATGGACTCAGACAAAACTTGGTGGTGGATATGGGCGGAACACCAAGTCCTTCTACGCCAATGGGCATGCCGGAGACAGCAAGACCATCGGTAGCAACTAGGCCAAGCACAACGCAACCCCCTCCAGGAGGATCCCTGCAAGCAGAAGGAGGACTGCTGAATGATTCCTTTTTGAGGCAATTATCTAACCTTATCGGCAAGGCGGTAGAGGTGGCGGTGGAAAAGAAATTTGTCGAACTTTCGTCGCCACCCTCCAAGGTAAACCAGCCGCCGGAGATGGAGCCACCTCGGACGGCCCAGCGTATGGCCAGAGCTCCCCCCCCAGGATAATGAAGAGAGCTTTTCTGCCTCAGATAGCGACACTTCAAGTAAAACCAGCCCAGATCTCACTGCGTAGATGCAGAATTTACAGAGAGAGGTCAGGGAAGTTAAGCGTAAGATGGTGGGCACGGGTGCAGGTCAGGCACGGAGAAGCATCCCTTTCACAGAGGTTGTCAAACATGATCTACCGGCCACTTATCGGTCCATGGGTTTCAAGTATAATGGAACAACAGATCCATGGGATCACTTGAGCCGATTCGAGATCGCGGCTACCTTACACAAATTTTTGGATGCTGTCATGTGTCGAATCTTCCCCACGACCTTCATGAAATCAGCTCAACTCTGGTTCATCCAACTGCACAAACCCCCTCCCATTCCATAATCAACTTTTATGAGTTCAGTTCTGCATTCTTGCACTAATTCACCAGCTGCAGAAAGTATCAAAAAACGCCGCTAGAACTATTCAGTTTGAAGCAGAAAGAGGGGGAAAGTTTGCGTGGATATATCAAGCGATTTACATATGCCAAGATGGAAGTGCCTTCAGCATCCGAAGGGCTCTTGGTCAATGATTTGGCTCAGGGGCTCAGGAAGGGGGAGTTCTTCCAATTGTTGGTGGTAAAGCCAGCGCTAAAATTTGGAGAGCTCTTGGAAAGAGCAAAAAAGTATATCCACCTGGAGGAGGCTTTGATGATAAAAGACAATGGAGAGAAGCGAAGGGAGCGGCCTGAAAAAGAAGATAGGACCCTGTTGAAGAAGCTTAGGACTGACATAATAGAAGGTCATCCTCAGTTTGATAGATACACACAGTTGGCCTCGCCCCAGGGAGAAATTCTACAAGCAATTGAGCGGCATCCTTACCTCAAATGGCCTAGAATGTATTCCTAGAAGCCAAGAAAGGAAAAATCTGATCGATTTTTTCGGTACATGATCCAAACTTTTGTGCACCCCTTTTAAGATATTTAATTTAAAAACACGTAAGTTTGCTCGCAAGAGTACGGGGTACTTGTAGAGTGGTGAGTTTGACTCAAGTCGATTCTCTCGAGGAACACTGTTCGGTCTCTAGATGTTTTTCTCAATTCACGAACTATCATAAAATACATGTACATTGGGGTTTTTGAAGATTTTGAATTGATCATTATAAACTAAAGCAATATTAAAACTAAGACTAATTAAACTAATTATTTAAAACTAGATTATCAACTACGACCAATAATTAAACTACCAATAAAATGCAACGAAGATTTAAACTTAATTAACGAATCTAAGAACATGAATATAATAAACTATCACAAAGCAATTGTATCATAAGAATCTAAAACAGGAGTATAAAGCATGAATTAATTCGCATAAATAAACTAGATTAGTCCAATATAAAATATCTAATATCCAAGCATGAAATAATTAAACTAATTAAACTAGTTCTAGAATTAACTAAGAATTTAACTACGAAATTAACTAAGAGTTTAGAAAACTTATTGTAACTACTGAAAGCGGTAAAAATCTCCAGCTATTCAGGAGTTGAGGCGAAAATCTTGAATTGAAGTGAATCTTGAACCGTACGGGCTTGAATCTTCAATCTCGATCTCCAACTTCGTAACGGAGTGTGAAAATGCATTGTTTCTGTTTTGGATAACCCTAGGAAGTCGTCTCTGCTCTTAGGTAGTCGTGTCTTTTCCAAAAATCCGAAATATGAAGGGTATTTATAGATATAACATGTCCTGGCGCACAAAAAACCTTAAAAACACATTTCTGGGCAGCCACATCGACGTCGCATCGACCGATGCATGCAGGAGCTCGGCGTTGACGCTGCTTGTATGCTTGCGTCGACTGGGCAGGGGCATCGACTGACGGGGTCTTGAATTGACGCAACAGCAAGTTGCGTCGACTTGGCGTCGACAGACGCACTCTTGGATTGACGCTTCAGAGAGTTGCGTTGGCTTGGCATCGACAGAGTGTCGACCGTCGCATGCAGGATCCGCGTCGACGTAGCATCGACCGACGCGACTGAGAGTACGTCTCATTTTCCTCAATATTTCTGCTACTCGTTCACCGGAAAGCTCGTTCTCCACTTTTGAACATCGAACTTCATTTATTTGCGCGCTGAACTCTTCCGGTTACTTAGCTGTAAGGTGAAAAACAACGAATAATCACCTATTCTCATCAATTATGATCAAAATACGGTAAAATAAGCTGGGAATATAAAAATACGAAATTAAGCTTAAACCATCCAACTTATACCAAAAACAAATAGAAAAAAAAAACTAAAAAGCTAATAAAAATAAGGACAAATCTATGCTAATCAACTACTCCAAGCTTAATTGGTTTGTTCGTCCTCGAGCAAACGATAAATTCAAAGTATAACAAGTATGAAAATAAAGACATGCAAAGAGTCGTGCAATTGCTACTTACATAATTTTGAAAATATAGGTACAAGTCACGCAACGTCAAACACCTCACCTTTATTACATCATCGTTTCAAAGTCAAAATCATACATCCTCCCTAAAGGGAAATAAGTATGTGCGTGTACGCTCAAAAGCACTCAAGCATTGATGCATGGGACGTGTTTACACTCAAATCATACAAATACATGCACAATAAAAAAGCACGGAAAATCAATCTTTTTTCAATCGCAAATTAAGTGTGTTGTCAAAACTAAGAGTCGGTAAAGGTCTTTTCGGGTTGTGGTGTAAGGCTCTTTGGATGGGTGTGGAATATATAAGTCGTGTGGCTAACTCATGATCTAACATGATCAATACTCACCCAACCTATTCTAATCAAGAAGCAAATGTGCTTCACCTCGTTCAAAAGAAAAACCTCACTAAACACTCATAACGTAGCCTTCAACATAGGCTATTCTTCAACTCGAAACTCGTAAACCGACTGTAAGCCCAAACCACTTAAACACAATTGAAGCTTTTAATGTACTTCTTATCACAACTCTTTTGCCTCTTAAACATTAGACCTCATGCAAAAATAAACAATAATAAACAAGCCTTTTTAGCGCGTAGGCAATGACTAACACAATTTAACTTATACCCACCATCCTTCTTTTTCTTTTTCTGATGGTGGTCTTTTATTACAAAAATTCATAAAATCATAAATTCCTAATAAAAATTCCAAAACTCTAATAACCAATAAAAATTAACTAACTCCTACCCCACGCTTTTAATGGGTTTGTAGGGGTCGACTAAAAACACACATGGTTATAGGCATGGATAATCTGGCTATGATTGGCTCATTCGGAATTTATAGTGGCTAATATATATGGATATGGCCGGAATAGGGTTTTTTCTGTGCCTTAACGTCATTTTCAAAGTCAACTACACACAGCGGTTTCAAAGAGATATCAAATCAAAACTCGTTCAAGTACATGAAATGATGATAAACACTCAGGCTACTCACAGGCTTTTTGCATGAAAAGGTTTTTGAATTGACGCTGCTTTTAAGGTTTTGTGAAATCAATTGCGTCCAAGTACCATTTTACAATATATAAATAATAATAAATTTTTTGAAGTTTTATGCACTTATACACGCTCAAAAGACAAGAACTTCAAATCATACATAGTCTACTTTGACAGGCAAGCCATACAAACACAATTAAGTGCAGAAATAACAATTAATCACGTTTAAGAATTTAATTATTTCAGGCCAAATGAAAATTACACAAATAAGCAATAAAAATCACACTCGACCACCCCTATCTAAAAATCTCGACAATCTCCTGATTGACACAAATACATCAAAAATCAAAAAGAAGAAGGTAAGGAAAACATCCCTGAGAAGGTCGAGCCGCAACTCGTTGAATTGTGCAATTGGCCGGTGCTCCATCGTACGTGATATGATATGTCCTAAAGAAAACAAAATAAACAAAAACAAAGAAAATAACAATATTTTTGGATTATATATATATATATATATATATATATATATATATATATATATATATATATATATATATATATTAATTGAAAGCATAAAAATAAAGATACAACGATGTCAAAACTCGCGGGATCCATCATCCTCGGGAGCATCATCGACGTCCATGTTGGGCTGGGGGAACGATGCCTCAAAATGCTCCTCGAGCCTCGGAATACGAGCTCGCATATTCCTCAAGCTGTATCGGTTTTGCTCGTGGTTCGTGTCGATCTTGTCGTCGATGATTTGGGGCTTATCGAACATCTTCAATTGAAATGCTCGGTTATCCTCGAAAAATTGGCCCCAATTGGGGCTCGGGCCCGAAGTAGTACTTGGGGCCGGCTCCATTGTCGTGTCGCCATCCTCATCATTCAGTCGAGATGAGGAGCCTCCTTGAGTCGAAGACATCACTCGGGGTGCAGGGGCACGCGTCAAAGAAAGTGAAGTCGTCCCGAGTGGATGCAAGCCGTTTTCAACCGGATCGAACCCGAAGTGACGGGCGAGGCCTGTAATGTACGGTGCGAAGGATAGAAGTGGCATTTTGCTACCCGGCGTACCCTTAGTAACATTGTAGAGTCCGCTCAAAATCAACGGGTATAGTCGGACTTGACAACCGTCAATAAGACACTGTAGAACGTAGAGCTCGGACTTGGTCGCGTAGGTGGCCTCGTTTTTGCATAAAATGATGTGGCCGAGGATCTTGTAGGCGAAATAGAGGGCTTCGTCTTGAATCTTCGAGCAAGGAAATTGCTTGCAATCGCCTGTGTTTCCCCTGGTTATCATCCCCCCAAAAGAGGCTAAATCAAAGCCTTGAACGCCTACCGGGTGGTCCCCTTCGGTCGGGAAACAAAAAATGTTGCCAAAAATTTCCTCGTCCACATGAACATCGTTACCACCTAGCCTACATGTGAACGTCTCATCGTTCCGGATTGCAAAGGTAGTGAAAAACTCGATCATAAGCTCGCTAAATCCGGGTAGGTGCATGCGGGTAAAATACCCACAACCGAGGCCGTCGACATAACGAGAGAGGTCGGTGTGGTGCTCCGAACCATTCGTGTCCTCCTCCTTGATTACGTCGATGTTCAAAGTCCGATGGGTTGCAAACCCCCATTGTCGAATATTTTTAAAAATGTCCCCTTCCTTCTTGTCGAAAATTGGGAATGATGCTCCGTATATCCCTGACATATCCTTACGTTTTCCCGCCCGAGACATTTTCAATCAAATAGAAGCTGAACGGGAATGAAAATTCTTGAAAACTAAACTTTTTGGTTCATTGGGGAATTTCGTCAAACACTTGGCGTACGTGTTCAACCAATCTAAGAATTTAAGAACTACTTACACCAAAAGCTTCCCAAACACAACCAACAACGATAATACGATCCCAAGAGAGTATAAGCAAAGTACCTCGTTGATCGTTGCTCGAAACTAGCCCATTTCCGAAAAATTGCTCAAAACCCTCTTAGCCCATTTTGGAGATATTCCTCGAAAGGAAATGGGGGGTGGAAATTTCTGGGTATGTGGTATATGTTGGTCGAATTTTTGTGAATTGGTGGTGCAGTTTGGTGAGTGTTTGCTAGAATTTTGAAGAAAGAAAATCTTTGAAAAAGGAAGGAAGAATTTGAAGTTGGGGATTGAAGAGTGAAGGAGAAGGGGGGTTAGGGCGGTTTTAATGTTGTTTTCTGGGCCATTCCCGCGGGTCAAGACGTATATGGGTCGGGTTGGCAGTTCAAAATCTGGTTTTAAACGTTTCTGGGCCAGGTACGGGGTTCGCGTCGACGCTGCGTCGACCGACGTGAGCCAGTTCGACGCTACAGAGAGCGATTTCTCGGCAAGTGCGTCGACGCCGTGTCGACCAACGCGGGCGGAATTTTTGGGTCGATTTTTCTTCGCTTGATTTATCAGTTCCCCTCGTTCGAGTTCTTCCATCTGTTCTAAAAAGATAAAAACCAAAATAAAATATTAAATAAATGGAAAATAAAATACAAAAGAATACAAAAAGCTCGGGTTGCCTCCCGAGAAGCGCAAATTTTAACGTCGCTTGCTCGACGCTATTTTGTTTGTTTAATTCCAACCATACGGTGGGTCTCTAAACTCCACCAACTTGCAATATCGGTTCTTCTTTTCTCCACCGTGATAAGGTTTCAGTCTATGTTTATGAACTTAAAAGGATGATTTTTTTACCTCATCATTCAACGTGGCTACTCCATACTCGTCTATCTCTTTTATTAAGAACGGTCCTCTCCAAGAAGCCTCGAAATCAGCCGGGTCAAACTTACGTTCGTTATTAAACAACACTAATTGACCAGCCCCATACTACAAGTTTTTAACTTCATTGGTGCGAACCTCTTTCGTTTTCTTCCTATTTGGCATCCAAGTGCTGTTGAACGCCTCACCCTTATTCCTTGTATAGTCGAAAACCTTGTTGGGGTCGAGGCAATCGTACATCGAATGATTTTTCGGTGACTTCACATCCACCTTTTGCTTGAGTTTAGGTGCCTTGCTCTCCACATCTAGTTCATTTTGAAACTCTTCGATAATATCGCTTATGTCAATACCTAGTAACTCGATCAGATCTTCTCCACTCAAATGCTTCTCGTCGTCAAACTCATCAAA
The DNA here is from genome assembly GCA_014905375.1 of Phtheirospermum japonicum. NCBI lineage: Eukaryota > Viridiplantae > Streptophyta > Magnoliopsida > Lamiales > Orobanchaceae > Phtheirospermum > Phtheirospermum japonicum. The sequence goes on along the minus strand of BMAC01000028.1, from coordinate 2,580,980 downwards.
CTCCTCACCGAAGTCAACTTCTTGAGTATCCCCCTCCTTCCTTGGAAATCGAGCGTCATCCCCGTCACCTAATTCGTCCACAACCATGACTCCCTTTAGCTCGTGAATGCATGATGCAATGGGATCGACGAACAAACAATCATCTAGCATGACAGGGGTAGGAGTATTTTGAATATCCTTTAGAGAAAACATCACTTTTTCGCCAAAAACGGTCATCGTCATCCTCCCCTTGTGAACATCAATCAGAGTATGGGAGGTAGACATAAACGGGCGCCCCAATAAAATGGTATGCTCCATGCTCTCAGCCGATACTTCGCCAACGTCCATAACCACAAAATCAACCAGAACTACTAACTCTCCAACTTGTACTAAAACATCCTCAACTATCCCCAAAGGTAGCCGAATTGAGTGATCGGCCAACTATAGTCGCATGGTGGTCAGTTTCAGTGGTCCAAGATCAAATTCTTGATAAAGAGAATAAGGCATTAGATTAACTCCTGCTCCAAGATCTAACATTCCTATTGCTTTTTGTCCATTAGCCAATGAAATAGTGATGCAGAAACTTCCAAGATCGCGTTCCTTGGGTGGTAATGGCTTCTTGGAAACCGCGCTAACTTCCTTTGGCAGTGTTACAAATTGGTTTGACGCCAAGCGTCTCTCCCTTGAAGCAAGTTCTTTCAAAAAATTTATATAGGCGGGTATTGTTTTGATTACCTCCAAAAGTGGCAAGTTGATATTGACGTTCTTCAATAAGTTAAATAGTTCCATGAACCTTTTTTTCTCTTTCCCTGGACGCAAACAGCTTGGAAAAGGAACAACATTCTTGATCGGCGTCGTTAATTATTTCGGCGGTGGTGGTTTAGGAACATCGTCTTTGCCAAGGGCATTGTTCGGAATCATCCCTTGAATGGATCCATGAACATATCGATTAGAGGATTTATGCAGCTGATCTACTGGTTTAGAATCATCGCCCTTGCTAGGAGTTGGTGTTGTATTCTTGACTTCAACCTCATCATCTCGGTCAACTACTCCGTTATCGATCTTCTTTCCACTGTGAAGGACATGAACTACTGACGCCTGTTCTACTTGACTTGGAAGTTTTCCTTTCTCGTCTGAGATCTTGGCTAGGTGAGTCAATAATTGACCTATTGCGGTTTCAAGTTTTCTCTGCCCAGACGTATTCTCAAGAATAGCCTTTTTCATGTCAGTGATTTCGTTTCTAACGTCCGCGAATCCATCTCGGTTTTTAATAGTTTTGGCCACTTGATTCCGCTGCCAAACCAAAAGTTGATCAGTCGATTGAACTGTTGTAGGCACCTACCCTTGCGTATGGAAATTATTTTGTGGTGGTGGCAATGGTGCTTGTGCATGTGGTGGTGGGTATTGCAGATCGGGTGGCATATAATTCGGACTTCCTGAGCCCCACTTAAAAAGAGGATTATCACGTTGCGCGGTAAACTTTCTGGGCCCTTGATTTGGATAATTCTGGATTGCGTTAACGTCTTCATGTAGTTCAGCATTGTTTGGGCACATATATGCTAAATGTTTGGGGGATCCACATTGGTGACACATCGCAGCAACCTTCCTTGAAGAGGCCTTGCTTACCCCTTCTCGGTCTTCCAGGCTGCCAATTTCTCATCAAATATCTCCTCGCATTTTGCCTTGACTAATTTGTCGTCGTCTAAATCATGATCGGGGATGGATATCTCATTAACTTTTAATTTACGAGGCCGAGAGTTGGTTTGTCTAGATTTCTCGCTTTGCTTCTCCAACACTCGTCTTGCCTCGGGGGCTGTCAAATCTCCAAAATCTCCTCCTGACGCTATCTCTACTTCTCTTTTCCCATGGTCCAACAATCCATCGAAGAAAAATTGGTTAGTCATCTCCGGAGAGTAGTTGTGGTGGGGGAAAGCTTGCAAAAGCGTCTTGTAATGCTCCCATATTTCATGAAATAGCTCTCCATCCAGCTGTTCAAATGTAGCAATTTACCTCCGAAGATGCTCCGTTATTTGTGCTGAATAGTACCGATTTAAAAACTTCTCGCTTATCATCTCCCAGTCGATCAACGAACCAGGTTCTAGGGATAGTAGCCATGACTTCGCTTTGTCCATCATGCTATACGGGAAACAAATCATTCGCACCTCCTCTTGGTTAAGTCCATGAACCACAAATCATTCGCACCTCCTCATGGGCTCCTCCGTGGAAAGTTGGGAGTAAATTAAGTTGATGTAATTTAATCTCTACTTCCCTTGCGGTTGGTCCAAGAACAATAGCGTACCTAAAAGGTACAACCTTCGGACGTGCCAAATCGCGTGTCTAGGTGCTCTATCTCCCCTTGGTTCTCTAACTTGGTACTGAGTTCTTTCGTAGCAGTTGTCATATGCGTTTCTTTCATAATCATTGTCGCGCTCATATCTCCTTTCAAAGTGTTCTTATTTGTAGCCATGGTTTTGATTTGCCAACCAATCATTCACGTGCCTATGATTGTTAGCATGCTCGTTATACTGAAAAAAGTCTTCATTCCTGAATGGCATGTTCTCGATGTTGTGTTGACGATTGAGATCGTCGTTTCTTTCTTCGTTTTACCTCATATTTGCCATGTTCGGTTGGTGATTGACTACGTTGTGCTATTGGTTGACTCCTTCGTTTCTCCCTGCGTCTTGTCTCAAATTCTCTATGTTTTGCTGATAATTAGCCCAATAAGCTCGGGGCTGTAGTTGTCCTTGAATAACGATTGGTTCACTAACATACCCGTTTCGCATTGGGCGTTGAGGTGATCTTGGTGGGGAATCACCGTCTCGAATCGACTGTGCCCCTAATCACCGTCTCGGGAACTCAGTCGCAAACCAAATCAGTTGTTGTTGAAGAATTGTTCTCGGGAATAAGTAGGGGCCTTGGTCTCGGTGGGTTTGAACGATGGATGTTGCCAATGAATGGTGCAAGGTCGCGTTGGAGTGATCGTCTACCTTGCATAAACTCAACAACAAATCAACGTACCAAATGGAAAAAACCCAAACCAAGTGTGAAAAGTAAAAAGAAAATAACAACTCAAAAACAAAATAAAATGAAAAACATCTTTAATTCCTACTCGTTGCTTCCCCGACAACGGCGCCAAATTTTTGATCCAAACTTTTGTGCACCCCTTTTAAGATATTTAATTTAAAAACACGTAAGTTTGCTCGCAAGAGTACGAGGAACTTGTAGGGTGGTGAGTTTGACTCAAGTCGATTCTCTCGAGGACAACTGTTCGGTCTCTAGATGTTTTTCTCAATTCACGAACTATCATAAAATACATGTACATTGGGGTTTTTTGAAGATTCTGAATTGATCATTATAAACTAAAGCAATATTAAAACTAAGACTAATTAAACTAATAATTTAAAACTAGATTATCAACTACGAGCAACAATTAAACTACCAATAAAATGCAACGAAGATTTAAACTTAATTAACGAATCTAAGAACATGAATATAATAAACTATCACGAATCAATTATATCATAAGAATCTAAAACATTAGTATAAAGCATGAACTAATTCGCATAAATAAACTAGATTAATCTAATATAAAATATCCAATATCCAAGCATGAAATAATTAAACTAATTAAACTAGTTATAGAATTAACTAAGAATTTAACTACGAAATTAATTAAGAAATTAACTACGAAATTAACTACGAAGTTAACTAAGAGTTTAGAAAACTTATTGTAACTACTGAAAGCGGTAAAAATCTCCAGCTATTCCAGTGTTGAGGCGAAAATCTCGAATTGAAGTGAATCTTGAACCGTACGGACTTGAATCTACAATCTCGATCTCCAACTTCGTAACGGAGTGTGAAAATGCATTGTTTCTGTGTTGGATAACCCTAGGAAGTCGTCTCTGCTCTTAGGTAGCCGTGTCTTTTCCAAAAATCCAAAATATGAAGGGTATTTATAGATATAGCATGTCTTGGCACACAAAAAACCCTAAAAATGCATTTCTGGGCAGCCACATCGACGTCGCATTGACCGATGCGTGCAGGAGCTCGGCGTCAATGCTGCATGTATGCTTGCGTCGACTGGGCAGGGGCGACAACTGACAGGGTCTTGGATCGACACAACAACAAGTTGTATCGACTTGGCGTCAACAAACTCACTCTTGGATTGATGCTTCAGAGAGTTACGTCGGCTTGGCGTCGACAGAGTGTCGACCGTTGCGTGCAGGATCCGCGTCGACGTAGCGTCGACGCTTGCGTCGACCGACGCTACTGAGAGTACGTCTCATTTTTCTCAATCTTTTTGCTACTCGCTCACCGGAAAGCTCGTTCTCCACTTTTGAACATCGAACTTCATCTATTTGCACGTTGAACTCTTTCGGTTTTAGCTGTAAGGTGAAAAACAACGAATAATCACCTATTCTCATCAATTATGATCAATATACGGTAAAATAAGCTGGGAATATAAAAATACAGAATAAAACTTAAATCATCCAACTTATACAAAAAACAAATAGAAAAAAAAAACTAAAAATCTAATAAAAATAAGGACAAATCTATGCTAATCAGTACCACAATGAATACGGTATGACACAGATTAGTACACACATTTGAAAGACGAGATAGAACGAATGGTGCAAGCTGGGCACCTTAAGGAATTCGTATGGGCAAAGAGGGAAGGGCTCAGATTTGACTCCTATAAAAAGGACCAATACCAGACCAGACAAGGACGAGGTAGCAGGCATACGAGCATACAGAAGGAGAGCCAATCTCAGGAAGTGCGAGGTGAAATCTTGATGATTACAGGAGGTGAATGGGACAAGCATTCCCGGCGAACCCAGAGCAGTTATGTACGGGCTGCGAAAGACCTGACTAAAAGAACACGTGAAGTTGGACAGTTAGCACCGAGTACGAACATTTTCTTTGGGTCAGAAGATGAGAATGGTATTCTAGCCCCACACATGGATGCCCTGGTCATAACAGCCACCGTTGCTAACTACAACGTGCGAAGGATCTTTGTTAACACAGCAAGCTCAGCAAATATTATGTTTTATGATTACTTTCGGAAGCTGAATTTGAATGTGGAGTTAGATGAGGTCACAACCTCACCGGTAGGCTTTGTGGGGGGAGCCCTGAGACCCCTTGGAGCGGTAAACCTCCTGGTCACGCTAGGGGATGACCTGTTTAGGCAGACCATGTCGATGCATTTTCTAATGGTGGACGCACCCTCCTCGTATAATGCCATGATGGGTCGGCCATCTCTAATCCAATTTCAGGCAGTAATATTTGTCTATCACATGAAGCTAAAGTTCCCTTTTCAAGATGGAGTGGGTGTAGTCCGTGGTGACCAATATACGTCATGACAGACGTATGTGGAGAGTGTTCGGCGCAATGAAGATAAAAGGCGATGCAAAAGGGCAAGAACAGAGGAAGCCAGGCCTGATTTAACTCAACGGGAGGAAAACCTGATGTCAGTAGAGGTAATCCCAGGAGATGACAGTCGAGTCTTGCGTGTAGAGACCACCCTGAGTCCGGAGGTGTTGGTAGAGCTGGTGGCATTTTTGAGAAACAATGCAGACGTCTTTGCCTGATCTCCCCAAGACTTAGTAGGGATAGACCGGTCGTAGCTGATCATCACCTCAACATCAGCCCCATGATGAATCCAGTGAAACGGACGAAATGAAGTTTCAGTCCTGAGAAGGAAGCTATTATTGAGGCAGAGGTAGAGAAATTGCTGCAAACCAAGCATATTCAGGAAATACAATTCCCAGAATGGCTCTCTAATGCAGTGTTGGTACCGAAGACCCAGGACGATTGGCGAATGTGTATAGATTTAAGGGACCTAAATCGCGCCTGTCTCAAGAACCACTACCCGCTGCCCAGGATAGACCAGCTGGTGGATTCCACATCAGGCTGTGAACTGTTAAGTATGATGGACGTCTCACAAGGATATCACAAGATCAAGCTGGCCGAAGAAGACTGGAAACGGGTTAGTTTCATAACCCCAAGAGGAACTTATTATTATGTGGTCATGCCATTTGGGCTCAAGAACGTAAACGCCACATATCAGCGACTGGTGGATAAAATGTTCAAGGCTCAGCTCGGACGAAATATGGAAGTATATGTGGATGACATGCTGATTAAAAGCGCAAAAGCAGCCTTGCACATTGACAAACTGAAAGAAACTTTCGATACCCAGAGAGAGTACAAAATGAAGCTCAACCCCAAGAAGTGCGTGTTCGGGGTAAGGGCTGGAAAGTTTCTTGGGTATATGGTCATGGAGAGAGGGATAAAGGCCAATCCAGAGAAGGTTAAAGCCATCATGGACATGCAACCTCCAAAGAATATCAAAGAAATGCAATGTCTGACAGGACGGATAGCAGCCTTGAGCCGATTTATTTTGCGCTCAGTGGAGAAGAGCTTACCATTCTTTCGAGCCTTGCGAAAGAAGGCTCGGTTTCAATGGGACGAAGAATGCCAGGAAGCATTTCAAAAGTTGAAAGAACATCTGGTTGGCATGTCATTACTTACCAAGCCAGTTCAGGGAGAGCCCTTGATTCTGTACTTGTCGGTAGGAAAGCAAGCTGTGAGTACGGTCCTAATTAGAGAAGAAAGCAAAGTGCAAAAATCAGTGTATTTCTAGAGCAAGGTGTTACATGACGCCGAGCTCCGGTATGTAGAATTGGAGCGTGCAATGTTAGCTCTGGTAGGGACGGATCGCAAGCTCTGCCCCTATTTTCTTTCGCACAACATAGTAGTTAGAACCAACTTGCCTATGAAGGCAATCATAGATAAACCAGAGCCTCAAGGCGCTTGGTGAAATGGATAATTGAGTTCAGCGAGTTTGATAAATTTCGAAGCTCGGACAGCAATCAAGGCCCAAGCACTGGTTGACTTTATGCAAGAAATGACCAGCTCTCCTGAGGAGAAGAAAGAGTGGACGATTTACACAGACAGCTCGGTAGACAAATTAGCCAACACCATGGATGCTCTAACCGTCCATCAAATTCAAAGGACGAGGTGAGAGAGGGTTAGGGTTTGGGCATGCGATTAATGAGGAAGATGACAATAAGAAAGGCAAACAACAAAAAATGAGGTGGTATAGAGGCTTGGTGAAGAAGAGTGAGACTAGTTTCAATAATGTGTTGAAGTCTTCATTCGGCAAGGCCATTATGTTTCGGGATATGAATATAGTGTAGTCATTTTTAGTTTGAAGTAATTTTCGACAATAGCTTTAAAGGTGATAAAAGAATTGAGAGCATCCGATTTTCGATACAGTGGATAAAACAAAAAACTACGTGTAAAATGGTCAACAAAAATAATGTGGTATTTATAACCATCATGAGATACAACTAGACATTAGATAATAATAGTTCTAAACGTGCAGCGAAAGAAAGACTATAATCAGAAAATGGTAATTTATGACTTTTGTTTATCTTGTACGAAGTATAAGAGAGATCAATCGAAAGACTTAAAACTAAGTTATGCGACGCAACTAGATGACACAGTAGTTTAGGAGATGGATGACCAGGACGTGAATTCCAGAGAGAGGGAGAGGTGGTGTGGCCGTGAGGGCAAAAGGTGTCATGCACTTAGACTCTGGCCAATAATAAACTCCATCTTTATGAAGTCCACAGATTAGAGGGACCCTCCTACGATGCTCATTCAATGAAAATCCAAATCAGAGAAGATAAAAACATGATTATCATTGTATAACTGAGAGAGAAAGATGAGAGTGATGCATAACATGTTATTAAATTGGATTTACTTAATTTAATGGAGCAGCGTAAATTCGTTGTAACGAATTATATAGGCTTATTCTACATGTTGTGTAGATGATCATAGCATTTTTAATTTCTCAAATCCAATTATTGGTGAGTGAGAAATAATGCTTTGAAGTTGATTGGTTGCTTATGTGTATTAATGTTTATCCCACATTGAATAATATTCAATGTGGAAGGGAGTTTAAAGATGTTTAACTTTTAATGATTGAACATCAAGTGGGCCCAGTGGGTTGTGTGGACTTTGTGTAAACGTAGCTCATGCGGGCTCTTGGACTTGGGTTCGCCAGTCCACCTTCGGCGAAGCCGATGGCGGAGCCTAGCGGATCTGAGCCCTAGCCCGAGCCTAGACCCGGACCTCGGTCATGGGTCCTGGGTCCTGGGCTGTGGGCCTGGGACTTGGGGCTTGGACTTGGGTCTTGGGTCTTGGGCAATTGGTCCGATTGAGGTGGTCCGTGTGGGGTCCGAGTTCTGGTTCAACCCTGGCTAACTTTTTAGCCACATGTGGTTTTGACCCCTGAATTATTTTGTAACTCCTGAACGTTCAGGTCAAACGTCATGTTATTTAATTCATGCATGGACGTTACTTTGACCAATCACCTGGCTGCGTTTGAATGGACACGCTGAACCTGTCCAGGTTCATGCTGTCAGTTGCCA
>BMAC01000028.1:2525865-2571656 GCA_014905375.1 Phtheirospermum japonicum | reverse complement strand
TTCTGGGATGACGGGAACTACGGTTCCAAGTATGTTTTCAGCCACTGCTTCGGCCACTGGATCATTCCCTTATGGGATGGGGACTTCGGTCCAAATTACGTCAGCTTCGGCTGGAATCCATCATTCTGGGATGTCGGGAACTTTGGTTCCGAACATGTTCGCAACGGCTCCGCCGACGTACTCACATGTTTCAGCTACCCACTCAATGGGTACGATGGGAACCTTTGTTCCAACAATGACCGCTCCGGTGCACTCCTCTCGGAGCATGCCCGCCGCGGAGAAGCCTCCAAAATTCAATGGGGAAGGCTTCAAGAGGTGGCAACAAAAGATGTTGTTCTACCTCACGATGCTTGGCTTCGCTAACTTCGTGAAGGAAGAAGAACCACCTACTCCGGATGAGTCCGAAATCAACTTCAATGTTAATGCCGCCTACGATAACTGGCACAACGGCGACTATCTGTGTAAAGGCTTTCTTCTAAGTAGCCTAGAAGATAGTTTGAGTAACTTGTACTCGGACGCAAAGACCTCCAAGGACATATGGGAGGCACTTGAGAAGAAATACAGTTTCGACGAGGCTGGAACTAGAAAATTTGTAGTCACGAATTTCATGGACTACAAGATGTTTGATTCTCGCCCGGTTATGGAACAAGTTCGAAAGTTTCAAATGCTGGTGAATGAAGTCCATGCCGAGGGGATGATTCTTCCGGATGCTTTCACGGCTGCTGCCATGATTGATAAGCTTCCACTGAACTGGAAAGACTTCAAGACGTACCTCAAGCACAAACGAAAGGCGATGTCTCTTGAAGATGTTATCCGGAAGGTACGAATTGAGTCCGAAGTTCGAACTCAGTACAAGAATTCGAAAAGTTCGGATGAACCTCGGGTGAACCTACTTGAACGTGGAGACAACTCGAAGAAGAGGCCGCGTCCTAGCAACACTAAGACTAAAGATCCTTCTTCTAAGAAGTTCGAAGGAAAATGCTATGATTGCGGTTATCCTGGACACATGTCTAAGAATTTTCGCAAGCAAAAGCAGAAGAAGGCCAAGCCGAGTGCCCAACTAGCTGAGAGGGAGCTGACTAGTGATGATCTCATTGAGGTCATCACTGAGGAAGCTAACATGGTCGAGAACCGTGGTCAATGGTTCATCGATACTGCTGCAACTAGTGATGATCTCATTGCGGTCATCACTGAGGAAGCTAACATGGTCGAGAACCGTGGTCAATGGTTCATCGATACTGCTGCAACTGCCCATGTGTGTGCAGACCGGAGCTTGTTCTCCAAATACCATCCCTGTGAGGGAAGGAAACTGAACATGGGAAACCAAGCGTCTTCGCAAGTTGCAGGTTTTGGCTCGGTTGTCCTAAAAATGACCTCTGGCAAAGAGATCACTCTGAATGAGGTGCTGCACGTTCCGGACATCCAGAAGAATTTAGTCTCTAGTTCAATACTAGTTAGTCGTGGTTATAAACTTTTATATGAGGCTAATAAGTTTGTTTTGTCTAAGTTTGGAACACCTCCGTGAAAGGGTTACCTTACAGATGGACTGTTCAAACTCAGTGTAATGGCTATACGCCCAAAACCTATCATTAATAAAATTACTTCTGATTCCTCTTACTTGACCGAGTGCTCTAGTTTATGGCATTGTAAATTAGGCCACGTTAATCTAAATGCAATAAAACGTTTGTCAAATCTCAATTTACTTAAGGTAAATGAATTTGTTAATAAAAGTAAGTGTGAAATTTGTGTGGAAGCAAAAATGACAAGGTTACCGTTTAAATCGGTAGAAAGGAGCACGACACCTCTAGAATTAATTCACACGGACGTATGTGATTTGAAGTTTGTGCAAACAAGAGGTGGTAAAAAGTATTTCATTACTTTTATTGACGATTTCACAAGGTATTGCTACCTATACCTTTAAGAGGTAAAGATGAGGCTATTGAAGCTTTCAAGAACTTCAAAAATGAAGCCGAAAATCAACTTAACTGCAAAATCAAATCTATCCGGAGTGATAGAGGAGGGGAATACGTAGCTCCATTTGAGGAGTTGTGCAATGAAAGTGGCATAATTCATCAAACTACAGCTCCGTATGCACCTCAATCGAACGAAGTTGCAGAACGCAAGAATCGTACTTTGAAAGAGATGATGAATGCGTTGTTGATTAGTTCTGGGTTACCTCAGAACATGTGGGGGAAAGTTGTTTTAACAGCTAACTATATCCTTAATAAGATTCCACTTAAAGGAAGGGACGAAACTCCCTATGAGTTGTGGAAAGTAAGGAAACCTTCTTACAAATACCTCAAAGTGTGGGGGTGTTTAGCGAAGGTAGAAGTGCCTCTACCAAACCAGGTGACAATCGAACCCAAAACGGTTGATTGTGTTTTTATTGGTTATGCACTGAATAGTAGCGCCTATCGATTTATAATTCATAGGTCAGATGTTCCGGACATGAATATCGGAACTACCACTGAGTCAAGGAATGCGATATTCTTTGAAGAAATCTATCCTTGTAAGGATAAAGCTGCGTCCAGTTCAAACACTGGTAATGCTGAAGGAAATACAAGTCACGAACTTGTGGGGGTTGAACCTAAGTCTCGTAAACGACCTGGTTCAGAACTTGAAGCTCTAACTCCTAGACAGAGCACTCGAGCTACAGTTGCTAAGGATTTCGGTCCCGACTATGTGGTTTTTCTCTTGGATGAAGAACCAAATTCACTGAAAGAAGCTTTCTCACGGACTGATAGTTCATTTTGGAAGGAAGCTGTACAGAGCGAGATCGATTCGATCATGCAGAACCATACATGGATTCTGACTGATTTACCTGAAGGTTGTAAACCTTTAGGGAGTAAATGGATTCTGAAATGAAAGTTCAGAGCTGATGGATCAATCGATAAGTATAAAGCTCGTTTGGTTGTGAAAGGATTTCTCCAGAAGGAGGGTTATGATTTCTTTGATACATACTCTCCTGTTACGAGAATTACCTCTATCCGGGTGCTTCTAGCGATTGCTGCTTTGCACAATCTTGAGATTCACCAAATGGATGTAAAAACAGCTTTTCTAAATGGCGAATTAGAAGAGGAAATTTACATGGAACAACCCGAAAGTTTTGTAAAACCTAGACAAGAAAGAAAGGTGTGCAAACTTGTTAAGTATTTGTATGGTTTGAAACAAGCACCTTTACAATGGCACTTGAAATTTGACGAAGTGATGATGTCAAATGGTTTCAAGATAAACGAGTGCGACAAGTGTGTCTACATTAAGAATACTAATGACAGATTTGTTATAGTATGTCTTTATGTAGATGATATGTTAATCATGGGTAGCAACCTACAAGTGATTAACGAGACGAAACTCATGTTAAAAAGAAATTTTGACATGAAGGATCTGGGAGTTGCTGACACTATTCTTGGCATAAGAATCATAAGAACTTCAGATGGAATTATCTTATAACAATCTCATTACATTGAGAAAGTGATCAATAAATTCAATGCACATGATAGCCTTCCAGCAAAGACACATATGGAACTCGACGTTCACTTGAGTAAGAATAGAGGTGATCCTGTTGCTCAGAAGGACTATGCTAGGATCATTGGATGTTTGATGTACATTTCTAATTGTACAAGGCTTGATCTAGCCTGCTCGACAAACAAACTGAGTCGATATACAAGCAACCCAAGTAGAGAACACTGGAAAGCGCTTGTGAGAGTTTTGAAATACTTAAAGTATACTCTAAACTTTGGGCTATATTATGGAAGATACCCCAAGGTACTTGAAGGTTACTGTGATGCAAACTGGATATCCGAAACAAAGGACTCTCTGTCAACAAGTAGATATGTGTTTGTAATAGGGGGAGGAGCTGTTTCTTGGAGATCCACTAAACAGACATGTATAGCCCGATCCACCATGGAATCTGAGTTTATCGCTTTGGACAAAGCAGGTGAAGAAGAAGAATGGCTTCGTAACTTTTTAGAAGATATTCCATGTTGTGAGAAACCCATGCCGCCAGTTATGCTTCACTGCGATAGTCAAGCTGCTATTGGAAGGGCAAGAAGTGATTTGTATAACGGTAAGTCTCGACATTTCCGTAAGAGACATAACACCGTAAGACATCTGTTATCGAGTCGGATTATCTCAGTTGACTACGTAAGGTCGATAGATAATCTAGCGGATCCATTCACTAAGAACATAACTCGATATCAGATGTACAAGTTGCTAGAAGGAATGTGAGTGAAATCCACATCTTAAAGATGATTGTAGTGGAAACCCAACAATGATGAGTGGAGATCACACAAACTTGGTTCAATGGGAAAACTAAACTACAAAAGTCTGGGTAAGTTAAACTCTACGACCCTATTCCTTAACGGCAAAAGTAGAGTTTATAATCTGTCAACGTGGTGAGGTTAAATCTCTAATTTTTAATGATTCTTGTGCAGGTCTTTGACTTGAGTATGAGAGAATGCTGATTTGAAGAATCACCTATGTAAGCGAGAAGTGAGGGCCACTTCTACTGTATGCTTATGAATCCAAAAAAGTTGTCCATGGCCAGAAACGGACACAAACGTGAGAACGGAAGAATTTTTGAGACCTTAGTGGGTTGGTACTATTGTCTAGTATAAACAAAGTGGAATAGTTCAAGAATAATGTTCACTAATCTGCCGGTATGCTCGGTAGTATTAACTAAGGGAGGTTCAAGGCCACAAGCCACCTATCCCTATTCTCTATTGTCTCTAAGGACTGAGGTATGTTTTGCTTACATGCATTTTTTGTTTTTGGGCTTTCTCACTCATGTGGGGGATTGTTATTAAATTGGATTTATTTAATTTAATGGAGCAGCGGAAATTCGTAGTAACGAATTATATAGGCGTATTCTACATGTTGTGTAGATGATCATAGTATTTTTAACTTCTCAAATCCAATTATTGGTGAGTGAGAAATAATGTTTTGAAGTTGATTGGTTGCTTATGTGTATTAATGTTTATCCCACATTGAATAATATTCAATGTGGAAGGGAGTTTAAAAGTGTTTAACTTTTAATGATTGGATATCAAGTGGGCCCAGTGGGTTGTGTGGACTTTGTGTAAACAAAGTTCAAGCGGGCTCTTGGACTTGGGTTCGCCAGTCCGCCTTTGGCGGAGCCGAGCGGATCCGAGCCCGAGCCCGGACCTCGGACCTCGGTCATGGGTCCTGAGCTCTGGGCCTGGGTCTTGGGTCTTGGGCAATTGGTTCGAATTGGCTGGTCCGATTGAGGTGGTCCGTGTGGGGTCCGGGTTCTGGTTCAACCCTGACTAACTTTTTAGCCACATGTGGTTTTGACCCCTGAATTATTTTGTAATTCCTGACTGTTCAGGTCAAACGTCATGCTATTTAATTCATGCATGGACGTTACTTTGACCAATCACCTGGCTGCGTTTGAATGGACACGCTGAACCTGTCCAGGTTCATGCTGTCAGTTACCAGACGTTTTTGAATGTCTTTATGACATTAATTCAGGTTTGTAACCTTCCCTGCTGGAACCCCTATAAAAAGGGTGAGGATCTCCAATATCTCAACACACGAAAAATCACCAAAACATACGAACACCTGATCTCTCAAGCATACAACATACATAGTTTTCTGCATTTTCTTTTGTACGTAGCTCGGTCCACTTTCATCCAGTTCGCCGAATCTCCTGGTATTTACGGTGCTGTAATACCAGAGACGAAGTCGTTTCATCTTTGGAGACGAATAGTCAGAATCGAAGGGCACTACCGGGGCCTATTTCGTCTTGCGGATAGAGATTAATTCTCGACTCGACTTGACTTATTTTTTACACATTCTGTTTTCTTTAGTTTTTTCCAACTTTGTGATATTTCATTACATTCCTGTTTGTGCTCAATTCAGTTGTAATTCTTCTAATATAACAAAAACACAAAGAGTATGTAATTTACAAAAATAAGAGAAGTTGAACTATGTAAGCCACCAATGTGTGTAATTGGTAAACATATACCATTACCAAGCACGACGCTATCAGTGCCATCATACAAAGAGTGAAGGGAAAGATTTGAAAGACCCATTGTGATATAATGAGACGCCACTGAATCTAAAATCCACTCGAAATTAGTTGGGTCGTGAGTCGGGAGGCTCATAGTGTGGGCAGTCAGTTAGAGTAGGCTAAATGTTGATGTGGTGGCAGTGGTATAATGATGCGCAGACCAATTTCAACTCAGAATTGGCAACGTCTGAAGTAAGATACAGAGGAAGTTGTGACGCCCAGAGTACGCCGGGGACCTCCAGGTGAGGGGTGAGAAGGGCTATGACCACAAGAGGGACCGATGCCATGACCAGCGGCGTAGGCAGCCTGAAGGTGTAGAGAAAGCGATGGAGCACGAGCATGTAGTTGGGCTTCGAGGCCTAACAAAGGGATGCCATGTCCGTATAAAACCTTGATGGTAAAGTCCTCGGGAAGCCAAGGACTGCAAGTTTGTGCCCACGAGGTATTCAGTCACAGTATTCGAGCCTTTGGAAAGTTCGTTGACCTTGACTAATCATTTGGACCTTGTCTAATTGTCTATTATATCACTTTTCTTCTTGTTACCACACCCACCACCCCATTTCTCTTCATCTCTCTCGTACAACGGAGCCAGAGCATGAGCGAGCACAAGGCCTTCAAAAAATTCTTGTTTGAATATACTCCATGTTTTAGTTTGAGACAATTTCTCAAGGCACACTCCAATCAAACTACCTGGCCCTAGTTAAGTCTCTTAAAACTAAATCTTTAAAAAAAAAAAAAAAAAGCACTGAGAAATCAAACTAACTAAAAAACTGAAAAAAAAAAAAAAAGAAAAAAAAGAAAAAGAAAAACTCAAAAAATAAAAACCTAAGAAATCCAAAAACCCAAAAAATTCGTGAAAATCTAAACCAAATAAAAGAACCCTAAAAAACTAAAAATAAAAATTGAAAAACAAAATTTTGAGCCCTGGCTAACGGATGTGCTCCGGTAGACGGTTTGACACATTTTTTTTTTTTCAAATTTCTGTATGATTGTTTTCTCAATGTTCAAGTCTTTCTACATCTCATTTTCATTAGTTGTATATACCGCAAACAACAATCTACTGGGACACAACAACTAATAATTTAAAAAAAAAAATCAGCACATCCTCGCAACAGAACAGCTGATGAAACGACCTCGTTTCACAAAGCTTTTGCATCCCTCCCATTTTTCCTGCTCACATCTTCACACACCCTGCACGCCAACGTGTCAAGGCTTGCGGCCCGCGTCTTTCTATAATTTCCCAAAACCCCACACCTCCTCCACGCGTGATACTCCGCGTAGGCCACAGGATCGTTCGCTAGGGACTCGACGTAAGACGCCAGTTTCTCCAACGAACTGAACTGGGTCCCATCTATTATCGAGTGAGGTGGCACAAAGTCCCAAACGTTCGGAGCGCCAAAATATATCGGCACCGCTCCGGAATCGAGCGCGTAAAACAGTTTTTCTGTCACGTAGCTCTCTGTAACGGTGTTTTCGATCGCGAGGACGAATTTGTAATGGGACATGGCGCAATGCAGGTGGTCCCACCATTTGGGAGCTTCGTTCGGATCCTTTACGCACTCGGGGTAGAGAGATAGTGCCCTGTCGAGGCCTCCGACGTTGTTCAAGCACTTGCCAAACGAGTGGACGGGCAGCAAACTGAGTAGTTTTTTGGCTAGCTGGTTTCTTTGGGGTAGGCACCGTGACGAAGACCAATAAACGAGGGTATCCTTGAAATTACAAAGAAATTCAGTTAGTATCTTAAAAAAATAACAAATATACAAACCTCAAGGGCATGTTTGTTATAAGGCTCAAAAATTTTCAATCCACAAAATCTGACAAGATTTGACATATATTTATTTTTTTATTTGTACATTTAATTAATGCAACTAATTACAATATGAATAATACATCACCACTTTTCAATCATGATTTTGACATCTAAAGTAAATGATTCCAAATCTTACAACAAACAAGGATTTTTACTATTCACAGAACTCTCAATACCCAAGATTTGGAATACGAGGACTTAGAATACCAACAGATCCTAATCCAAACATCCCATGAGGGGTATTAGTAAAATTATAAAGAATATGTCGCTTTTCTTTTGATAGTTAAGCTAAACCTTAGAGGTAATATTTGTAATTATACTAATATATGTCATTTAGTAAATAATTAAAGCGGAAATTGTCAAAAAAACTCTATCCCACCAAGATTACTCATCTCAAACTCTAATCGGAAGAAGTTCCTAGGTAAATAATCCATTTTTTCAACTGATTATACTTGAACCTTAAATTTCTACTAAATTACCCATTAATCCTCCCCAGATGATACTCAATTCCCATATGATCTTTAATTTGGACTAAATGACAAAAAAATAAAATAAAAATGGCTGGACTATTATGTGTCTACAATTGCTAACTTTTGTCATTCCCACAACTAAGATATCAAGCAGAGACAAGCAACGGGTACGACAATGTGGATAGTGCAAATCACTTACATTGTTCTTAGTGGAAGACAATTGGTAATTCCGGTTGTTATGAAAGAGAGCCCCAGCATAAGTAGACTGGACATCATCTTCGGCATGATAACTGACGAAAATGTCTTCATAGCCTGACCTCTTCCTACCAGCTTCAAGATCCATATACACGCGCAGTGGATCACCCACTCGTCTCTATTTATTTGACAACAAAGATAGCAAGAGTATAATAAACCAGTAAAATACTCGACAAAAACTAGAAACCCATAAAATTTTGAAACCCGGTATATATTGTATTTATACACTCCTAAGCATAACTTCAATTAGTACTGCAGATTTGCGAGTCCAGAGAACAATAGAAAGACACATTATCCATTGAATTGCCATTATGGATTAGTCTTCAATAAAAACTATCTTATTTTGCTAATTGATAATATAAAAATGACTTATCATTTTTGCTGTGAAGTTTAAAATACATACTAGGAACCAATTATGCTACAACTGCCACATCAGGGTATAACCAATGGAACGCAGAGTATTATCCAGTATTGATTTATTTAATAATTACCTGAAACGGAGGAGTAGAAGTTTCAAAGAACAGGGCATCAGGTTTATCAGCAAGAACAGGAGATTTAGTCCATAAACAGCTCAACCCACATCTACAGCTATACAAATTATCCATATTATCAGGAATCCAAGTCCACCCTTTGACTAAAACACTGACATGGTTCATCTGCAACTCGCCGCACTGGATTTCACCCTCCGCATTCTGTAAAGATGGGATCTTTGACCTATTTCTCAACGAATCTGTGTTTTTTTCTCTGAATTGGGCACATCCCACTTGGGAATCCCATTTCTTGAATGCTTTGAATAAGTCTACGAAGGGCTCTGGGGAAGAGGCATTTGAGAGGGATAATATAATCGAGTCTTTGGCTGATGGGATTGAGAATTTGGCAGATGGGAATTCAAGAAAACCTGTTAGGAAGACGATGATCAGGGCGAAGCCGAACATGAGTGTTATTGCAAAGGTGTTGATGGGTTTCAATTGCATAATGAAACCCTCAAGAACAAGAAAATCAGGATTTGGGTTTTTGGCTTTCAACTATTGTCTCTCTCTTGTCGCACTCACTGGGTAAAAAAGCGAATTGAGACGTAACTGTAATTTATTTTTCTGTTTTTTTTTTTTTTTTTTTCTTCGTTTCGTCAGTTGAAAGTTTGATTGGTTGGTGGATCGGAGAGAGTTTTTTTTTGTTGTTGTTGTTGTTTTTTTCGAGTTTCTGGAATGGTGCACTAAGTATGACAAGGACTTTGCTCTTTTCTCATAGAGCGACCACGAATAACAAACCAACTCAAAGGCAAAAAAGATGGAAAAAGAACAAAGGAAAGGAAGGGAAAGACGGCCTTGTGGGTCGAATTTGACAATTTTTTAACAATAGTATCGAGTAAAAGTCACATATTTGGCCAAATATTTGAAATTGGTGGGCATAGGCCGCATAGCAGCATAGCTATACAGGTATGAGGTAGAGTGAGAATCTTGTGCAGCTAGTTTGCAAAGGTCTAATTAGGGCGATCAACAAATTGAGTAGAGATCGAGATAAAATAAGAGCTAAAATAAGTGCATGACTTCGAGCTCAACTAGCAATTTTGGTTTCGAACTCATGAGTCGAGATAAAATAAGAGCTAAAATAAGTGCATGTATATATGTATAGGATCATGTGAGAATGGATCCGTGAGAAATGAGAATGAATCCTGTCCAATCATTTTAATTCTTTTTTAGCAATTACTCGGTGGCATTTTAGTAATTTATGGATTTTCAGTGACATTTTGGTAATTATGTGTTTTTTCATTTCAGCAATCAAGCACTCGCGTTTCAGCAAAGCAAGCTCCATTTCCTCTCCGTCTTCAAATTGCCGAAATTCTCGAAAACCACGAACCCTCGCTGTGTATAATATCCTCTCCGTCTTCAAATCCCGAAATTGCGTCTTCAAATTACCTCCATTTGGGAAACCACGAACCCTCAACGTCTACTATATCCTCTCCGTCTTCAAAATCCCGAAACCCTAGATACGTCAATCGATGGGACAAACTCCGCAGAAATCTCAACCGAAAAAGAAAATTTCTCCCAACAAGAATGCTGGTACATTTTCCCCCTTTTTGTGAATTTGATGTTTTCGTATTTGAAATTTAATATGGCATATGGGTGTTGGATCATGCGTTTGAGTATGTTGAATTTTATTTTATGAATTTTAGTATGCGTTTGAGCTCGTAATGCTTTTATGCAGTCTTCTCGTTTGAGAACAACAATGACATTGTATTCAGAGCAGACTTGAGCTATATCACGTATATTGATATTAGTCTGTATATAATAATTAATTTGGTAGTTTATGCACAAATATACAGAAAGGATTTCTTTAATCATGAGCTCTCTAATCATCAACATGTTTGGGATGAATATCAGTTTTTAGGTGTGTTGCAAAGTGTTTGTTGTGGTCTGTGTACATGCAATATCCCAAATTAGAATTATGGGTGTTGGATCATGTGTGTTTATTTTTGTGAAGTTTATTTTCGTCGTGTGATTTTCCTCATGAAATTTGAATTTGTGCATTTGTAGTGAAGGGTAAGAAGAAGGCGTAGATTGCCGTGAAGGATAAAAGTGTAGTTTCTATGCCTTCTGCTCCTCAGAATTTTCCAAACAAGAATGTCGGTACGTTTTCTCTTTTTTAACACTTTTCTTTTCAAGAGAAGCCCACATTTTGTGGTTTTGTTAGTTAGTTAGATACAAATATTTGTAAATAATGTAGCAGAAGCGATCATCTCATGTATATAAGGATCACACTGTACATAATAATTCATTTGGCAGTTTATGCACAGATATACAAAAAGGCTTATCCTTAATCATCAACATGTTTGAGTTGATTTTCTTGTCCACGTGTCTTTCGTCTTGAACGCTCATTTTAGGATGAATATCAATTTTAGGTATGTTTCAAAGTGTTTGTCTGTGGTCTGTGTACATGGAATATCTCAAATTAATGTGGTATATATGGTGTTGATCATGTGTGTTTATTTTTGTGAAGTTTATTTTCCTCGTGTGATTTTCAATTTGTGCATTTGTAGGGAAGAGCAAGAAGAAGGCATACATTGTTGTGAAGGATAAAAGTATAGTTTCTATGCCTTATGACCCTCAGGATTTGAGCCCTTGAGATTCAATGCAACAGGTAGAATTACGAACGAAGAAGAAGGCAGATGTTGACGTGAAGGAGACTCCTATTCCTGAGGTTTCTGCTCCTCTGGAGTCAAGTTCTCAGGATTCAAGACAACAAGTTGAATTGCAAATGAAGAATAAGAAATATATTGGCATGAAGGATAAAACTCCATTATTGAGTTCCTTTTACGTGCCTTTTGCAGGAAAGAGTACTGAATTTGCTAGTACAGTCACCCGAAGCACAAAGAAAGTTGATGTTACATTGAGTCATTAAAAGAAAGAAGAAAGAAGGCAAGGTATGAACCATATGTTGGTGATTTTGAGAGGCCTCTGCGACGTAATGAGGAGTCTGAACCTTCACCACAAATCATAAACCTCCGCCACGTAATGAAGAATCATCTGAAGACACTCCACCTTTAGGCGTGCACATTCTAGAGAAGAATTTGTGATTCTGGCATAAGTTGCGGCAAATATTTTCCTTTTTTTTAATAATTTTTTTTGCTATATCTTGTCAGACTCATGTGTAATTTCATTGCTGGTGTGTTTTCATAATTTGGTATTGATATATATTGTGCATGACTTGTAACACGATTGTGCAGGACTTACGGCACTATTGTGCATATCCTGAAACTAATGTTGTAATATTTATTTTGATTTTAAAATAAAGTTAAACTGATATTGCTAGATCATATTATGATTTTGCAAACAGAGCCTTCACTTTAATCTCATAATTAGTACTGAAAGATCAAAAAATTAAATAGGAATTCATGAAACACTAGAACCAAGAGTGCAAGAGCGTCTGCACCAGTGACATATTGTGCACAATTTATTGTACAATTGTGCAAAATTCATTACATTGTTGTGCATAAACTAACAATTACTTGTGCAAAACCCAATTTGCTAAAATAAGAAAATAATATTAAGGGTAGGTCTTGATATATGCAAATTGGTCCCGTTTTTACTTCCTTCCTCAAATCACCTACAAATTACAATGTGCAAATAAGTGATTATTACAACCATAACCGATACCAAGTAAAATTTTGAGGTAAAAACACACAAAAATCAGAAAATAATTTTTTTGAATATCTTTGAAGTAATGATACATCTTGGCACATACACCATTGCTTTTTTGAATTATTCGAGTGACAATCAACGTATTTACTAGCTATCAATACAACTACAAATGTAACATTTATTTGTGGTTGTCAATCCTAGTGAAAGGTTCAAACACCATATTAATGTGCACAAACTGAAAATTACTTGTGCACAAACAAATCACACTTGCATCAGACGACAACACGCGAAGAATTTTTTAATCATAACAATTGAAAACATCATTTTCCTACTGCATGGATGTGCACAAGGGAACACATTAATGTGAATAAACTGACACTTAATTGTGCACAAATAAATCATGCTTACATCAGACGACAACCACATCAGACGATAACAAGCGCAGAATTTTGTAATCATAACACATGCAAACACCATTTTCCTACTGCATGGACGTGCACAAGGGAACACATTAATGTGCACAAACTGACACTTAATTGTGCACAAACAAATCAGAAGACAAGCACATCAGATGGGACCAAGATCGAATAGAAGTTTCCTCCAAAATCGATGCACAAAGCAATATTTTATAAACATAACTACATCGAAAGCATAATCAAATTAATTGTTTAGCAGTATCTAAATATGGACTCAATACTACAACAAGATTCAGAGGTGCAAAATAAATTCAGTTGTAGTTGCATAATATTGCTTAAAATTTTTGTCATATTTATCCTAAATTGGCCCTAGTCACCTCGCATTATGGAAACAAAAATAGAAAGGCGACAAGTAGAAAATTAAATCTTTCTGGAATCGTATGAACTAAAGAGTGCATCAAGAAGATTTTAGAACTAAAAATAGAAAAATAGAAATAAAAAATACCTGATTCATCTTCAATCGAAGCCATTGGGGTGCAACCAAAATCTCACGACTACGAAGGTAACAACAAATATGACCACCAAATTGTCGAGCTCGGAGAAATCAGACCAAATTGAACAAGAAAGGGCCTCCAAAATCTAAATGGCGAGACTCGATTTTGATCACCCTGAAATTAGGGTTCATCCTTTTCAATTGCAGGGGGGATTTTGATCGATCCTTTTTGTTTTTTTGGATTTTACAAATTTCTTGGAAAGAGAATTGCAACTGTTTTGGAGAACGAAAGTAACGAGAGTTTCATAATTTGACAAAAGATTATTAATTATGCCTGTTAATATTTAATATATTTTGTTAAATTAGAGCCACTAGATTAGATTAGTTATAATTGCTGGGATTCATTCTCATTTCTCACCCAGTGACTTATTTTCACCGGAATCCAACCATATATATATATATATATATATATATATATATATATATGTGTGTGTATATATATATATATATATATGTGTGTATATATATATATATATATATATATATATATATATATATATATATATATATATATATGATTAAATTCAAATGAGAACCATGACTCTATATGTGAACCTAGGGTCAATTATGGGCCTTAGATCTAATTAAATAGATGGATCAGATTTTTTGTGTTTTTCCTTATTTGATTAAAAAGTATTAGGATTGTATAATAAAGGCATTGTTGGTGTATATAACTAAAATATCAATAAAGCACTGTGATTTTATAATAAAAGCATTGCTGATATATAATAAAAGCACTAGTTCACAGGTTCGCATATAATGACATGGTTCCCATTTGAACCCACCCATATATGTATATATATATATATATATATATTATATATATATTATATATATATATATATATATCGAGCCAATAGTCTATAAGTTCGTACTTATAATTAAATCGAGCCTTGATTGAGTAGGTTATAAGTGACTCACGAGTGGCTCAACTTATTTACACCCTTAATCTACATGGACACTATCAATCCGTCTCATTATCATCCCTAAGACTACAAATATCAATGCTCACATGGAGGACTGGTCAACTTCTATGTGGGTAATTAATAAAAAGAAGAAGAAAACTTGGTTTAGATTGGTTTCCTTGGGTCCGGTCACATACCACGAAAATGCAACCTGATCTTTATTAAAAAACAACTGAAATTGTGAATACACGATATGTTTAATTTGTGTATACAACATCGTGTACTTTTTTTTATTTATTAAATGTGAGAGTCTAGTACACGGTATGTCTACATTGTGTAACAACAAAATAATTTTATATATTATTGTTGTCGGGTGATAATGAATAAACCAAAAAAAAGTGTAATTAAATTGGGAAAAATATTTCTATAAGGAGAAGACATAAATTAATTAAATATTATAAAGATCGATTAGTTAGTTATTTATTATGATTGCTGATATTTCTAAAATAACTGTAGGCACATGTGAGATGAATTTATGTTTAGGGGTTGTAAACGGTTTTTCTTAGTAATTTTTTTTTTTTTTTTGCCCTAGTAGTTCTTCTTCCTCAAAAACTAAAAAAAATAAAAATAAATAAATAAATAAATTTTGCAAGCAACTTGCAGTGCTTTTTTTTGTTTGTTTGTAATTAAGTAGTAAATTAAGCCCATGTTATAGATATAATACTAAAAAGTTTGGTGTGGCACTATCCCTTATCCCAACTTAACGAGGGCCCATTTATAAGATCTCGCCTAGGGCCCTCGTCGGCATAAGTCCGGCCTTGCGGCAACCCACAATAGTGGTTGCAAGTTCCTCTTTTTTTGGGGGGGTGGACTCGCAATGACATCAACAAAAATGAAAGTTGAACAAATCGTTGCCTATTATGTACAATGGTAAAATGAAAGTTAACTTCTTCTTTCTTTACACTCCCGAATCCTAGCCCTTTTTCACCGAGTGGCAGGATTCAACTCCTGAACAAGACTCAATACCCACCATAAAAGACCAGCCCGTACTTTTTCAACAATACTCTGACCTTCTTGACAGCTGGAGTGCAAAACCTTATAATGTGATGAGGCTCATCGATTTGGAAGTTGTTTTCAGATTTGTAGGTCTTAGCTCGCGACCTACGCTTTTGACCAGATCGGAATTTGGTAGGCTCCTGCAATATCATAAATATACCTAAGCATTATTGTTTCAGTCAGAATAGATTATTAATCTTCATCTCTATGCAGATGCTATCATCGACAGCTGCTTATCTTCAAGCTCAGAGGGAGGTGCCACTGACCAAACTAATCCCAGCCCTGTAATGACGTCGGCACCGCGACCTCCCATTATTGATGTGGACGAAGAGTTAGAGCTCACCATGGCTACGAGAGATGGTTGTGAAGAGCTTACCGACCCGGAGGAGCGCCTGACTCTTCGAGAGGTACTTAACAAGGGAAAAGGGAAACGAAAGGCCGGTGAGCAAACTCCCTCGCAACCAGCAGCTCCGACTCCCAAACGGCGACGTCTCCAAAAGCCATTTACTGCCTCTACTTCAAGCCCCCCAAACTTGGAGAAAAGTTTAGCATAATGCGGTGGTGCCAAGGAGATCAAGTCTTTTCTTCACAAATACGCAGCAAGCCAGTTAACCTAATACTTCAAAATATCCCCTCTGCACTCCTTATAACATACTCAACTTATAACCTACTTCTATCACTCCTTCCTGATGCAGTTGGAACCCATGATGGCTGCGCTCTCTGATCACTTACCAGCGACGACCTTCGAGAGTGAGCACCAGAAAACATGTGATGAGCTGGCGGCCCAGGTTGAAAAAAAAAAACACAAAAGCTCTCCTTGACGCAAGGAGAATTAGATGAATCGCGTCGCTAGCTATCCGCTCGGGAAGAAGAGCTCGACATTACCAAGAGCGAACTAGAGACTATAAGGGATGAGGCCACCCGGTTGGGAGGTCACCTGATTGAGTTAGAAGGATAGTTGCGACATAATCAAGAACAGATGGAAGGAGCCATTCGCTTAGCTCACAAGCATGGAGTTATTGAAGGTCGCCGCACTTTCTTGAAGAGCGTAGTGGGCAAAAAGTTCACAAATGCATACATAAAAGAGTTGTTGAATATATACAAGAACACAACTCACTATTTGGCCAAGATGGGAAGAGGAGGTCGAGAATGGGTCCACTTTGCTATAGAGCGGGTTAAGGCCCAACTCGCAAAAGACAATATCCCATTCGAGCCGAATACGAAGAGTATAACTGAAGAGCTGCCCAACTTCTCATTCTGGAAAGGTGACAGAAGACAGTCCACGAAAGCAGAGTGTTGGATCCCTTGTAAAGGAAATGCCATCTTGAAGGCAGGACTTTCTGCTGAGCTAAAAGCTCTGGTAGACGAGCTTGTGCCCGATTGTAATACATCTTAGCCACTTTAAACCTCCTGTAACTTGATTTATAGACCTGCTTGATCTTAAATGATCATATGTGAACAGTTATAACCTAATATTACTTTCACTTTTCATTGTATTCGATCTTTCTTAGCACAACCTGCCCTAAGATGATTATCATAAGTAAGACCATATTCGATCATGAATAATACAAACCAGAGAGTGGTTAGGTCGCCAAGTCGTAATGAGAGTAAACCAGAGACAACCAAGATCATATGTAGTTCTCCAAACTATTATCACTAAACAAAACAACCTGTTATCAAGGTTCCTAGATATATTGTATGCGAGCTATAATTAAATTCGAACATATAGAGATCGTAAAGAACAACATGTAAATCAAACACGTTTGAGTAACATGTAAATCAAACATGTTCACTTTTGAAAATGAAATATGTAAACCAAACATATCTCTTTTCCATAACATCCAGAATATGTAAGCCAAACATACTCAAGAATACACGAAAACACGTAAATCAAACATGTTTCCACACTAAATCATACAGACCAAAACAAGTCACATAAGACCTAAATTACTCACATAAAAACAAATATAACACATATAAAACCAACCCAGATTCAACACATAAGAGCAAAACAAATTCAACACGTAAGACCAAAACAAACTCAGCACATAAAGGCACATAGTTGAAAGAAAACATGTAAACCAAACATGTCTCCTTTCAAAATATCCCAGAATATGCAAATCAAACATATTCAAGGACATGTAAGAGCATGTAAATCAAACATGCTCCCACACAAAGAACTTATTCATTGTAACCTCCATAAGTTCTATCCCCGACCTGATAAAAGCATCGGTATTTCAAACATATTCGTAAAAAATCGTAGAACGCATTCGATGCCATAAGAAACTCTTTATTCATTATTGAAAGATATTAGCCCGAGATGGGTATAAGTACGATAAGCACATAAGTTCTCCGCCGACTTAAAAGAGCGTCAGTTCATGATTAATAAATAGGGATAAATATGAGAAGTGTGAGCCCATCGTCCAAAGAGGTGGTCATAACACTCTTTTAAATGACAGCTATTCCATCTGTGTGATAATGTTGTCTTTGAGCATGCATGCTCCCCCTACCGTTTCCGGTGATATTTTCATGAATTCATCATGGGAGTGAGCAAGCTCTTCCTCTTCCCTCATCCCTTTCAAGCCAAATATCCCTTCCTGCATATCTTTAGTCCTTCCCCTTTTGTTTTGAATCATACCTTTTCTAACCGTCATCTGGTAGCATGATCTAGCGACCTACTATTCTGGTATCACTTCACCTACTTTATCTCCAGCCGGATACTTGATACTCATGTGGTAAGTAGAGGTGATCGGCTGGAATATGTTGAGAGCAGGTCGCACCAGTATAGCATTATACGATGAGTTTCCTTTGACGATTAAGAATCTCACCTCCTTCCTTACACTCAGTTCCCCTTTCCCCAAAACCACGGGGAGTGCTAACGCGCCTTCAGTAATAACCTGTGCACCATTAAAAGCGTAAATTGGAGTGTTTATCAATCGTACCTTTGCCTTTATGTTCATCTGTTCTAGGCAGTCTAGGTATATGATGTTAACCGAGCTTCCATTATCCACAAGCACCCTTCCGACTTCATATCCTGCTATTTCAGCTTCGGTCGCGAGGGTGTCATTATGTTCCTCAAGACTGAACTAGATTATTGGTCCCGAGGTCGGGGGTCGTCTATTAATGGCAGTGACCTCACATGGCTCAGGGCGAGCTACCTTGACATGTCTCTTTCGTGCATTATTTTCCGTAGATCCTCCTAAAATCATGTTGATCCTTCCTTTAGTATTTCTGCCTACCCTTCTTTGTTCCTTCCGCGCCTGACCATCATGCAGTGCTTGTTCTCCTCTTTAGTTCAGAGGCGGGCCTTCGGGAGGTGGTGGAGGTAATGGTTGTTCTTGTTCTCATGGCTCCCTGTCCATTTATATAACCTCCTTCGAATGACAAACTTTGACGAGCCTTTCAATTTCATCGCGCAAGTGTCTGCAGTGCTCGGTTGCGTGTCCGTAATTATTGTGGAACCTACAAAAGAACTCAGATATTGGATTAGTAGGAGGCCGCGTATAAATTTTGGGCCACCTGATAGAATCAGGTATTTGCCGCTCCATGATTGCGAACATCTTTGTGAGTAAATACGCTAAGGGTGTAAAATATTCTTCTCTCCATTCTCTCCTCTCAGCTCTGGTTGTCGTTTTGTCACCTGCTCCCATGGTTAGGAGTCCTCGGACAGTCCGCCTTGGTTTTCTCCTAGGCTCTGACCTCTTAGCAATGACTTTCTGGATCTGCAACCTCTACTCTAAAACATAACCTGAATTCATCTTCAGTCTCCTCTACCTGTATATATTTATCGCACCTATCCAGGACCTCTTCATAAGTTTGTGCAGTTCGCTTGGCCAGCGATTTACGTAGATCTTCCCTTCTCAGTTCTTGTTGTAATGCTCCAGCCTTCATCAAATCAGTGGATGTTGGTTTGAAAATTTGTAATATCTAAGACAGTGATTTAGGCGACAAGGAACAAAATCGAAAAAGATTAATAAAATAGGGGTTTAGGGCTCTAGAATCGTCTCCATGATAAATTGGCATTTTATCGAATACTTAATCTACAAGCTGGGGTTGTCAATCCCAAATTGTAGGTTAAACATCAAACAATCCCAATTGATGGTTCTAAACGATTCTAGGCACTAGACTCATGAGTTTTAAACATAACTCATCAAGAAACGCAACAATTCAAATTACATGATTAGATATAAAAAGCTTGAAATAAAGCAACAATTGAAACTAAGCTTTGAATAACAATAATTGTAATCATATAAAATTCTGAAAATGAAACATATAAAATCACGAGACATTGCAAGTAAGTGAACTACCAAAACATGAACATCACATTCCCAACAAGAAAACACATAGACAAAGCAACAAGAGATTATAATAATAAAACAAAGGAAATGGAAAATCTTGCTAATTAACAAGGGAGAATAAAATAAGAAATTAAATGAATGAGAATAAAGCTTACGTCCAAAAATCGAGCAGTGATTAACAATTGAAAATCTACTGAAGACTGAAAGACTGGAATTTGAATGGAGATAGGAAAGATAAAATGAAGAAAATGAAGAACACTCTTGGGCTGTCAAACCCTAAGAGGTTCAAGAACTGGTTCTCGTCGTAGTCTATTGTGGTCTATCTTTCAGTTGAAGAGTGAAGACGCTTAAATAGTGTCGGACGAGGAGGGCGCCGTGGTGATTCCGCACGAATGTGATGACCATCGATTTATGTCGATTGACGGTGTTTCTGGCGGTGAGAAGTGAAAGAAAGTAAAGAACTCATATTGAGAAATATTTTGTATTCAACTTTTCTTACTTAGATTTCATTCAATCATTTCTTGATAATTACATCAGAGAATGTGCCACTATTTATAGTAAAGGTAACCCTAAAATATGTGGCTAAAATTTCTATAATACATTAATTCAAATCTTGTGGTCACTATTGCTACAGTACATCCTAACAGCTGGATGTACTGAATTAGGGCTGACGACATCAGCTGACGTAGGTTGTCCTCATCTGCGACACATTGTTGGTAGTACGCTCGACCTCTGAGCGACCTATCGTGCGACCTGAGAGGTCACCAACCTTGCGACCTGGTACTGCGCTCAACTCCAGGTCGCCAGGCAATAGGTCGCCAACAGTGCGACCTAGCACTGCACTCTTCTTTAGGTCGCTAAGCAGTTTATGACCAAGCGACCTGGACTTATCAGGCCGCCCTCTATTATCCCCCCGCAATTCGAGTGCGGCGATAGGAAGAACAAAGATCTTGTTCCGAAGTCGGGCAAAGAATTGATGAGATAGTGGTTTGGTGAAGACATCGGCTGTCTGATCAATGGAAGGGACAAACCGAACCTGCAGCGATTTCTTTGCAATAAGGTCACGAACAAAGTGAAGATCTAACTAAAAGTGCTTCGTTCGAGCATGAAGAACGGGATTGGAGGCAACAGCAATAGCACTCTGATTATCGACCCAGATTGTGGGAACAACGGGAAGAGTGACCTGAAGCTCGCTTAGCAAGGAGCGAATCTAAACCAACTCCGCAGTAGCCAGAGCAAGACTGCGATATTCAGCCTCGGTGCTGGACCTTGAAACGGAGGTTTACTTCTTAAAACACTAGGAGATAATATTGCGACCTAGAAGAATACAAAATCCAGTGATGGATTTTCTATCATCCAGATCACCAGCCCAGTCGGAGTCTGAAAAATCTGTCAGAGCAAAGAAAGAGGTTTTACTGTAGGTGAGCCCATAAGAAGTAGTACCAGCAAGATAACGCAGAATTCTCTTGACAGCTCGCCAGTGAGTGCTGAGAGGGCAATGCATATATTGACACACTTTGTTGACACTATAAGAGATATCAGGGCGAGTAATTGTGATATACTGAAGAGCTCCAACAATACTCTGGTAAAAGGTCGGATCAACAGTGGGTTCCCCTTGGGATTTAGATAGAACAGGAGAGACAACCATCGGTGTAGGTGTAGCCTTAGCTCCAGATATACCTGTTTTATCAAGAAGAGTTAAAATGTACTTGCCCTTATTCAAATGTAGACCTTGAGCAGTGTGCGAGACCTCAATGCCAAGAAAATGATGCAGTTCACCGAGATTATTTAAAGAGAAGGTGGAATCAAGATGACGAATAAGTCACAAAATTTCGACCTTGTCGCTGCCAATAACAAGGATGTCGTCAACATACACTAAGACCCATATGCAGCCTGAGGAACCATTGGAGTAGAAGAGAGAGCTATCAGCCCGGGAAGCAGAGAAACCAAAACCAATAAGAATAGCCCGCAATTTTCCAAACCAAGCGCGAGGAGTCTGTTTAAGCCCGTAAATAGCTTTCGACAATCTGCATACCTGAAGACTGGCGCCCTCTTGTTCAAAACCGGGTGGTTGAGCCATGAAGATTTCTCGGTCCAGCTCGCCATGCATAAAGGCATTATTGACATCCAATTATTTGACCGACCAATTATAGTTGACTGCGATGGAGAGCTTAACCCGGATAGTTGCATCTTTAATAAAGGGGCTGAAAGTGGCAGAAAAGTCAAAACCGGGCACCTGACTATATCCCTTGGCGACCAATCTGGCTTTATAACGAGAAACAGAACCATCAGCATGAGTTTTTAGCTTGAACACCCACTTGCAACCAATCAAGGACTTGCCCGGAGGTAGCTCAGAGAGGGACCATGTCTGATTCTTAAGGAGAGCTTCATACTCTTCACTCATAGCTGCCTTCCACTTGGGATGTGTTAAAGCTTAAACATATGAGGAGGGCTCCTTAAAATCGAGAAGTTGCGTACTGAGCACCCGGGGCTTAAAAATTCCTGCCTTAGCTCGCGTGACCATGTGGTGTTGACCTTCAAAAGGGTTAGTACAAGGAGAAGGAGAAGCATGTGGAGAGCCCATAATTGGTAATTCAACAGTAAGAGGAATAGTAGAGGGACTAGATTGACTGGTGGATAGCAGAATTGGTTGATGAGGAGAACTGGGAGATTGAACCAGTTGAGGTGATGGTGAGGTTGCGCAGTATGGGTTCTGAGGTACCTGTATGGGATGAGGCCGTCCAAGAATGGAGGGTTGAACAGGAGACTGTGGTGAGGTCGCATGTGGGTGTGTGGAGGTCGCATGTGGTTATGGCGAGGTCGCTTGTGGTATAAGAGGTGGAGGACCAAGAATTGATGGTTGAACATTGGAGCAGGAGTGAGGTTCAGAATTTTTTGAGAAGGGAAATTTGAGCTCGTCAAAGATCACATGTCTGGTGATTATAACTTTGTTATCTGGCAGTAGGACTTTGAAACCCTTATAGTGTTCACTGTAACCAAGAAATGTACTAAGAAGCGACCTGGACTGAAGCTTGTGTTTATTGAGTGGTCTAAGATGAGGGTAACAGAGACACCCAAAGGGTTTAAGATGAGTGTAGCTAGGGATTTGATTTAGTAGGAGATGATGAGGACTTTTGTACTGAGTGACTTTAGAAGGTAATCGATTTATGAGATAGACAGCAGTAGTAAAGGCATCATCCCAATATTTGATAGGGAGATGAGAATGAGAGAGGAGAGAAAGACCTTTTTCAACAATGTGTCGATGTTTTCTCTCAGCAAGGCCAATTTGTTGAGGTGTGTAGGGACAAGAGATTCTGTGGTGTATTCCGGAGGAGTGAAACAGGTTTGTAAGGGCTATAAATTCTCCCCCTCCATCACTTTGTACTGATCTGATTTTAGAATTAAACTGAGTAAGGATAAGATTTTGAAGATGAGTGAAAGCAGCGAGCACATTAGATTTATGCTTTAGCAGATAGATCCAGGTATAACGAGTATAATGATCAATAAAGGAAACATAGTAGGAGAATCCATTCGAAAATTTGACAGGAGCAGGACCCCATACATCTGTATGTACAAGATCAAAGGGTTTTGTATATTCAGTTCTTGAAGGAGAAAAGGGTAGCTTATGACTTTTAACCTGAAGACAAGCACAACAAGTAGAAAAGGTAATTTTATTAATATTATTAATGGAGAGATTACAGGTTCTAAGAACTTCTTGTAATACATTATTGGCATGGTGCCCTAATCTAAGGTGCCACAACTGTAAATCTGCTTCTTTATTCGAATCACTGAACTTAGTGATGAAGATTTTAGGGTCTTGTCGCATGAAAGAGGTAGATGGGGTTGATGGCGAGCTGGATGTGTTGGCGAGCTGGATGTCGAATTTGTAAAGACCATTTCTAAGAGAGCCTCGGAGAAGAATTATATGTGTAACGTGGTCCTTTACATAGCAAGAAGTAGGATGAGATTCAAAGTAAACAGAGTTATCTTGAGCGAATTGAGAGACACTAATGAGGTTTTTAGTGATGTGCGGAACATGAAGAAGTTTTTTTAGTAAAAAGGATTTGTTGCTGAAATGAAACTGTGAATTACCAATATGATAAATACACAAACCTGATCCATTCCCTACTTAAACCTTGTTGTTGCCTTGGAATTTTGAGGCGATGTTGAGATTAGCAAGATCATTTGTGACATGATTAGAGGCTCCAGAGTCCATATACCAGCTCGCATCGCTGCCTGAATCTGACATTAGTGATAAGGCAGAGGGATCAATGCACTGAGTCACGGGATAGGCGCAGTAGGAGCTCGCTGAAGTGTTAAGACTGTTCTGTGCAGTGGACTGTGCAGTGTAGGCAGTATCAAAACGATAATAGCACTTGTCAGCAGAGTGGTTAGAGTAACCACAGATTTGACACGACGACCTGTTTCCTGGTCTGAAACCTCTTCCACCTCATCCTCTGTAGATGTTGGTCCTCCCTCGGCCACCTCTACTAGGGTGGCGACCTCTTCCTTTGTTTGCTCCTGAACCAGTCCAGGTATCCTTTTTATGACCAGAATACTGATTTTCGATATTGATAGTGGGGCTTGATCCTTCTGTGTTGATGAAGTTGGATGCATTTCCAACTTCCAGTCTGTTCTCAAAGCTTAATAACATAGGCAGAATGTTCCTGAGGGTGAGTGAGTCACTCCGAGCTGTAGCTACTACCACCATCGGGTCAAAATCTCCTCCAAGCCCGGTGAGAACATGCATTACTTGATCTTCTTCTGAAACAGGTTGACCAGCTGAAGCTAGCATGTCACAGCAACTTTTGACTTTGTTCACATATTCTCTGATGCTCATGGTTCCTTTCTTGATAGAGGAGAGTTGCATCTTGTACTGCATCTTCCTAACTGCAGTTTGACTGGAAAAGTTGGCCTCCAGAGTTTGCCATATATCTTTTGAGGATGCAAGACCAACCATCATGGTAAGTAGACTTTCAGAAAGAGAAGAGAAAAGCCAGGATGCTAACAACTGGTCTTGCCGAACCCAAAGTAGAAATTCTGGGTTTACTGATCCTTCGGCGATCTGAGGTGGAGGTCTGATTTCTCTAGTAAGATAGCCTTCAAGCCCGTACCCTCTGACGGCTGTGTAAACTTGCATTTTCCAAAGTAAATAATTTGAATCATTTAGTTTGATTGAGATGAGCTGATTTTGCAGCTGGATAGCTGAGTTTGAGTTTTGAGAAGAAGGATAAGTATTTTGAATTACAGAGTGAGAGCTCGCTTGAGCCTCATGATATGGAGGTGTGATTCCCTCCATCTGAAATAATGGAAGGAAAGAAGGAGACGAGAGAAGAGGTGTTCAGAGTCAGGTAAAAACCTGCTCTGATACCATGAAAGAAAGTAAAGAACTCATATTGAGAAATATTTTGTATTCAACTTTTCTTACTTAGATTTCATTCAATCATTTCTTGATAATTACATCAGAGAATGTGCCACTATTTATAGTAAAGGTAACCCTAAAATATGTGGCTAAAACTGCTACAGTACATTAATTCAAATCCTGTAGTCACTATTGCTACAGTACATCCTAACAGCTGGATGTACTGAATTAGGGCTGACGACATCAGCTGAGTGGTAGGTTGTCCTCATCTGCGACCCATTGTTGGTAGTACGCTCGACCTCTGAGCGACCTATCGTGCGACCTGAGAGGTCACCAACCTTGCGACCTGGTACTGGCGCTCAACTCTAGGTCGCCAGGCAATAGGTCGCCAACAGTGGCGACCTGACACTGCACTCTTCTTTAGGCCGCTAAGCAGTTTATGATCAGGCGACTTGGACTTATTAGGTCGCCCTCTAATTAAGAAGTAGAGGTCTTTCTCGCAATATCAGTGCATACGATTCTTTGGAAATTCATGATCGAATACAACCTACGGAAGAGTTATACATCTACATAACCTACCGTCAATGCCGGTGGTCGATCGACGGTGGGCTGCGGCTCTCGGCATGTCAATCAACTAAGGTTGTCGACCTAACTGGTAGGTGCCCATCGATGCTGCATCGACGGGCTGCGTCGATCGACGGAGGCTGGAAAATCTCGACAGGGGCTTTCGACGTGGGTGTCAGTGCTACGGATGGCAATGGGGGCGGCGGGGGTGGGTACGCTTATCCCCACTTCTGTCCCCGCTTGAAAAAGTCATCTCCATCCCCGCCCCGCCCCAACTTCAAACTAAGCGGGTATCCCACTCGTCTCCGCGGGTATATTAGTTATCCCCGTCCCCGCCCGTATACCCGATTCGTACCCGCTTGTACCCATTTACATTTTATTACTTAAAAATAAAAGATAAAAGATAACGAAACTTGATTTTTAGGTATACTTAAATATAAAAAAAGTAAATTCAAATAACATGATAAACATTGAGTCTATTACATTTAAAAATAGTTCAAAACAGAAAAAAATAAATATTTAAATAATAATATATGCGGGTTTGAAATGGGTACGGGTACCCGGTGGGGGGAACATTATCCCCATCCCCGTACCCGCCCGCAAAAACCCGTAACTCCATACCCACCTCCATCCCCATCCCCACTTAAAGTGGGTAATTCTCATCCCCATTGGGGCGGGGGCGGACGGGTCCCCGTTTTAATCGGGTTTATTAACATCCCTAGTAGTGCTGCGTCGATAATGCGTCGGCTGCTCGTCGATCGATGATAAGCTTGCGGTTCCTTATTCGGTCTTCATCATTCCGAATTATTCGCAAATCATGGGAACACACGTGGATCCACCCGGTAGATTGAAACAGACAAGAAGACCAAATTAGATTGAAAACTTATAAAAGAAGAGAGAAAATGTATTAAACGGGATAAAAACGACGTGACCTACAAATAGACTTAAAGAAATAAAAACTAAAGAAAATACGATCTAAAACCCGCTATTACACACAAAATAAAGTGCGAAAATAAATAGAAAACACACACAATATGTACAAATCAAGTGTATATTGCGAGGAGGTTGTACAGAAGAACTTCTAAAGTTGTATGGCCACCTCATGACACAGATGTCTCCACGAGTGGAAGACGAAGTGGATAACGGAGGGAGGGCGCCCACGTGTATCGTCGAGGAAACCTGAAGGAGATGGTTGTTGGAGTTCGAGTTACTAGAGAACAAGAAGTAGTCGGAGCAGGAGAGAAGGAACAGGATGAGCGAGTCCAGCGGACCTTGTACTGGGATAACCAAGCACAGAGGAGAGTGTCGCACTGTGATTGGTCATGCACGTCAGCTCGTAAGTAAAATTAAAAAATATTTTTAAATTTAACTCGTAAGTAATTAATTAGTTCATAATTAAAAAATAATTTAAATATTGTATACAACGC
Source organism: Phtheirospermum japonicum (assembly GCA_014905375.1). Classification (NCBI taxonomy): domain Eukaryota; kingdom Viridiplantae; phylum Streptophyta; class Magnoliopsida; order Lamiales; family Orobanchaceae; genus Phtheirospermum; species Phtheirospermum japonicum. Next base: position 2,544,370 of record BMAC01000028.1, on the reverse strand, counting down.
GAGGATTAGGGTAGGGGACCCAATAGATTCGAGCTTTTCTTGACTATGCACCAGAGACCCGAAAACTCTTTCACTGATCCTCAATCGCAGCATACTTTTGTAAGTATTTTTTTTGAATGTAATTAATATAAATATATATCTTTCGTTTCTAATCCTCGTAACGGTAAATATTATATTTTTTTAAACAGGAGGAGTATCAGAGAAGTCTGGAGGAGGCTCGTGCTTCATCACCGGATCATGCCGTCGTTGACGAGAACATGGTGTATACAAACCATCAGGGCGAAGAAGGGTCGGCGTTTTGCCAGGAATGTTTAAGAACTCTTCTGGTTTCGAAGAGTTCCAGAGGTGGTACCTCCTCTGTTCCTGATAGCCGTGTCTTGGAGTTTCAAACGCACATGGAGGCTTTGAAGAGCCAAGTTGAGAGTCAGCTCTAAGCGAGCGAGCGTGCACATCAGGAGCAGCTCCAGACCATGCGTGAGGAGCATGCACGTCAGCAACTCCAGTACGATGGCGCGACGTCGACGGCCGTCCTCTGATGCTCCATCTGCTGCTGATGATGATAATGATGATGATACGATTTAGTTGATTTAGGAACGAATAATATTTATATTTGGTACTTTATTTATATTTTATACATTATATGATAAAATTGTTAATTAATTATATTTTATTTTTAATTTTATATTTTATTTTGTGAAATCCAAATTAATTCTTGTATTGAATTATTGATATATGAAATAAATACAGGTAAAAATTTCAAATAAAATAAAATAAAAATACATTTAAAAATTTAAAAATGCTAATGGGTTGGGCCTGTATTTGCTGACAGGATTACCTACCTGTCAACATTTGCTGAAGGATCTCGGGTTATGGCGGGGGGATCTCGTCAGCAAGCCGTCAAAAAATGCTGACGGGTTGATTAATGTCGTTATCAAATTATTTACTGACGCCAAAAATGCTGACGGGCGGGACCAATCAGCAAACGGATGCTGATGGGTTTGCCGACCCGCCCGACAGTATTTCCCTTTTTTTTTAGTGTAAATGAAAGTACACTGTGACCCCATAAATTTATTTTAAGAATTCTCCATATCATTTATTGGCTTTTAATTGCATTATAATAAAAGTTGATCTTAGTTATTTTTGTCTTACATTTACTTGTGTCACCGTTGCACAAAGTTTTTGGATCCGTCACCATCTATAACGACATTGAAATTCACATAAATAATGAACTCGGCTTTTATCTTGTTAAATATGGCTATTAGCTTTGTATATTTCATTGATTTCTTTCAATTTGCACAATTGTGTTGATCCTTCATCTATTCCCAACAAAAAAAGCATACATATAATAATTTTCACCTTGTGCTATCTGGCTTTAAAAAAAAAACTCACGAAAATTCGAGAGTAACTAGATAAAGACGCCAGCAGAAAAGACAAGACATGCATATATCCGAAAGAAAATAAAGATAACATGCTAGAATCATTGCATGCATGTGATATGAAGCCTTCATAAATGAGAAAGAGCCTTGGAATGGCGAAGCAAACTTAGCTGCAGATAGAGTTTCTCATATACCATGTGCTGACTGGCGACTGCAAAGCCTATGATATAGACTTTGAGTTACCTCCACCAATATGCATGTCTCTCTTGATGCATGCCACATACGTGTCCTATAATAACCAAACACTTTATATCTTATCTTGCATGACAACATGGGCTGCACGAACTCTAGGAGTGGCAACAATATTGCATCCAAAAAGAACAATTAATTGACAATCTACTTTCAGTTAATGTACTCTGAAAGCTATATCAGCCACTAACTTAGCCCGTGAATTTTTCGGCCTAGCTAATAATATTAATGGCACAGTTGAAAAAGAATAATGATTCATCACGCTACTACAAGCCCTATATATATATGTGTGTGTGTACGTAGACACATTCTTTTTCACACCACTACAAGCAATAATGCCTAAGAGAGTAGAAGTTTGTCGAGCAAGGAAAGTTGCACCAAGAGGCCATTTCGTTGTGTATGTTGGGAAAGAAATGATAAGATTTGTTGTTCCTTTACATTTCTTGAAAAATCCATTGTTTCAACAACTTCTTGACAAGGCTGCGGAGGAGCATGGGTTTCATGATACTAATAGAATCACTCTCCCTTGTGATGTGGCTATTTTTCAAAGTCTCGTTGCGATTTTATCTGAGTAGTGTGTTATATTGTAAGTGCGCGACTTAAAATACGTGTACCCTATATCATCATTTTGTACATGTTGCATCAGTCTAGTGTAAATAGACACCAGATTGGGTGCATGCATGTAGAGAGGCTAAAATTAGACTCCTCAACTACTATGATGCTAAAAGGCTTAATCTAGATATGTCATTAAGTATGAGTCATAGGATGTTACACTAGGTGTGTGATGATGTTGAAAATTTAACATTTTAGTGAATATTTTTCTCAATTGTAAATATACATTGTTCTTTCTAGTCGCAATTAGTAACCAAAACTAGGGTGAGTAGATCAAAATGATCACGAAAATACATAATGTGTTTTTTTTTTCTTCTTTTTTCTTTTGTGTGTGTGTACATTCAATATAGTCATACTCAACTTGTTATAGTCTACTCTGCTTTCATTAACTATACCCTGACCAGTAGTCGCTCGTTCTTCGTACTATCACTTTCTCTTATTGGTCTCTTAAAATGAGGGGCTGTATTTATGAGTACATATTTTAGTTTGACCATCTTTAATATTTTAGTGCTTCCAATCCCTCACAATTTTATCCCAATGTTTTGCACATGCTTTATTTCCCAGTTTATTTAATTTTTGCGACCAAAATTCGTAGGTCTACAAATTATTGTTGTGTTAATTAACCAAGAGAAGAAAAAAGAGGTAGATGAGTGAATTTGGGCTGGACCATTTAATAGCTTTAATTAGTTAATGAGCCGCGAGAAGAAAGAATGGGCCATCGTCAACAAATCAAAGAGAGATTTGGATAAAAGGAGCCCAAGGACTAGAAAAATGCTTTGTTAAAGTTGAACTATTATCAATATTTGACCAAATAAATATCCTCTCCATACTCCATCTCCATGTGTCTATTTTCTATATGTATGGCCTTTAATATTCCAAAATCAGGTGGGTGAAGATGAAGTTGACGGTTAATTACATTCTTTTCTTTTCTTTCTTTCTTTTTATTGACTTTTTTTTTTTCTTTTTTGAGTACTGTGGGTTGTGTGTTTGAGTGGTTGTGTACAAACTTAGCAATTCTTGAAGCCAGCTATACGTACTCCACTATTTCCTTACTAAGAAGACCCCACGAATGGGCTATGATCTGTTTTTTATTTTATTTTTTTTATTATTTTTTTTTTCTGCTGCGTCCCCACCTTGACCCCAATCCCATCCGACTATCCGAGCTATTCTTTATATCAATGCAACTTTAGTTATTTTTCAACTCATATTCATTCCCATTTTCAAAATTATTTGTTCTTTCTTTCTTTTAAATTATACCATTATCGTAGCAAAACGATTTATTTAAATGATAATATATCCAACCATAGCCTTAGTGTCTAATTAATTGATAAACTCCCTTAGGTTGCATGTATATATTTTTTTTTATTTGATAAATCCTGTCTAATCTTGTTAACGACCCACCTAATTTTTAGATATACTTGACATTTAATGCTTTTTCGAACACTGATCACGAACATTTATACTTTGATATTACCTTTTCAATAGTCTCCCCACATGGCCACACCTACTCTACAATGTTTCAACTTCCAACTCAAAATTTTCTTCCAAACACACATCCAACGAATAAATACATCTCCCCTTCCCCTCAAAACATAAACATATGCAATTTATGGAGCAAAAATCCCAAAAACAAGGTACCAGTGATAACTCAGGCCACCATGAAGCAGCCTCTCTACAACTAATCTCCCCTCGCCACCAGCAGAGTCAACCCGAACCCGAACCTGAACCTGGTCACAAGAAAGATTCTGCTGCACCTCACAATGTTATCATCAAGAAACCGTCCAAAGACCGCCACACGAAGGTGGACGGCCGCGGGCGGCGCATACGCATGCCGGCCTTATGCGCGGCCCGAGTTTTCCAGTTGACCAGAGAATTGGGCCACAGGTCCGACGGCGAGACCATAGAATGGCTGCTGCACCAAGCCGAGCCGTCTATAATAGCCGCCACCGGCACGGGCACCATCCCGGCTAACTTCTCGACTCTCAACGTTTCGTTACGCGGCGGCGGCACCACCATCTCAGCGCCGCCGTCGAAATCCGCTCCGTTCTTCATCGGCAGCGGTGGCGCCGGCGTGTTGGCCGGGTTCCACCACCAGCTCACCTCGAACACTAATTTCGGGCCGGACCCAGATGAGTATCACGCCAAGAAACGGTTCAGGGAGGATACAACTGGTGCAACGTCACCTAAACCGGGTAGAATCAGCGCCCAGGATCAAGAACCGGGGTTAGACCGGAAACCCGGTTCGATTCAGGCTGCGAGTATATTCTCGGCTCCCGCCATGTGGGCTGCTGCTGCCAATATGAGGAATGCGTTCTGGATGCTTCCGGTGAGTGGTGGCGGCGCCGCCGCCACGGTGGCACAGCAGGAATGGCAGTATAGGGCGGCCCAAATGCAAAGGATAGGCGGACCGGGTTTGTTCAACCAGCTTCAGCTCGGGTCAATGGTGTTGCAACAGCCACAGCCGTTGGTTCAGCAGCTGGGCTTAGGTGTTGCAGAAACTAATTTGGGAATGTTGGCCTCTTTAAATGCATATAATAGTGCTAATATCTGAATTCATGAACTTTGGAGCGCCATCCACCAATAATTTCGTGTCCATGAGTTCCTTTTTTATTTGTTTTTATTTTATTATTTTTGTTTTTATTTTATTTTTGCTGGGGACAGTATGAATAACTTTGCTTATTTTCTAGATTTTCTTGTTGTAATATATTTTTACTTTTCACAGTACTTAGCTGAAATTTTCACATTGTATGCATATTTTTCTTTTTTCTATTTTTTTTTAAATCTTTTTTTGGGGTAGATGTGGTTGTTACTTTATTTCTTTCTTCAGATGTCATTATTAATGTTTTTAGGGCGTGATTAATTAGATATCTTTTCATTAATGATTATAAAGATCTTTCTCCCAGTTTGATCAGAATAGTGACAAATAATTGTTTCGAAACACATAATATAAAAAACAATGTGAAGATAAAAATTATTTTTTATATAAAAATAGTAATATATTGATCAAAGGGTTGGAAATGTGCGAGTGAGTTATAGGGCTTGTTTGGGAATACTTTTGACATAAAAGTCTATCTATAAAATAGACTTTTGGAAAAGTGCAATTTAAAAAAGTATTTGTGAAAAAATGTGAAGTGTTTGGTAAAAATAATTTTAAAAGTGTATTCAACAAAAATGTAGGAAATGAAACTCCAAATTATAAATTAACAAATCTTCAAGATGGACTTTGGAAAAAGTCTATTCAATCCTAACGAATTCTGAGAAAAAAAGAATGAAAATATATCAACCACTTCATACGAATCACTCTTTCTAGATTCAGCAGCACAATCAATGATTAAGCAAACTCTTTCTAGATTCAGCAGCACAATCAATGATTAAGCAAAATTCGGATCGATCAGTAGCCCCTAAACCCTAAATTCGATAAACAAGCTAATAGATTTTATAATTTAGAACAAACCCAAATCCTTAACTTAAAAGAACTATGTAAAATAACACACAAAATTACCAAAGTCCTTTGGTTTATACAACGTGCCCTACTCACGACAAGTTGACGAACAAATAAGAGTATAGAGTCGTCGACGTTTAGACAACAGCCGACGGTGGTACGTATCGTGAAATTTTATCACTAATTTTGAGTTTGAATTCGAAAAAGGAAAATGGGAAAACAGAGAGATGGAGATGAGTGAGTTTGGGACTTTGCATTGATTTGAATGATGTTTGGCTGGAATTTTCCAGAGGCGATAAGAAAACTTCAATGGGGCAGAGAAAAGGTCAGAGAGAGAGGATGAGGGGAGAGTAGGGGTGAGCATTCGGTCGATTCGGCCGAAAATCGAAATCGAATTGTACCTAAATTTCAAACCGATTCGAACCGATAGTAAGCCTAAAATCGAAATCGAAATATTTATAAAATTGCAAACTGAATTAAACGAACCGAATTAATAAAAATAATAATAAGTAATATAAAAAATATTTTTTTAGTTTTTAATTATATTTCGGTTAAAACCGAACCGTAATTTAATTGTAAAACCGAATCGAACCGAAATAATTGAATTTTTCGAATTCTCAAATCAAAAACCGAAACGAACTGAAATTTTTGGTTCGATTCGATTATTTTGGTTTTTTGCTCACCCTAGGGGAGAGTGTGAGTTTGATGCAATTTTTCTTTTTTTCTTTTATATTTGTTGATTGAATATGACTTACAGCGGGTTTAAACTTCATTATATAATAGAAATCCGTGTGCATGTCAAACTTAAATCTATGTCAAAGTTGCAATTATTTATAAATTTCCTTTCTCCATAAAATACTTATCCAAAAAAGAAACTATCATTGCCATTTATGTCCCTACAAAATTCATTTGTTCACTGCTTACACATTTTCATTTACACCCCTACAAATCTCATTTTTACTCGAGCTATATTAATACGTATTACTGTTCATAATATGGAAAATTAATTTAGAAGGTTGTTCTCTCAATATTTTCACCCAATTACTCAGAAAGAAAATTGCACTTCTAATCTCATAGGATTGATGCTCGTCACTTTATTCACTTCAATCCCATTAAAAGGATTTGTTGGTTTCTTGGTCCCACTAGGATATTTTTAGTACTTTTGATCACTAGAAGGTTTTTTCTCTTTTCACCTTTGGTCTCGTCATAAAGCTTTTATTTTGCATTTTTGTACTAAATATACAACACTTTAATTTCTATGGGACGTTTTTTGCTAAACTTTAATGCAATTTTTTCGTTCTTCCATGTACATTCTTGTGAATATTTCATATTTGCGTTGTTTTTCCTCTCAAACTCTTAGATTTTTCCTCTTATCTTGAATTTCAAATTTCTTTCTTATTAATACATAGAATTTTGCATTGTAATAAATTATTTCGCACCCCCTCCCATCATTTACACGCCACACGCACACCCCTGCATATTCTTAAATAATAATAATTTTTAATTATTATTTTATTGTTATCAAAGCACATCAACTTTAAATCACTTCATTATTTTCATCTTATATCTACCAAGAGTCTCGAAAATATTTATTTATAAAATTTTGTTCACTATTCTATTTTTCTACATGAAGAAAGGGGTTTGAATTTGGAAGGCGTTTTTTATATAATAAATTGAAAATCTCCGGGTCTTTGTTTTGTTTGTTGGTGGCCAAGTGGATTTATTCACTATTTCACTCTGTGCTAAAAGCGGTGCAAGCAACGCATGAATCTGGTTGGACAATAATATATTGATTTGATAAGGTCTTGCGCTGCAATTTTTTGACTTTTCTACGATGACCTTTTCCTTTTCTTTATCTATATCTTTATAGCTTTACTTTTTTTTATAGAGAATTATAGGAACCACTACGAACTAATTAAATATAGACTGATTATTTCTTTAGCAATGACGGAAATATTGTGCTTAATCCGTTAAATAATTATAATATTATTTTATTTTAAAAAAATTAAAAGTGTAAAATAATAAAAGAAACAGTAAAAATAATATTTAATTTTATTAAAAAAATAAAAACTAATATTAATTCTCTATTTAAAATGTAAATGTGATATTTAGAATGAGAAAAAAAAAATCTAAATTCTACAGAACAGGACGGAGTACAATGAACTATACATTTATCATCGAATTAAATAGTTTTTTAGATTCAAACTGCAAAATTAAAATCCAAAACGGGACGGAGGAAATATAAGGATCGAGAACTATACATTTATCATCGAATTAAATAATCTTTTTATATGCAAACTGCAAAATTAAGATTACATTTCTCGACTAATATACCTTTAAATAGATACTCAATAATTTCTTAAATTTGGTAATTAGAAATCAAAGAAAATCAGTAATTACGTGGTAGATTGGGAAATATGAGATTTTCTCAGGTTTTAAAATATATCTGAAATGACATTTAATTAAAAAAAAGTAAACATAATTTGAAATGGATGGAGTAATTTTTTTTAAAAAAATCACTCTCCGACTTTTTCCTTTTATTGATTATATTAAATGTCAAAAACCAAATCTATGAGATCCAAAATCAAATCATAGCCCCATTATCTTTACCTGTAAACCAAGAAAATAAAGAATAGAGTTCGGCGGAAAAAAAAAAGTAATTAATAATAACAAAAATACGAACAAGAAGCAATCCAATACTGTTCGAATTGAGACCTCCACTTGCACATGCACACAGCTGCACATCAAGAAAATAAAATGAAAAGAAAAAAAAAAAACTACTGCTTCACCTACTTTTTTTTTCAGTGGCCAAAATTCTCGGTTCAAGATTACTAATAGTGGCAATTAAGAGATATTCTCAAATTAAATCCAAATCTCCCCGCCACAAATCATGGATAAATCCATGCTCGTGAGTCGTGACACAAAAAAAATACTCGTAAAGACCTTGATGTGACACAAAAGGACAAGTTATCGGATATTCTCAAAATTTCATCACCTATTAAATATATTTAAAAAAATAACAATTGCAATTTTAACACTCGGAAAACGCCAAATATTGTTGGATGAGTGTATGACCACCCAAAGATTATATCGTGATTCCAGGAATCACCTTGTACAGCTTAGTACAAACTACACTACCACAAAAACATGAGTTGTTGTAACCATATTTCCAAAATAATGTATGTCTTAGTCCTTCATGCATATTGCAGCATGGCTGAGAATTCTTAAATGCATTCATTACCAAACTCTTGAACACCATTGCTGTGTAATTGGTTTCGCTAATTGTGTAAGCATAATCACGATACATTTGACAAGATGACGATGAAAATGCATTCCACAAACCATAAGAGCAATTTCTTTTAATTAACATCACATTTAATAATGTTCCCAATTATTTCCAAAAACATATCCAAGAAAATATTATTAATTAATACTTGGAGCAAAACAACTGTTAGCAGAATTACAAACCAAGTGAATGACATATATAATAAGCAAATGCATAAAAAATGGTGAAGATCTTTCAATCAATCGGTTCTTGGCGTTTGTCCACACAAGGCATTTTCAAACGGTCTCAGCTATTTCCCAAAAAAAGGAAAAAGGAAAAAGAAAGTATAATTATCCAGAAAAATTACGCTGAAGCAGTCTTATTCTGCTGAAAGACAACAGCGAAAATCGGGACACCGACACCGATGCTGAATGCCGTGAAGACGCCAAGTGTCATCTTCAGTTGCTGATGTTTCATCCTGTCCAAGTTGTACATATGCTTTGCGTGAACGTAGAAAGGCTCGTCGTGCCCATGTCCTCCTCCCATCTTCTTTACACTAGTTGAATGAATACCTCTGTTCACTGTGTCACACAAACAAATCTCACCTTTCTTTAAGTTGAAATTAAAAAAAAAAAAAAAAAGAAGAAGCTAAAGTTTTTCAACAGATTAAGAAAATATTGGTTAATATAGTTGAAGTATTGCATTTTCCACTAATACATACCCCTATGACAAATTATATGTTTATTCACTGTCTACTCGATTTTCGAAAAAGTTGGTTTAGGTAAACGGAGTAGTGTGATTTTAAAATAATTAAATGGGGGTAAAAAATAACTACATACTGAATGTGGTGGTAACAAGACTATTTTCAAGGGACATCCAAATTAGTATCTTAACAGTACAGATTAATCGACTCACTCAAAGTAGAAATCTACTACGTCATGATACTAAAGCAACAAATGTTCAATTTTTAAATTATATAGTCGACTTGTTCTTTCATTTAGTTACTAGTCAAATACATGAAGACACATTTTGCAGGATTGATAACAAGACAAAAAATTGAATATGTTGAAGTGTAACATAAATGAAGTTGATAACAAAAGAAACAATTGATGGACAAAATGGTCATTTGCACACTCATCCAACAACATACACAGCAAAACACATTTTTAGGGGGGAATAATAAAAAAGCGCATCAAGATTCAAGCACATGTATGCCAGGACTTGGTATTGATCTTCCTACTTAGTATATGCTAGATAAATGCATCCACAAATGAATTCAATAAATAACCATATTCACACTCCGATACAAATAATAACAGCAATCATATATATATACACACACGCGTGTGTGTGTTATCGAGAAATGCAGAAAGAATGCACACAAAAGTGAGCTTTCCGACCATGCGATCAATATTAGGGAGCATAAAATTCAATTGATAACCAAGGAATATATCAGAAAAATCACCAAGTAAAAAAAATATATATATTTTTGAAGAAAAGAAAAAATAACAGAGAAATGGTAGAACTGATTTGGGGAGAATCGGAGAATTGAGGAGCTTGGAAGCACATGATTTCAACCCGTTACTAGTCGCCATTGTAGAGGAAATAAGAGAAATTCTGCTTCGCTGCTCTTAATTTGTATAGCAGATTATACGGCAAAAGAATGGAAGATTAAAATGACGATCTAGGAACAGGGGTTTGCTGCTATGATTCTGGGCGACCGATTCATGATTCTGGCGTGTGAATTTCACGCAGGACACTTGTTGGGCTCCATTGTTTGGGTCTCGGAGTTGATCTTGGGCCCAACTTATTCGTATTTTTCTAAGCCAATTTATCGGTACGCGGGCTTTTGCTATTTGCATATATACACGTACTTAGAGATGAATTATTCATAATATCTTTCTTTTTTTTCAAATAAATCATAATCCTTACTTACACAATTTCTAAACACACTAATTTCAAAAAAAAAAAAAAAAAAAAAAAAGAATGAAAAACAAGCACGAATGGGAGAAAAGAAGAGATGCAGTTCTCGGCACGATCACCACGAAATCTCGAAACCATCCCAAATATCTATCATCGACGTCATGTCTAACATATGTGTGTTTGTTTCTTCCATTTTTTCTTTAAGTTCTATGTATGTGTTTAATTTGATAATATCTATCGTCGACGTCATGTCTAACATATGTGTGTTTGTTTCTTCCATTTTTTTTTAAATTCTATGTATGTGTTTAATTTGATATTTTATGTGACAAATTTTGAATTATATTGTTTTTATGTTGTTAACATGAAACATAAAGATTAGGATACCAGTTTTTTTATTCTTTGAATTTGGGTTTCCAAAAAAATTTGGCAAATAATGGCCGAAATTTGCTTAAGATTTCGGTCCTGGTCTATTAACAAATGTCAATATTTCAACCATATTTTGTCGAAATTTGTTCAATATTTAGGCCAAAGGCAGACAATTTTTTTTCATTGTTTTTTTATTTACTACTTTCTATATCGATTCTATAGAAATTGATGTAGAAAACTAATTTTTAAAACACCAGTTTTGACATTGATTTCTATAGAACCAATGTAAAAAAAATTATTTTCTACATCGGCTTTTATAGAACTGATATATGAAGTAGTAAACAAAAAGAAAAAAAGCATCTCGGCCTATAGCCCGTAAATTGTGGATTTCGGCTACCTGTGGCCGAACAGATCGCGAACAATTTTTTTTTTTTAAACCAAATTTAACAATCCTGATGCGAAAAATGAAAAATTAATTAGATAGAAATGAAGAAATGCTTGCATTGTTTGTTCTCATATTATTTTATCATCAATTATTGATTATTTGTTGTGATTGAAGAACAAGGGTTTAGATAATGGAGAGGAAAATGAAATTTAAGAATATTTATATTTTTCAAGTGAATAATTATAGAAAAATGTTGATTGTGTTAAATTATATATTTAGTGTGTGTCTAGTAATTTTTATTTTTATACGAGTGTGTTTAGCAATGAAAATAAATAAATATGTGTTAGGATTATATAAGAATTTTAATTGATATATTTATAAATAAAATTTACAAGGGTTCGATTAGCAAAAGCATGTGGATAGGAGTGACCATTTTTCTATGCTTAAGACACATTGATTGTGGGCCGTCATGAGTTCACGACTTACGTAGACTGAATTTGATTCAAACTCATCGATTTAACTTGACTTTCTGTTTGATTTGCCCATTCACAATTAAAGTGACGAAGTTAAGGAGCCTTTTTCATCCATCAAAAGATTTCATGTCATTTCAACGTTTAAGTGGTTTTTGTTTTTAATAAATTTGATAAACAAATTATATATCAATTTATCCAATATTTAAACACCAAACGAGCAAAACAATGAGATAATTTAGTTATTGATTATTACGTGTCCAGCGTCTACAAGATTTGAAGACAATGCAGCTAGCTAGGTTAAAGAATGTAACAAGGTTAAAAGTTAATGAACCATGTAACACTAACCGAGGAACATACATGCTAAGCCGGGTTAAACCGTCTATTTTGCCGGTTATTATTATTTTTATTTATTTATTTATTTTTCCCATTTAACCGTAATCGTGGTCAATATTTAGCCAAACCATTGACCACAGTTGCAAACCACCGGTTCGCTTATTCTAACCAAACCGATGAACACCTGTAGTTTAACACATCTCCAAACAGCAGTAGGTTGTAACTTGCAAGACAATCTTGTCAGTTTCCAAACAAAGCAAAGCTTCCACTAAAGACTGTAAAGAGCAAGCTACAATCCATCAAAATTACAAACTCTCTACATCCCTAACAGTAGCAGGTAAAAAAATAAAAAAGAAAAATAAAGGATAAACGTTTTTTTACATGGAGAGGAACTAAACACGTCATATTTGACCCAGCTAGTGAGAAAACCTTCAGACGATGAATGACGACATGGCTTGTCTGAAATCCAATGGCTTGAGGCCCGAATCTGGAAACGACTGTGTACCTGGCATCCATAAATTCCCATGTGAGGGCATCAACAAAGGAGTTTGGTTGCTCTTTGTGTCATCTTCTCCACCAGAATCGTCTTTCTTCTTCTTCACAAATTCAAAAAACTCTGCCACTTGCCGAGCATACCTTCACACACAAAATATTAGGAAAAAAAATAAAATTAATAAAACCTAAAAGAAACATAACAAGAAATACGGTAGAATTAACATACTCCTGCTTAGCTTCTGTGTCTCTGTTAAAATCAATATCTGGTTCACAGTCAAGAACCAATGCAGGAACCTGCTCATTACCACAAAAAAATTAAGAAAAAAATAAATGATAATAAATGTTAAGTAAAAGATTACACAGAACAACAACAAATAATATGCTGATTGTACCTTTTGGATGCTTGAGTGCATATGATCACCATCCAAATAAAACACACGGTCTTTTATATTCGGATGTAAGGACCAATCAACATCTTTGGGTAGATTACTCACAGACAGAACCCCGTGATTACCACTTTGGAACGGGAAAAGCCAGCTTTCGTGCTTCTCATGCAAGCCTTGGAGATAATCCAATGAGACCCCACCTTCCTCTGTTCTCTTACGCAGCATCATTCGCTTGTGGCAAGTATCGGGACTCGCTCTGAGGTAGATGAACCCATCAGGTATAAGACCGGGCAAGCTCGAGACAACGGGATCGAACCACGAATCGTAGATGCTGATTTCCATCTCGTTCATCCACTTCGCCTCGTGAACGGCTCTCACGAAGACCTTTTTATTTTTATAAAGGAAAATAACTCCAGTAACTAAGTTAATAAATAAGTGTGAAATATTTAGGGATAATTACAAAAACTACCCCTGGAGTTTTTTGTGGTGCTTACAAAAAAAAGAAAAAAAAAAGAAAAGAGAACTTACTTTGAAAATTATGAAAACCACCGTCAAGGTTCGATTCGTTTTACATTTCACCCCAACCGTTAGTTAACCTGACATACTTTGCTGATGTTGCGGAGTATTTTACAATTACGCACCTCATTTTTTAGTTTTTTATCAAAGAATAAGGTACATAAAAATTGATTTACCCTTCAATTTACAATAATTATTAGTACTAAATTATCTATTTTGCTCTCACACATAATTTGGAAATATAAATAAATATTTTGGGATAGAGGTAGGGGAACGGGAACAAATATGTATTTTATTCTAGAAAGACACATAATTTGTTACAAATCAAACCTCTAAAACTAAAAGGACAATTATTCAGAAACAGGAGTATTACATACAGATATAGCCCCGACTTTTCGTCTGGCTAATTCTCATATTTCACCCCGCCCGTTAGTTAACCTGACATACTTTGCTGATGTCGTCAAATATTTCACAATTTTGACCCTCAGTTTTGCTAAATATTACATGTCGCCCCGGCTTTTGGAAAAGTAATACATAGAAAAGTAGCGAGGTGTCACAGTAAAAAGTAAGATGGAAGTTTAGTGTAGGTGTAGAACGTAGGACGAATGCGAACCTCAGGGTGGTTTTTGCAATTGTCAAAGTTATCTGGGCTTTTTTTGTAACCATGCCCTACCTCAAGTGTAGTTTTGAAAATACTTACCAAACCTTAGCCCCCCCCAAAAAAAAAATCACTTACCATTCTATCGCTGAATATGCTCCTTTCCATCAGTCTGAGGGGTTTAACACCACCAGACGACTCTCTCTCCTGCATAACCCTAGTAACAAACACGTAGTTCTGGAATGTATAAGCGTATCTCTCCGGTTCGGAATAAAACGCGTCCAATATGTTAAAGTGGTCGGGGCCCACATTCTGCCACTTGTCGACCGGTTCAGGAACGATCTCCACGAGATCCCTAAGCTCGAGTGTCTCGTTAGCTATTCTCTGTAAGAACGTTGACTTTCCGACGCTGATATTCCCTTCAACGCATAAAGTGATTCTCTTCTTTTGAGATGGCTTTTCCTTTAGCTCTTCGTCCACACTCTCCTTGATGAAGGTCGTTATGCTCTCAGCGTGGTTTTTGTGTATGATCCCAACTGAGCTCCGTAAAAACTCTACCATTTTCTGGCTTGATTTGCCGAAAAACTGCACCCGCATGTTTGTTATGATAAATTATTGACAATTCAATAAATTATTGATATTTCATTCAATTCTTAAGTGTGTGTTTGTTCTAAGACTCAAGATTCTGGATTCTGAATCACAACTGGAATTCAAATTTTCAATCCCCACCTAACAATTTAATTTATATTTTCTAAAATGATTTGACATCTATAATAAAAATTATTATTATTATTATTTATAATTAAATTTAATTAAGACAACCAAATACAATATAATAATACAAAATTACCACTTTTCAAGACATGATTTGATATTTACAACAAAAAGTACAAGTTTCTAAATCCTAGAACAAACTATAATTCTTTATGCCCAAAATTTTGAATACCAAGGTTAAAAAAAAAAAAGAAAAAAAACAAAGGAATGCTTATCCAAATATCCCCAAGTGTATTGTTTTAGAAAGTTGCCAAAAACTACTGAATGGGCACTAAAATGCAAGGAAGAAAAATAAAATAAAATAAAATATAACAAAACAAAACAATCTGAAATTTCACTTCAATTTTCCTGCATATCAAAATTTCACCAAGACCACTAAAATAATACTCAAAATCCACAAAACAATGCAACTAATAAGAACCAAAAAACACTATATAACCCAACATAGAGAAGTAAAACTAAACAACACCTTGTCTCTATAGAGCTGTTTGAGCTGAGCCACACCATCATACCCTTTCTCCACCAGCTTCCTCAAATTCCTCGGCCCAACTCCGGGAATGGTCAGCAAATCTGGGCTCCCCGCCACCACAGCGCCGCCGCTCCTCTGCTTCCTCGCCAATCTCCTCTCCTCCACCGTCTTTGCATTTTCCACATCACTCCCTCCGTCCACCACCGGAAAATCGCCGCCTTTGTTCGAATTGCCGGCAAGCGTTGAAAACCACGCCGCTCTGTGGGGCCCACCGACTACACTGCTATATTTAGTATGCTCTTTTAAAACCACCCAAGGCCTCAACGGCGCCGTATTCTTACTGGGAGGAGGAACTTTCGCGGCCCTGACGGGCAGTGTCGCGGCGGATGAGAGAGGGTTCGTGGGGTGGGGCAGGGGGTGAGAGTGGCGGAGAGGGTGTGTGGGTGAAAACATCTTCTTCTTAGTAGTTTTGGGCGGGCGGCCGCGAAACCCTAGAGAGAGAAAGCTGGTGTTGGAGAGGGGTAGAGAGAGGAGACTGTTATCGGATACAATAGGAGGGGCGGAGGGGCTTCTGCGCAGCAGCTTCTGCATCGCCGTGGTGCATCTCACGCGCGCACAGCACCAATGTGATACAGAGATTGTGTACGCAGCTTAAGTTTTGTGTGCACGTGTAAGGAAATGAAGATATCCCAATTGAAGTACAGGAAGAAGAAGAAGGAGAAGAGTTATGGGTTTGGCAGTTGAAATGGTTTTGGCGGAATACAGAGCCACCATGGGTTTGGGGTTTTTAGGGTTGAAGAAAGTGAAGGATTTTTAGAATTCTTTTTATTCTTTTATTAAATAAATTTAAAAAAAAAAAAAAGGTTAATAGTTGGATTAATTGGAGATATCTCTGCCCTACTGAACAAATAAAAGTTTGATTCAATCACGCTCGAAGGAAATTGGTTTGCAATTCCTACTGCTCTTTTCGTGTCAAGTTACCTACTATCTTCGAATTACAATTATGTCCCTATCGAAATTGTAAAAAAAAAACACCCCTTGCAATTTCATAAAATCCCGTAAAACGTGTTTCCAACTTCCATGTTTTGCTTTTGCTAAACTATTTCGGTTATCCATAATATAATTACTTAAATATATACTTTGAATAAATAACAACTGATATTATTTAGGTGTTGCGAAGATATCATTATTCAATTAATCAAAATTATTAAATTAAAAGTTAGTTATAAATAATAGTAGATTAATAGATGTAAATACAGGGGTGAGTGATATGATGTTTTCAAGGCACCGTAATCACTTTCTATATTATATTTTGTGGCTCAATTAAAATTATAACGAGTATAAAAATTATATATTATGAAATACATTGTTATATTTGACATTTTTCTTTTGCTTTATATCCATCCCGTTGTGACTCGCGAACGAAATAATAAAATTTTAAAATTGTTAAACTTCACAATATCAAAAAGACAAAGATACATTCAAAGCAATTGTGTCATTCTATTCGAAAGTCTTAAGATCATAATATTTTTATTAGGAACTCTCTATGGACAAGTAATTAAAATTAAACCATCAAATAAAGAATTACATGAATTTATTTTGACAAAAATCTAATACTTCTTCGATAAACATATATAGTGTTTTTAAGATCACACACACACAACATTCTATTTGTGGAGAAACATGTTTGTTTATTATAATTCTTTAGGAGCTAATTATTATTATGAACATCACATACAAACATTATATTTTCTGGGAACATGTTTTTTTTTTTTTTTAGGAAACGTGTTTATTCATGACAAAGGAATGTCATTTAGTATTGAGCTTTTGAAAAGAAAAATAATTAAATATTCCTTGACAATCATATACACTTGAAAACATGTTTTCATTGTCATTAGTTTGAAAATAGTTATATGAAAAATATAGGAATATATAAAATTGTAACCAATGACAACAACATATACAATTATTTAAGTTCTAAAATAAAATAAACACACATGTTTCCACCAGTGGGACGACATACTAAACACTAAAGAAATCAAATAAATTACTACCTTACATTAGAAAAACCAATACTATACAACACAAGAACTATTACTTTGCAAATAGTGAAAACAATCTTTTTTGCTATTGTTATTGTAAAATAATACACATTTATCTTCATTCATTTTTTGTCCACAACTTGCTTCTCCATCATTGTCTTGCTTTCAACTTCCATGAATAAATTGTAAAAAAAAAAAACAATTGAAAATCAAGCAATAATATTTGTTAATTAGATTTTCTAGCATTTATGCTGCCAACAAAACCAATATCATACAGTACCAAAACTAATATACTACTGTTGTGAAACTAATATATTACTGATAAATGAACTCATAATTATAGTACTGCTACAAAATGAATACACCACTGCTTTAAAGCCAAATGGCCTCATTCGGGTAAAACAGGGGATTGAGTCATAATTAGAGGATTTGACTCAATTGAGAGGATTGACTAGATCCTCTAATTGCTATGTTTGGTAAACAGAGGTTTATAATTAGCTTTTTGCTCCAAAAAGCTAATTTTGAAAAAATTCCATATAAGAGCTTTTTGAGAAGAGCAGTTTTTAAAAATGAATTGAAATGACAATTTTGTCCTCAAATTACCAAAAAAGAATTATTAATTTACATACAAAAACTATTAACAATTAAATAATAGTAATAATTATCCAAATTAAATTTAATATATTAAAATTTTACAACTCAAGAAATTTTTATAAATAATGATTATTTTTCTGTAAAAGTTACTTTAATTATTCAATATATTATAAATCTATGTTATTAATAAAAGAAATACTCAACAAT